>JANRMT010062845.1:3778322-3790309 GCA_026402145.1 Polypterus bichir lapradei | reverse complement strand
AGATAGATAGATAGATAGATAGATAGATAGATAGATAGATAGATAGAGACGCCTGAAGGATGAGAAGACCGGGAAAGAGCAATACCTCCTGCGGGACATAAGAGAGCGCCTGGACGATTCCAGAGCCATAGAGTGCAGCACTTCCACCACACCAGGAAGTGCCGCTGGTAGAGAATCTGGGCGCACCTGGAGTGTTTCTGGGTGCCCATGCAGCACTTCCGCCACACCAGGAAGTGCTGCAGTAAGATCATCAAGGAGCACCTGGATCACATACGGGTACAATATCAAAGGGGCCGCATCACTCCATTCTGGGAGCTGGAGTCGGGAGGTGGAGGACAGACCTTGCGAAGGGAGGAGTAGAGGCGGCAGAAGAAGAGAAAGAAAACAGAGAAGAAGAAAAGGACTGAGTTATTGATGGTGATTGGAGCACTGTGTAAGGTGATATGCTAGGAAAGAGAACAAGAAATAAAAAGCGTGACTTTTGGAAGTGTGCCTCTTATGTCTATCTGTGTCGGGTTGGGTGGCTGGCACGCTCCTTACAGGTGTCAGGATAGACACATAGGTTGTGTGTCTCAATATGTACCCCACAGTCAAATGCTACCCATACATCATTCATACTTTGGACCCAATGCTGTGAACACTCTAAATACCTGCAACCAAGAAAGGGTCCATGTAATGGATGGATGGCTGGTTGAGTGGGCTTCCACAATGGATTTGTACCCCTGAAACAACCACCTAAAAGTAAGAGTCCAGAGGCTGGGTGGTCAGATGGATGGCTGAGTGTCCTCCCAACATTGGACTGGTACTCATAAATGATTCCTACCTTGCACCCAATGCTGTCACCACCCTAGATACCTGTAGTGCTTAAGTTGGATGTCAATCGTGAGAGCTGAGTGTGTTCCCACAATAGACTGGCGCACCTAGATGATTCCCACCTTGCAACCAATGCAATCAAAACTCTAGATGCCTGCAACTAAACGTAAGACTCCAGAAGATGTATGGACAGATGGATGACTGAGTGCGCCCCAACATTGGACTGGTACCCCTAAATTATTCCTATCTTGCACCCAATGCTGTCAACACCCTAGAAACCTGTAATTAAACACTAGAGTACATAAGTTGGATGTCAATCGAGAGAGCTACCCATACATGATTCATACTTTGGACCCAATGCTGTGAACACTCTAAATACCTGCAACCAAGAAAGGGTCCACGAAATGGATGGATGACTGGTTGAGTGGGCTTCCACAATAGATTTTTATCACAAGCACCTAAAAGAGGTTGCTTGAGGCAGAGGCTGGGTGGTCAGATGGATGGCTAAGTGTGTCCTCACAATTGACTGGTACCCATACATGATTCCTAACTTGCACGCACTGCTGTCCAAACTTCAGATACCTGTACCTAAACACACAAGTCCAGATGAATGAAGGGTAAATGGATAGTTGAATGTGCCCCCACAATGGACTGGTACCACTACATGATTCTAACCTTGCACAAAATGCTGTCAACACTTCAGATACTTTCTACTAAGAGTGAAGGTCCAGAAGATGGATGGATGGACGGATGAATGTGTACTGTAATAGATCAGTACCCCACTGGATTCCAGCCTTGTACCCGACCCTGCTGAGATTCAAAATCCCTTAGCACCTTTATAATTGGAAGACAGAGGTCCAAACAAAATGCATGGATGGATAGACAGTAAAACAAATGAAACATAAAAACCTAACATTCACCAAAGACAGAACCGAATCAGCCAGAAGCCCCCCGTTAACCCCTTCCAGGGCACAGCATGCACAGACAATCACTTTTCAAATGTCAGCCATCACTCAGCTCAAACAGACATACACGAAGGTTGAATGGTAAACTGAGTCGTCAGATGACCGGCCCTGAGGAGAAAAGTTGAACAGAGAAACGTTTAAATAATACAGCGTGTTGGTGTCGAGAAGACATAAAAGAGCGCAGACGTTTCTGGCAAAAAAGCAGGACGAGACTGAGGCGGTGGGGGTGATTTGGGGGGGGGGGGGGGGGCAGCTTGTGAAATGAACTCTCTCAGGCTTTGTCGTGTAAGTTTCCCAAGGCCTGGCCTGGCCCCTTTGATAAATGACACATGTCATTCTGTCAGAAGCTGACACTGCAGCTGGGAGGCCTGGTGATGTATGACTCCACTGAAAAAGGAAATCAACTTTTTGGCATGGGCTCCGACTATGTCCTTTATAAGGACTCAGGAATTTGGTTTGGGCTTTTTTTTTTTTTTTTTCTTCTTCCAGAAAAGATAAGACAACATTTTGCATCGTACACACCAACATACACACAAACGACAGTAGTTATAGGTTTGTTGCTGCCCAGTGATTCCTTACAAATGGAAGCATACGTCGAGGGCTGTTCTGGGCTGTGGCCAACGCTTAGTGGTTTGCATTTGGGAAAAGCGGCTGCCCTTAATCACAAGAAAAAAGACATACACACACACATAGATAAGTGAGTATGGCACAGAGAGAGACGGGAGACACACAATATCCGACTGAAAGAAAGATAAAAAAAAAAAAAAGAGAGAGACAGCACGCTGTAGAAGGTTCTGGAAATGGGATACGTGGCAGATGATCATTAGGGAAAAAAAAAAAAAGCATCAATGGCGTTATCTTCAGTGAGATTATCAATCTGGCATGTCGGCCGCTTCTCCAGCTCCAGCTCGGTGGGCGGTGATCTACGGGCTCAGAATGAACCCACAAACATGGCCAACAAGTTAGAAGAGGTCACCAAACTCAAAATCAGAAATTAAGAAAGAAAGAAAAAAAAAAAGATAAAGCTAAAATAGGCAACGATAAAGGGCGCAATCTAAAAATCATTTGGGCCAACAAAGAAAAAGAATAAAAATGATCAATATGCAAAAAGAAGGTAAATGAAAGCAAAGCGGACATTAAAAAGTCGTTGTGCGGTCGAAAATTAATTCATTAAATTTATATAGAGGTTTTCTAACTACTCCAGGTACTTTACGTAGACAGTGGGGAGCCACTTGACCCCTGCTTTCAGATCCTTACAACTGAGTAATGGAAAATGATGGTCCAGAAAACACATAGAATGAGAGAGGAGAGGAACCAAAGAGAGGACATCCATCCATACATCCATACATCCGTCTTCAGCATCAGCAAGCGGTAGCATCCACCTGGATGATGATGCGATTGATGTACTAGCTGTGCTAGCCGTCAAAGACAGGTTGAAATCTAAGTAATCAACGTAGTCCCCAGTGTTAATGTTCACAGTGCATATTTCTGTTGTATACCATTTAGTATGAAATTGTAAAAGCAGTGTTAACTCTTGTAAGGTAGACGACGACCTTTGTCAAAAGGAGGGGTTGACGGTGGTAATAAACTGTAAATGGTGATAAAACCTGCCATTATGCTTTAGCTGGACTCTTTTTGCTAGGAGGAAAGTTACCTTCAATAGTTTGACCGAAATTCCCTGCTCTTGAGTGAGTAGCGATTAACGGCAAAAATGGCATCGACATCTGGCAAGAGATCGAAGTGAACGCGTAAAGCAAAATACACCGTGGACGAAGTTTCTCAAATTATCGCCGAATTGGATTCTGACTTTTCGGACTCTGATTTTGATACAAGTGATCGGAAACGAATGTGAGGTACCAGCATCAGCTGATCGGTCCATAGCTAATCATGGTGCTGACGCACCTACAGCAATGTTTGCCTGGGAGGACCGCCATTTACAATGGCAAGAGTCATACAAATGCACACAGACAGGCACACACCCATATTCGAGGAATAGATGTTTTCGGTATCAGGGGACCCTAAAACGGCAAGATCCATCGAAAACCAGAGATCGAGATTTTTGACGAATCTAAAGCTTTCGCTAACCCTCCATAGATGACAGGTTATTAGGGGCATGCAAAACAAAAAACGCATAATAACAGTGCTAGAAAATGTCCAGAGAAGAGCGATTAGGCTGATTCCAGGACTGAAAGATATGAGCTTTGAGGAGAGATTAAAAGAGTTGAACCTTTACAGTTTAACAAACAGAATAAGAGGAGACATGATTGAAGTGTCTGAAATTGTGAAGTAGAATGAATACTGTGGATCCAGCAAGTTAGTTTAAAATGAGCTCGACAAGAACACGGAAACACAGTTGGAAAGTTAGAACGTTTTACTTCAGAGAACCACAAATGCATGGAATAAATTACCAAGTAGTGTGGTGGAAAGGAGGACTTTAGGGAAAACTCAACTCGATGGAGAGATTAGGTGGACCTTATTAGTGAATTTAGTTAGGGCGGAATAGCCTGTTCACATCAAACTTTTTCTAATGTTCTACCATCCCCTTTAGCAATTTAGAGTAAATGGAGATCAGAGTCTATACTGGCAGTACCAAGGACACGGCAGGAACAAACCCAGGACAATCCGAAAGTTCATCAAAGGGCTGCATCCATAATGTTAACGAGAAGGGAAAACAAAAGGAGTCCATCTACTATCCATCCTCCACCTGACTAATTTAACAGTTGTGGTGGGCCGAAGCTTATTTCAGGAAGCATTAGGTACAAGGCCAAAATCAGAACTCAACAGGGTGCTGGTCTGTCACATCCACGCACAGAGTTCTGAATTATGGAGACATTCAGCACATCCAGGAAATGTTGGGGAAAAGGCAGAGACCGACCCCATTCCATCACCGGTAACACTTATGAACAAACCTACCCCAATCTATGTGCTCAGAGTCCACCATGGCAGAATCAGCTACAAGCAGGTACCAACTTTAGAGAGAATGCCAGCATTTTGATAAGACATCCTTTCACACGAACGTTTTCAAAAAAGACCATAGAAGTATTTGGATTATGGGAGGATCACCACTGATAGTCTCAGACTGATACTAAAATTTTGACTTCAGTATCAATATTAGCTTCCGGTCAAACCTCAATGCCAGCACCAAAATGGTTTGGTAGCAAACAACGGATAATTTCAGAACCCCCAGGCTTAGTCAAGTTTCCCTGGTGCGCCACGCTATATGGAGATTCCAACTTGATAGCCATGAAGTCCTAATCACATCAAAGCAATATTTATGTCCAGATCACATTGAAGCAATGGGAGGCAGGGGTTGGTGGTCCACCATGGAGTTTCGAAAACGTCAAAGCATGCAGTCTCGTTTCGTCACATTTAAGTAATGTATATTTTTCCATAGCTGCAATAGCTGGTGTCAAGGGAAGGGAGGGACAAGAGGTTTGAGAGAAAAGCTGACGTTTAATTCTTCTTCTTCTTCTTTCAGCTGCTCCTGTTAATGGTTGCCACAGTGAATCATCTATTTCCATATCTTCCTGCCCTCTACATCTTGCTTTGTCACACCCATCACCTGCATGTCCTCTCTCACCACATCCATAAACCTTCTCTTAGGCCTTCCTCTTTTCCTCTTGCCTGGCAGCTCTATCCTTAGAACTCTTCTCTCAATATACCCAGTATCTCTCCTCTGATGTTTAATTCCAGTAGTAAAATTCCCAAAACGCTGGTAAACTGCACCATACCGTTTTATCATTTTTGATTTTTCAGTGCTTTTCAAGTACTGATATACTGCGCAACACTAACCACTGACCAGGATAAAAGCCCACAATGCAAGTGGAGAAGAACCCTAAGATCCATCCATCTTCAATCCTGCTTATCCTGAGCAGGGAAACATGGAGCCTATCCCAGCAAGCATTTGGTGCAAGGCAGGAACAATGTCTGGACATGGCACTAATCCTTCACAGGCTGAACAAACCAACCACAAACACACACAATATGGATAACTTAGCAATACCAATACACCTAATCTGCATGTGCCACCACCACATGGCTGTCTCAGCAGTCCACGAGACCAACTCCATCAAATTGCAACAAGTGGATCAAGAAATCTACAAGGTTTGACTTAGGAATAATTAGGTTAGGTAGAATGCCCAGGTGGGACTGGACGGACTATTGGCCCTGGAACCCCTGCAGATTTTTTTTTCTCCAGCCTAACCGTTTGTTTGTTCTTCTGTCCTACCAGTCATCTGACCTTACCTTGTTGTGATGTTATTCATTCTTTAACATAACTGCTTATTTTTATTTGTTTTCTTTTCCTGTAATTTTCTTTTTGTCATCTTGTAAAACACTTTGCGCTATACTGTTGTTTGAAAATGTGTTATACAAACAAATGTTGTTGCATGTAATACATAGATGAGGAATAAGGAATATGAGTGTTTAGGACCTCACAAACAGAAGATTGTCAGTTGTCTCCATGATGGTATGGACTTGCAGTGCCTTTACACCCTTTTCATACACTTGAGGCTGAGGACAACCTAAAACGACATCAACTCAGCGTAACAGAGGCCAAGGCATGACCTTCAGTGACACTGGTGGTTCCTTCCTCTTAGTCATTTGTTTTGTTTCAATTTACTTCTGGTTTGTATTGTGTTGTATTGTATTTTATTCTATTTATTTCCTTTATGTTTACTGTATATTTACTGTATAAGTACTTTGGCTATAGCATTGCTGATGTTATTTTAAATGTGCTCTCTAAATAAATTGACATTGACATCGAATCAACTGGAAGCAAGTCATGCAGGATATCCAAAACCCATCGGCACCTACAGTAGTTACTGGCTCCAATGGCAGCCCTGTCCAGATGCCCGCTAAAGGATTGACGACGACAAAGACGACAATGATACACCCTTCGCATGAGCATCGGCTCTGTTGGTAGCACACTACTGACTGTCAGGGAAAGGGGCGAGCTTGCCATACTTTGGAAATCTAAAACTGTGCTGGGAAGGCTGAGATATCCTGTGACTTTCTTGTTGCTAAATCTGGCATACTCAGCAACTTCACTCATCAAGTTTGACATCCCCTCTGAATATAGGTCATGTGATGTGACATCGACTTTACAGAATGGTTGGAATGGAAGTATGTATACATACAGTACATATATACCATTTAGCCATGTAGACTGACATACCCAGTGACTCAGTCCAGCTAGGCTGTGATTCACCCCGACAAACTCAAACTGATTTTGTCTTAAACCGTAGGGGCAAGATCTGTGTACGTGAGAGCTGACGACCAATGAGCACTCAGCTGGAATTACAATGCATATAAATGCATAGACGAGGCATAAGGAAGGTGGGTGTTTTGGACCTCTCAAACAGAACACGATAGAATAGAAAACAGACATATAAAAAAAAAAAGGGCAGAGATTGCGTCAGAATTCACCGTACTTGAAAAGCCTTCACACAGGAAGTGGTTCTGCCAGGCGGCACACTAATGGCTACCAGAGAAAGGGGTGAGCTTGCCATGCTTTGGAAAATGTGAAACTGTGCTGGAAAGTTGTCATGCAGTCACGTAATGTGGCATCTCCAGTGATTTTCAGTCGTGTAAAGTGTCAAACTCGGTTAACGAGATTGACTGAAGTCGTCAAGTATGGCATTCCCTCTGAAGTTGTATTTAGGCTTTAATGAACAATCCTATTCAAGAGTTGATCAAAGTAGCAGTATTTCTTGAATTTCTGCTCTAAAAAAAACAAAACAAAAAAAACACAAAATCAAGCGTTGGTTACCTTGCTGGCCACCAGGTTCCTGAGGCTAGCTGAATGAATTCAGAATATGAAACTTCGATCGACCAGTCAGTTGTCTCTTGTGGTCCCTCGTACTAAGTGCAAAACTAAGGGGTCCAGGGCTTTGCAGCTGCTGCATCTCGTCTGTGGAATTCTTTACCTTATTACATTAAGGAATCTTCCTTCAATTGAACTGTTCAAAACAAGACTGAAGACGCATTTCTATTCTCTCCTTTTCCGTGACCTTCACTGATACTGATGGTATCCCTCCTCTTAGTCACTTGGTTGTTTCAATTTACTGCTAGTTGTGTTGTGTTTTATTGTATTTTATTTCTATTTATTGTATGTTTTAAATGTGCTCTATAGATTAACTGACAAAAAAGCTAATCTCATCATACCTGTAAACCCTTTGCTCCGTCCTCGGCTTCGTCAGGCAGCACGTTACTGGCTGTCAGAGAAGGGGCAAACTTGCGATACTTTGGAAACGTGAAACTGTTCTAGAAAGTATGTTACATCACATAGCCTGTGATTTGTCGAGTGTGACATCCCCTCTGACTACAAGTTGTGGATTTAAAGAACACCAGAATGGAGACATGTTATACGAACACATACGACATTTAGGGTTTGGTTGTGTGTTGTCACGTATCCAGCGACTCTGCGACTGGTTTTGGTTTCGTCTTCACTCGTAGGGGTGCGACTATGCATATGTGAGAGCCGAAAACCAGAAAGCGTTCTCCCAGAAGTACCATTCATATCAGGCAGCTTTGTATCTAGACGTGATTTACAAAAGAAATAAAAAAAAGCAAAACAAATTGTGGCTGAACTCGCCATACTTGTACAACATTTACACGGGAAGCGGCTCGTTGGCTGTCAGAAAGAGAGGTAAGCTCGCCATACGGTGGAAATGTCAAACTGTGCTGGAAAGCCGGAAACGCGGACACATAATTTGACATCTAATTTTACTTGTATAATTGGCTACGAGAGCAGCAACGGCGGTCATCAAGGTTGACATCCCCTCTGACTAGAAGTCGTGTAACGTGACATTGGCTTTAAAGAACGCCAGAATGGAGACCCGTTATACAAACACATACGACTTTTAGAGTTTGGCTGTGTGTCCTCACGTATCCAGCGACTCTGCGACTGGGTTTGGTTTCGTCTTCACTCGTAGGAGTGCGACTATGTGTATGTGAGAGCTGACAACCAATAAGTGTTCACCCAGAAGTACCATTCATATCAGGCAGCTTTGTATCTCGCTGTGTTTTACAAAAGAAATAAAAAAAGCAAAATAAATTGCAGCTGAACTCGCAATACTTGTACAACATTTACACGGGAAGCAGCTCGTTGGCTGTCAGAAAGAGGGGTAAGCTCACCATACGTTGGAAATGTCAAACTGTGCTGGAAAGCCAGCAACGCGATTACATAATCGGACATCTAATTTTACTTGTATAATTGGCTACGAGAGCAGCAACGGCAGTCGTCAAGCTTGACATCCCCTCTGACTAGAAGTCGTGCAATGTGACATTGGCTTTAAAGAATGCCAGAACGGAGACACGTTATACAAACACATAAGACATTTAGGGTTTGATTGTATGTTCTCACGTGTCCAGTGGCTCAGACCAACTAGTCTGTGACTGGATTTGGTTTCGTCTTCACTCGTAGGGGTGCGACTATGCATATGTGAGAGCTGAAAACCAGTAAGCGTTCTCCCAGAAGTACCATTCATATCAGGCAGCTTTGTATCTAGACGTGATTTACAAAAGAAATAAAAAAAAGCAAAACAAATTGTGGCTGAACTCGCCATACTTGTACAACATTTACACGGGAAGCGGCTCGTTGGCTGTCAGAAAGAGAGGTAAGCTCGCCATACGGTGGAAATGTCAAACTGTGCTGGAAAGCCAGAAACGCGGACGCATAATTTGACATCTAATTTTACTTGTATAATTGGCTGCGAGAGCAGCAACGGCAGTCGTCAAGCTTGACATCCCCTTTGACTAGAAGTCCTGGGATGTGACATTGGCTTTAATTATCGATCAAAATCCCAAACATTTCTCCATTAACAAAAATAATCGACTCAAGTGTGGGATGCACCAAGTTTCAGAAATCTGACGGTGAAATCGCCTGGTGCAGTGAGCAAGAAGAAGACTGAAGACTGAGTATACGGTAAAGCTTTTCAATTTATGAACGATCAGCTAAACTGAATTCAAGTCAAGGTCCGCGTTATCCAAGAATAAATAGCACTAAATCTTTAGATTCAACTCAGGGGTGAAAAGATTCAGTATTTATTAAAAACAATCAAAGAGTGGAGACCCCGATACTGACACCGGAGAGCGTGCCAACAGAGAGCAGCACTCGGCTCAAGGGCTGCTACGCCGCAAAGAATCAAAAGAATAAACGACGATGACCGGCTGCTTCAAAGGCGATACCTGATTGGCAGCTCTCCGGCAGCAAAGATGGTCGAACAGATCCGTCACGTTCTCCATTTTTTTCCAAATACCACTGTGGGTCTGGAACCATTTATGGGCTGTCCTTGGTCTGACTCATCCACTCATCTCAGAAGGATTTATCAAGTAATCCTATTCTGGTGAACAGACGTCTGTCAGGAAAATAATAGATGGTGGTGGTGCAGGGGGGCGGCGTGTAGACGGCAAGGCTCTACTACTCTCTTTTGTGAGATGGAAAGACACAATAAAACAAAAAAGATGACATCTCAACATATTTCCTTTCAGCCTCGCATCAGGAATAATCGATGGGCAAAATGTGTCTTGGTAGCTGGCAAAGAGGAAGCATTTGTGGATTTCAAAATCTATCCCCCTACTGCCACCATGACCATCTTCTCCTTCCTGCACCTTCACTTCACTGGCTAATTGATTTGCTTGGGGGGGGGGGTCCATTGTTTTTTTTTTGTTGTTGTTGTTTTTTTTTTTAAGAAAATGGCTGCAATAACTAGTTTGGTTTGGGCCTTGAGGACCTTTGGAAGGAAAAAAAAAAAAAAACTTGCCATCTGGAGGTCGTGAACTGTGGATGACCCCGTTTGATTTGCACTCCGCTCGGAATCCCTTAGAAAGCTGGGAAAAAAGTATCATTAAGGATGACTGATGACTGCCAGTCATGCTTGACCTCATCCAAGCTTTGGTCTCTGCCTCCGTAATAAGCTGTCCTTTATTAGCACCAACACTGCATAAAAGGGGTGTGCTTAGTCACAGGATAGTGGCCTGCTAATGTTCACTTCTCCTCCAAAGATTGATTAGTACACATTTTTACTGTCTCCATGATAGGTGTGTTAAATGCAGACAGCTGCTGAGAGGCAAGTTCCAGAATAAAAGTACGTCTAACGTGCCAAAAAAAGAAAGGAGGAAACAAACACTCAGAGAGAAGGACTCGGGGGGTGTGGGCCGGGAGGTGAAATGGCTGCTTTTAACAGTACAAGAGGCTCTGATCTGAGCGTTGGGATGAAAAGAAAGAAAAAATAAATAAATAAATAAATAAATAAATAAATAAATGAAAATCAAAGAAGAACATGATGTGATTCAATTTTAGGGCTGCGTTCAACATTTCTTACAGACTCCCCAAATATCCGCCTACATTAGGAAAGGCAGGTCAAGGACATGTAGTGTGGGACTTGGACAAGATGCCATTTGTTTTTTTACACTAAAAGCAAATTATGAAAGAAAGAAAGAAAGAAAGAAAGAAAGAAAGAAAGAAAGAAAGAAAGAAAGAAAGAAAGAAAGAAAGAAAGAAAGAAAGAAAGAAAGAAAACGAAACCACAATATACAATTCTATTATGAAATACACTACATAACAGAAGAAAGAAAGAAAGAAAGAAAGAAAGAAAGAAAGAAAACTAAACCACAATATACAATTCTATTATGAAATACACTACATAACAGAAGAAAGAAAGAAAGAAAGAAAGAAAGAAAGAAAGAAAGAAAGAAAGAAAAGTACTGTGGCAGATTAAAAATACTACACATTATGACACACAATAGAAAGAAAGAAAGAAAGAAAGAAAGAAAGAAAGAAAGAAAGAAAGAAAACCATATACAAAATCCATAATGAAATACACTACATAACAGAAGAAAGAAAGAAAGAAGGAAGGAAAAGCATATTATAAGAGTGCAAACTATGAACGGTGCTATACTGTATATAAAAATGAATCACTATAGAAAATATAACAAGACACATTATGAAAGCCGCTGTATAGTAAAAGGAAAGAATCACTAAAGTGCAATGTAAAATTGCATTTTGAAAGGCACTATATAACTAAAAAAAAAAGAAAAGTGGCCACCATAAAGCATTTCATAATAGTGCCAACTATAAAATGTGCTATACTATATATAAAAAAGAAGCACCAAATCATTAACAGTATAACAACACATTATGAAATACACTATACAACAGAAGAAAGAAAGAAAGAAAGAAAGAAAGAAAGAAAGAAAGAAAGAAAG
>JANRMT010062845.1:3717052-3746782 GCA_026402145.1 Polypterus bichir lapradei | reverse complement strand
TTCTTTCTTTCTTTCTTTCTTTCTTTCTTTCTTTCTTTCTTTCTTTCAGAAACGGATCCCTCACTTTCTAAATGTTATGTAAACATACTACCTCATACATATATTTTTTAAGATGTTTCCAGTGATTATCGAGAAGCATCCCTGCATTTTGCCTTTAAATCAAATCATTTTAGAAAAAAAAGGTGGTTTATTTTTCATAACATCAAGATAGGAGATGCATACATTCTTATTCTAACAAGTAACGGTTTTTTTGTTCTTCACCTATGCAAACATATAATTTCGACTTTGGGAGTTTAACGAACCTGTAAAAAAGGATTCAGTTATGTTGTGTTGCTGTATTAAAAGAGTTTATTTTTAAGGACACGTAGCTAAATAGAAGAAGAAAAAAATAAAATAGAAAAGAAATAAAAAAAATGAACAGGATGAAGCTCAACGCGCACATTATCGGTAAAGTTCAACGTGAGAAGCTCTTTCAGGTGAAAACCCGATTCTGTCATGATAGATTAACTTTATGTTTCATGCAAAATGTAAAGCCTTTCCTCATTCGGAACGTTTTGTTGGTGTTATTATTCTGAATTCTTTATTTATGGATTTATTTATACTTGAGTTTTGATCCGGGATGCTCCAGAAGGAGAAGCTGCACGTATCCATCCACCTGTAAAGCGCAGGCTGGCAGATCAGCGCATCTCTCAAGTGAGGGGAGGTCGAACTTGGGGGGTCATGGAAAGGAAGAGCACCGTTGGCATATGTTTGCTGAGGTGATAAAAGAGAGAGAGAGAGAGAGAGCGATAAAAGTCGGAAGCAGAAGAAAACAAAAATCTGAAAAGATACGTAAAGTCCAGAACATTTGAGAAATCAATCATTTTGAAAAACAATTCCATTATCCAAAAAGGTGTTTTTGCAATATGATTCAAATTGACACCAATTTGAAGAAAATTCACTTTAATAGTAAATAGGCGTTTATTAATAGTGTTAGTCTTTTTCTTTTTAAATAATATATGCGTGCGTAGTTTTGTTCCAATGCTAAAAGTCCGCGGACAGTTCCTCCGCGTTTTATAGACATTATAATTGTATTTTTCCTTTCCAAAAACTGGAAAGTGGCGTCAGTTTCAAAATATTAGAAAAGGCCCTGCTTAGCCTTATTAGAGGAAAATCTGATTTTGGGAACTTCAGCTGCCATGATTTTTTAGTGTCCACCGTAAGTTCGCGCTTTGCAGTGCAAGTGGATTTAAACGACATAGCGAATCTGCAATTAAATAAGCGGACTAAAATACAATTGTTTAAGGAGTGTGTGCTTAAACGATTTTAAAAGAACTATACTGGTGCTAATAAGAGTCTTTAAAATTTGCTGCAGATCTAAAAGAGTGTGTGGACAAATCTGTGCGATTGGGGTTTTTGAATATTATTAAGGTTTAAACGGTAGTTTGTTTTCTTCTTTTCTTGTAGTGTTTTTTCGACGTGGTGCATCAGTCCCAATATTCCAGTCCACACTCTTAAAAATAAAGGCTGTAAAGTGTCGCTTTCCTGGGTTGTGTGGTTCCTCGCAGATCCACGCCATTCTATTAGCGGTCCTCTGATCACGAAGTTCTACCTTTTGGGCTTTGAAAAGCTTCCTAAGATGTGCATAAAACAGAAATCAAGAATGAGTAGTATAAGCGACCGAGCCGGGTACTGGCACGTCAGGACAACCCGAAGTTAAAGAAAGAGGGGGGTCTTTGTGGAACCTTCGTGCAGTTCACCTCATCCAGGCATCGATCTGAAGAGGCACTTTTAAAGGTGCTGCTCCTCCGACTCACGCTTATTTCATTCTGAACTGGCATTCTTAAAGTTGGGTGGAGGTATCCCTGGCAAACTCGAACACTTTTACACTGTGATTCTGCCTCTCAAATGTTTCTGTTTAACTTTGTTTGGGGAGTGAGATTTGATTTTCTACAGGGCTATCCACACATATGACACCATTCCACCAATTTAATAGCACACTGCGTGAAGGAAACTGCATGGCCTGCCCTGCCCTGTCACAAGCCGGTCTGCCCAAACTGGGGCTTTAACACTGGCATCCAGCCGGATGACTTCCAGCTCCTACATTTACAGTACATGAGCGACCTGCTTCAATGGCACACTGACTGGCAGCTGGCTTGGTGGCTTTTGGTTGTTTGTTTTTTTTAATACCTGTATTTTTGAAAGTTAGGCTCTGTTACACAATGACTGTTCAGGAGGATTTGCATCAAGTCTGAATTCATGTCAATTTTGTAGATATATATACAGTATATATATAGTTTGATTTTTTGTTTTTACTGTACTGGAGTCAGGGCAATCATGACAGCCATTTGCTGCACCGTGAACTTCATTCTTATCACCTTCCTCATGCGCTCAAAACAAAGGAGCTTGCAACATACACTGCATATGTTTGTGTGTGTGTGTGTGTGTGTGTACATCTATAATGCTAGACACTGTATCTACATACTGTACATGTGTGCAATATGTGCATATACACTGTGTATACATACTGCACATATATACAGTAATGTATGTGCATTTATTTCTAAATATTATATATTAGAGTGTATTATATATTACACCCAATGTGTATAATATACATACATACTGAATATGTATAATATGCATACTGTACATTTATATCATATGTGCATATATATGTATAACTATTTATAATATACAGTATATGTACATAAATAATACATACTGCACATATATACAGTGTGTGCATGTAAATATATGTATAAATATACTGAATATATCATATATATGTATAAGTATTTATAATGTACAGTACATCTATGTATAAATATTATACTGAAATTATATAATATACATGCTGTACATATATAAGTATTTATAATGTACAGTATATATATAAAACATATGGCACATACACACAATGTGTGCATGTAAATATATGTATAAATATTCTAGTGAATATATATCATACATGTATAAGTATTTATAATGTACAGCATATATATATAAATATATTGTGCATATACACAATGTGTGCATGTAAATATATGTATAAATGTTATAGTAAATATATATCATATGTGTAATTATTGATAATATACAGTATATATACATATATATAATACATACTGCACATATGTGCAATGTATGCATGTACATATATGTATAAATATTATACTGAAATTATAGAATATACACATTGTACATATATATGTATAAGTATTTATAATGTACAGTATATATATAAAACATGGCACATATACATAATGTGTGCATGTAAATATATGTATAAATGTTATAGTGAATATATATCATATATGTGTAAGTATTGATAATATACAGTATATATAAACATATTGTACATACTGTATACATGTAAAAAGAAATATATATATATATATATATATATATATATATATATATATATAAAACACTCTCTATATATATGCCATAAGTGCATGTACATATGCAGGCAGTGTGTTGTAGTGGTTAAAGCTTTGGACTTTGGATGACATACCATGAGGGTGTGGGTTCAAATCCTACTTAATGACGTTTGTGACCACAAGCAGATCACTTCACCTGCCTGGGCTCCAATTAGAGAAAACAATAAAAAGTAATCAACTGTATCTCAAATGTTTCAAGTCACCGTGGATAAAGGCAGTCAGTCAAGTAATATTATTATTATTATTATTATTATTATTATAGTGTATATATAAAAGACATACTGTACATACTAAATTCACCCTTGTGACAAATATCTATCTATCTATCTGTCTATCTATCTATCATATAGTGCCTTTCATCATCTATCTATCTATCTATCTATCTATCTATCTATCTATCTATCTATCTATCATATAGTGCCTATCTTATCTGTCTTTATAAACACATAAACATCAATGTATAAAATGTGAGCAATATATCTGACCATAGATGAAATACCTGATTATAGATATGAGATATGTTGTGTGCTTGCTCCGACTTTAAAGGTTAATAATACAGTAATTTCTTTAATTTCCATTATGCTTGCGGCACAGAATGGTGTGTATCATATCTTTGTGTCTTATGTAGCCAATTTTAAACTTGCGCTTTCACTCAGTACACACTCTGTATTTGTCCAGCGCTTTATTAAACAGTTGCAGTAATGCAAGAAGTAATTATTAGGTGTATGACAGTGCCTGGTTTTGTGTTATTTTATTATTATTATTTTTTTTTATCTGTAGTGCACTTTCCCAGTGAAGAGGAGTTTCTGGAGGCGCAGGCGTTTTTAGCAGGGAGGTCTCCCTCATGCATTGTCATGCAGGTACACAGCGAGGCGTCGTGCTTTCACCTACCAAAAAATCAAGGCAGTTTGATGTGCTCTGCTCGTCAGCGGGCGTATTTGTCATCACCATACAGACAGTCGCTTTTGTTTTCTTCTTTTCGAAAATAATAGTATTAATTTACTATTTTCATTAAACTGGATTTTGATTTTATTATTAGGGACGTTCAAAAAGTTTCTGCACTTTTTTTTTAACTCAATTTATTAAGAATTTCAAAAACAAATGGCATCACTTTTCTACTCAGTCACCTTCCTTTGCGATGCAGTTTTCCCAGTATCGTACCGACTTTGTAATGCCCAATTACTCCTCCACCCGCCTTCACCATTTCCAACAAAAATATAAAAATGTGGAAATCTTTTGAAACGTCCCTCGTATTTCTTTCTTCTGTGATTTATCCAGCTGTCCATTTTCCAACTGCTTATCCCTTTTAGTGTGTTCAGGATCCGAGCTTTGTGTTATGCTTTATATTCTTTGTATTGGGTGGCACAGTGGTTGGCACTGCGATCTCACAACTCCAGAAGAGATGGAGCCCACCCTGTGCCCATCTGGCTTTTGCTTATTCTCTGTGGGTTTGTCGACTGGCACTCATTGCTGCTCGAGCTACAGAATGACATGCAATTTAAACTGAGGGGTGACTTTAAATTTAATTCACTTCCTTTTTTCATTTGTATAGTGCAGACTCCGAGCATGTACACAAATTCACATCTACGGTGTGTAAACAGGAAATTGTTAAACCTGACAACATTAACCTATGGGAGCAGACAGTAAATTAGCAGAAAATTGGAACATAAACATAAAGTCAATTAATATTAGAACTGAGAGGAGGGCAGTTGATGACTGCAGAGTATTCCTAGACACAGTTGGGTCCACACTTGGCTTGAACAGACAAAGTTAAAAATTGGTTAAAACAATCAGCTTCAGAAAATAAGTTTGAGTGAACTGACATAACTTCCAAAATATGCACAATTTGAACATATTCAGTATATTGGTTGACACTTTTATCCAATTTGAGATACAGAAGGTCACTTTTATTATTTTTGTTTTTTCTAATCGGAGCCCTGGCAGGTGAAGTGACTTGCTTGTGGTCTCACAGTGTCAATGGCAGGATCTGAACCCGCGACCTCAGCGTTTGAAGCCTAAAGTTTTAGCAGACAGTGCAGTGCAGCAGATATGTCCCTGTGGTGGACTGAACTCCTGCCTCCTGCAGCCCCCATGATCCTGAATTCAATTACGGTCCCTGAACGTTGACGTGTGTTTGTTAACGTGTCCTGTGCTGGACTAAAACTCCATGCAAGGATGCTTAACCTGTGGGATGCCCTTCAGCTCTCCATGACTATAAAACAGTGGATTACACCTTATGAGAAGGATTTAGGAGTCGTAGAGCACTCTAAGCTATAGACATCCAGACAGTGCTCAGAAGCCATTAAGAAGGCTAACAGAATGTCAGCTTATATGGCACCTCGATGTGTGGAGTACAAGTCACAGGAGGTTCTGCCTAAGCTTTATAACACACTGGTGAGGCCTCCTCTGGAGTACTGTCTGCAGTTTAGGCCTCCAGGTTTAGGTTTGAATACACAATGGGTCTGAAAATCAAAAGTCCACCTTATGAGAAGGAGCTAGGAGTTGTAGTGGACTCGACGTCTGAAAATCGAAGGTCCACCTTATGAGAAGGAGCTAGGAGTTGTAGTGGACTCAACACTATATCAACTTCCAGACAGTGTTCAGAAGTCATTAAGAAGGCTAGCAGAATGTCAGGTTATATAGCGCCTTGATGTGTAGAGGAGGCCAAGGAGGTTCTGCTCAAGCTTTTTAACACACTGGTGAGGCCTCATCTGGAGTACTGTGGGCAGTTTAGGCCTCCAGATTTAGGTTTGAATACACAATGGGAGGTCTGAAAATCGAAAGTCCACCTTATGAGAAGGAGCTAGGAGTTGTAGTGGACTCAACACTATATCAACTTCCAGACAGTGTTCAGACTCCATTAACAAGGCTAGCAGAATGATGGGTTATTTAGCACCCTGATGTGTAGAGGAGGCCAAGGAGGTTCTGCTGAAGCTTTATAACACACTGGTGAGGCCTCCTCTGGAGTACTGTGGGCAGTTTAGGCCTCCAGGTTTAGGTTTGAATACACAATGAAAGGTCTGAAAATCGAAAGTCCACCTTATGAGAAGGAGCTAGGAGTCACAGAGGACTCAACACTATATCAGCTTCCAGACAGTGTTCAGAAGTCATTAAGAAGGCTAGCAGAATGTCAGGTTATATAGCGCCCTGATGTGTAGAGGAGGCCAAGGAGGTTCTGCTCAAGCTTTATAACACACTGGTGAGGCCTCATCTGGAGTACTGGGTGCAATTTTGGTCTCCAGGCTACAAAAAGGACATAACAGCACTAGAAAAAGGTCCAGAGAAGAGCGACTAGGCTGATTCCAGGGCTACAGGGGATGAATTATGAGGAAAGATTAAAAGAGCTGAGCCTTTACAGTGTAGCAGGGCCACATAATAATAAGTATTTGTTTTTTTGTCTGTGCTGAGTGTGTTTTGTTTTCATTGTCCCGTCTACTATCCTTTATATGTGCGTCAGTAAATGTTGTCCCCGTAAGTGAAGAGGTGAAGAGAGAGAGAGATAGGAAGGAAAATAATCATTTTACACATATTTACAC
The DNA here is from genome assembly GCA_026402145.1 of Polypterus bichir lapradei. Classification (NCBI taxonomy): domain Eukaryota; kingdom Metazoa; phylum Chordata; class Cladistia; order Polypteriformes; family Polypteridae; genus Polypterus; species Polypterus bichir. Next base: position 3,739,824 of record JANRMT010062845.1, on the reverse strand, counting down.
TTAATTCCGAACATCGTACCCGTCCATTACTTGCTTCTTCAGGATCCAGATTATTAACACAGCAGCCAGCACAGAGAAACCCCAGAAACCCCAGGGTTTGGACTTTTGCCAACCACTGCCGTGGACTCTTACGGTGAGATTGTTTTTTTTGTATTGTCGGGAGGAAGCAAAATTTCACACCAGCCAATATCAAACATTTGCCGGACTTTTTTAGCTTTTGGACTCATCTATCATTTCCATTCCAACCGCTGTTTATCATTTCATCTGTGTTTGTGTTTGTTCAGTTAGTATTTAGGGGCAAGGGAGGGTTCTTTGTAAATATATGTATATTCGTGTCGTATATAATAATTAGTCACTGGTGTCATTGGGATAGTGGTGTTTTGTGCACACACACACACACACATATATTATTGAATGGTCATCTGTCCTTGTGTATATTTATATCTATCACTGTCAATATATTCATATTTGGTTTTAGTTATCTGTCTACTGTTTGTTTGTTGTTTTGTCGTGTCGGGGGAAAAAATAGGACAATCTGAAAGGAGTACGGCTTGTTACTAGATAAAGAAGCCTCAGGTTATCCAAGGAATCGCCTTGGAAGTGTAGTGGCTGGTCTGGGTAAAGGGTCGGCCATTACAACAGTTTAAGTAAAAGAAGATTAAGAGGAGACCTGACTGAAGTGTTTAACATTATGAAGGGAATTAGTCCAGTGGATCGAGACGGTGACTTTAAAATGAGTTCATCAAGAAGACGGGAACACAGTTGGAAACTTGTTATGGTGGGTAAATTTCACACAAACATTAGGAAGTTTTTCTTTACACAAAGAACGATAGACACTTGGAATAAGCGACCAAGTAGTGTGGTAGACAGTAAGACTTTAGGGATTTTCAAAACTCGAATTGTTGGGGTTTTTTTTGGAAAAATTAAGTGGATAGGACTGGAAAACTTTGTTGGGCTGAATGGCCTGTTCTCGTCTCGATTGCTCTAATGATTAAGTTGGTTTAGAAAATGGATGGGTGGATGAATTGGCAATTTCTGAGTACACGTGTCAGGCAGACAACTAACGCTTTGTGACCCAGCTTGCACTTGTGGACAGGTTTATTTGACGAGAATGGCACGGTTCATTTAATATCTGGGCACTACAGTGATGTACACATGGGTTTTAATGTTTTGTGTTTTCTTACTCCCCATCCAAAGTATGTGGACATCCCTCTAAATTATTTCATTCAGTTACATAAAATGAATCACCATTGAGAACCATTGGGTCAGGGACTTTAAACGTGGCACTGTTCTATAATGCCACCCTTGCCACATTTCTGATCTTCCCCAGCCAACTATAACTGCCATTATGGTGAAGTGGAAGCATCAAAGAGCAACAGCAGCTTAGCCACGAAATGGTTAGACTCACGCAAACTCACAGTGCGGGGCAGGCCACCATAATAATCTGCCATCCTCTTGTGTTTCGCTCTCTACAGAGATACAAACTGCCTCTGGAAGTAACGTCAGCACAAGAACTGTGTGTCAGGAGCTTCAGGGAAATGGGTTTCCATGGCTGCACACACTGTGGGCAATGCTAAGCGCTGGTTGGAGTGGTGTGAAGCACCCCGCCATTGGACTCTGGAGCAGTGGAAATGTGTTCTCTGGAGTGATGAATCACACTTCACTATCTTGTGTTTGGCAGATCCCAGGAGAGCGCTACCTTCTGGACCGCATAGCGCCTACCGTAAAGTTTGGTGCAGGAAGGATGGCGGTCTGGGGCTGTGTTTCAATAACTTGGACTAGGACCCTTTTGCTCCAGTGAAGGATTCCATTATATAATACAGCATACAGAGACATTGTAGAGAATCATGCGCTTCCAACTTTGGGCCTACAGTCGGTTGAAGGCCCGTTTCCTGTTCTAGCGTGACTGTGCCCCGTGTCCATAAAGACGTGAAGTACCTCAAGTGGCCTGCACAGAGCCCTGACTCCAACCCTAGTGAACACCCTTGGGATGAACAGAACTACTGATTGTGAGCCTGGTGTACTCGTCCAATGTCAGTACCTGACCGCCCAAATGCTTTTTTTTTGCTGAATGGGCATAAATGCCCAATAACATGCACCAAAATCTTGATGAAAGGAGAGCGGAGGCAGTTATAGCTGCCAACGGGGGCTTACGTCATATAAATGTATTTGGTTTTTTGAATATGATGTCCAGCAAGCTCATTTAGGTGTGATGGTCAAGTGTCTACAATCTTTTGGCCAATAAAGTGTATGTCTAAGACAGCAAAAAATTTAATCTGCTGAGTGGCACATACCCGTAGTCGTCGACTTATGACCACGTTCGGTTCTAAGGGACCTGTCGTAAGTCAATCTGGATGTAAGACGGACCGGTACTGTATATGTATTCAAACCTGACCGTAACTATAGTACTGTATAAGTTGTCTGTTAAGTCCTGTTGTTTGATTTATATCCTTTTTTATCACCATTCTTCGCACATTGTGTAGATTTTCTCTTTTTTTGTGTAAATTATTGTATTATTTTGTTTCTTTATGAATGTTACTCGCATGGATGCCAAACCTTTAACAGCTTCACGAATCCTTTCTTTGCCTGTGTTATGTTACGCCATCAGTGCTCGCCTCTCCCCGTGTTCATCGTGTTAACTGTGGGTTGTACCGGCAGAGTCTGAGCACTCGTATGTTTTCTGTTTTAACATTTCAGCCTGTTCATAATAAACATTAACAGATAAAGGAGTTCAGCGTGGTTTCATTACCCCGTCGTGGCGGTTTGTACGAAGCAGCACATCGTGAGTCACAATGCAGAAGCTTCAGAGGTCGATGGGACTCTAAGCCGGAGCGCAGCAGTGCAGCACATGTGGTGAGCACCGCTTAGAACGGGATAACTTACACCCCATGCAATCGCTTTCCCTTTCTTTCCTTCCCCATACTGCTTGATCACCTTCATTCTTGTGTCGAGACAAACTGCCTTTTTTTTTCCCCCTGTAATCGAAGACAAATGTAACCGGACATAGTCGAAAGCATTGCAGGTAATAAACCGAGATCGAGATGAAGGAGTCACGGCATACGGAGCTGGTGTGGTGAAAACTGTTGTTTGCCCGTGAGATGCGGTAGCGCTCGTAAGATGCGTAGGTCGTTAAGTCGATGAATATCCTGTATCCTGGTGTAATGGGTTTACCTTTTTTAGCCACCAGTTTCTGTTTTTAAACTGTGGACTTTGTTAAAGGCTCATCTGATACTGTAAGTATCAAGTATCATATTTATATGTTCACCCTAATTCATTTTTAAGGAAAAAGGTTGAAGAATCATCTGCATATTCTGTAATGCTCTTCTTGTCCAGGTGGAAGTGTGTGGTATGGCCTGATGTGTGTTCAGGGGTTCTTGTCTTTTGTTTAAACTGGCCAATACGGTAGAGAGTCCACTTCCTAGCCAATAGTTCTCTGGTTAAATGACGTGTACAGTCATATGAAAAAGTTTGGGAACCTCCTCTTAATTCTTTGGATTTTTGTTTCTCATTGGCTAAGCTTTCAAAGTAGCACCTTCCATTTAATAGATGACGTGCCTTATGGAAACAGTAGTATTTCAGCAGTGGCATTAAGTTTATTGGATTAACAGAAAATATGCAATATGCATCATAACAAAATTAGACAGGTGCATAAATGTGGGCACCCCAACAGAGATATGACATCAATACTTATTTGAGCCTCCTTTTGCACATATAAGAGCCTCTAGACGCTGTCCTCCTATAGCCTTTGATGAGTGTCTGGATTCTGGATGGAGGTATTTTTGACCCCATTCTTCCATACAGAATCTCTCCAGTTCAGTTCATTTTGATGGTACTGAGCATGGACAGCCTGCTTCAAACCATCCCATAGATTTTCAATGATATTCAAGTCAGAGGACTGTGAAGGCCATTCCAGAACATTGTACTTCTCACTCTGCATGAATGCCTTTGTAGATTTCCAATTGTGTTTTGTCTTGTTGGAATATCCAACACCTGCATAACTTCAACTTTGTGACTGATGCTTGAACATTATCCTGAAGAATTTGTTGATACTGGGTTGAATTCATTCGACCCTCGACTTTAACAAGGGCCCCAGTCCCTGAACTAGCCACACAGCCCCACAGCATGATGGAACCGCCACCAAATTTGACAGGAGGTAGCAAATGTTTTTCTTAAAATGCGGTGTTCTTCTTCTGCCATGCAAAGTGCTTTTTGTTATGACCAAATAACTCAATTTTTGTCCCATCAGTCCAAAGCACTTTGTTCCAAAATGAATCTGACTTGTCCCAATGAGCATTTGAATACAACAAGAGACTCTGTCTGTGGCGTGAGTGCAGAAAGGGCTTCTTTCTCATCACCCTGCCATACAGATGTTCTTTGTGCAAATTGTGCTGAATTGTAGAACGATGTACAGATACACCATCTGCAGTGAGATGTTCTTGCAGGTCTTTGGAGGTGATCTGAGGGTTGTCTGTAACCATTCTCACAATCCTGCGCATGTGCCGCTCCTTTATTTTTCTTGGCCTGCCAGACCTGCTGGGTTTAACAGCAACTGTGCCTGTGGCCTTCCAATTCCTGATTCCACTCCTTACATTTGAAACTGACAGTTTAAACCTCTGAGATGGCTTTTTGTAGCCTTCCCCTAAACCATGAGACTGAACAATCTTTGTTTTCAGATTTTTTGAGAGTTGCTTTGAGGATCCCATGCTGTCTGTCACTCTTCAGAGGAGAGTCAAAGGGGAGGAAGCACAACCTGCAATTGACCGCCTTAAATACCTTTTCTCGTGATTGGACACACCTGTCTATGAAGTTTAAGGCTTAACGAGCTCATCCAACCAATTTGGTGTTGCAAGTAATCAGCATTGAGCAGTGACAGGCATTCAAATCAGCAAAATGACAAGGGGACCCACATTTGTGCACAGCCAGTTTTTCACATTTGATTTACTGTAATTTCATACAACTAAATACTGCTTCACTAAAAATCTTTGTTCGGAAAACACCGCAGTACTCAGATGCTCCTAGGGAATGAAAGACACACCACTGTTATTTTTTTTGTTGAAAGGAGAGTCAATTATTATGCAGGCTGAGAGGGGTTCCCAAACTTTTTCATATGACTGTATGTTGCCTTCCTTCAATCAACATTGAAAATACATTAGCATATTAAATACAGAGAAGTCAGAGTCAGGGAGTCTGAGTCAGAAGTACCGGAAACTAAGGAATTGTAGTCGGAGTTGAAGGATTTATCTACCGACTCCAAACCCCTGTTCTTCTGATAAGTTATAAAGGCACATTTGTTGCAGGTATTTAATCTGACCCAGTGAGCCAGCCATCTCTTTTTCGGGGTCTACTTACTCCAGTTTAAGAGCCTGTTTCAGCAACACTGGGCACTAGGCAGGATCCCACCATACATCGCATGGTACACCGTTACACTGAATCAGACTGGAGAATTTGAAGTCAGTAATCAACTTATCTTTTATGGGATTTGATAGGAAAACTGGTGAGCCCGTAGAAAATCCCGTAGACTCTACACAGGCCGTGGCTAAACTGGGATTCACTCCCACTCAACTGGCTACTGGCGCTAATCACTCTGACATCGCATTGCTGACCTTCAATTAATACGACACCCAAAAGCGGTGTTTGTTTTTACCTGTGGGGACACTAGGGGCGCTGTTGCCCCGTTAAACCCACCAGACAGACGTCCAAGACACACTTGTAAAAAGCACCAAGAATTATTCTTTAATTATTTTCTTGCATAAAGTGCACAAAGTGTGGCACACTCCACAATTCTCCAATTAATAATAACAAATAATCAATAATCACAATCCTCCTCTCCACCCAGCAGCTCTGTCACTCTACCACCCAACTCCGGCTCCTTTGCTGGGTCTTGACCAGTCCTTTAAATAGTCCATGACCATCTCTTCTTCCAGGTCAATGTCACATCCTCCTTTCTTAAGTAGCCCGGACGTACTGCGGGCTTCCGTCCTCGAGACTCCAAAGTACTTCCGGGTTGTTGTAATAGTAGGAGTTCCCAGGTTCTTTGTGAGCTCCCCCTGGCGGCACCTATGGCACCCAACAGGGCTGAGGAAACGGACTCCACATCCCAGGATGCTTTATGGGAATCCGGGGAACCGTTGCCATCCAGGGAAGCTGCCACCTAGCGTCAAAAGGGATGCAGTGCTCTGAAAAGCCTGCCCTTCCTTCAGGAACGTCCCGACCGGACTGAACTGCCAGCCGTCCCTCACACTTGTTACTTACCCCGTGTTGTTTGTAACGATTGACGAGAAATCTCACGATTTCGTGGAAAACGAAGATACCAACGTTTCTAATACAAAGGGCCTCAATGCTGACCAGTGGGGGCCAATGCTGAACAAGCACTAACAATTATAAAAATCTCGTGTCACTTGATGTACCTGTCAGCCATGTGTTCACAACATCCAAAATGCATGTGGGTTTTTTTTTTTTGCTATTATTAGATACTACTGGAAAATGAGAGTAGCTCATGAAAGTGAAACGCGTCAGGCGAATTTATGCTTTTGAATTGAAGACCTGCAAACCCCCTTTATTCTCTATTTTCAATTCAAAAGTTTGATCCCATTTGAACGCACTTCACTTAAGTGCAGAACTCTCATTTTCCAGAGGTATGTTCTCAGTAGTAGTAATATCGTCACTGTAATTAAAAAATAAATCAAAATGGGGTGACATGACACAAGTGTTAGGGTCTGTGGTTGCATCCCGTTTAACTGGGCACTAAGGTAAAGTAAATATAAAGACCATAACCTCAAAATCTTGGCTTCCTCAGCCAGACGTACGTGCTCACAAGGATGTCAATCACACCTTTTTGATGGTCGATTCCTTAATGAATGCCAACATCCTGAACGGTCTGTTCTTAAATAGTGGATGGAGTGGAAAGGGGCGGGACTTCTGACACAGAGGGCAGATGATGTCATTGGTCCTCCCGGTTTTCTTCATCCAGTCTAAATGCAAAACAGCAAAGGTTGTTAGATTTGGTTTCACGTCACTCTCGGTCTCCATTGCTCGCTCCTTTAAAGGGCACACATCATGACATACATGTGTAACGGTCGTCTGGATAATCTCTGCGACATTGTGAGTTTGTAGCTTTTCCTATTCCTGTTATTAGTAGAATGGCTTAATTTGTAAGGCCCGCTAATTGTACAAGGGGAGGGGAGCACCTGGCTTGGAGGGCCCAATAGACTGTATGGGGAGGAGCCAACAGTATGTAAACGGGTGGCGGGGTAAAGGAGAGGAGAAGCGCCGAGCCAAGAGAGAAGTGGACGCCATCACAGGAAAAGGCAAGAAGGAAAGATATTGACACCAGATGGAAAACGTCAGGTGAACCCGGGTTCATTTCAAGACAAATTATTTTTCCTTTCTGGTGAAAGGTATTCAGGAGAGGACCTGACGGGCCGGCACAAGGAACTGTTAATCTGTACGTTTCCCAGAATAGGAGGTATGGTTGGCGCCTCATTCCCCACCACAGACTGAGCTTGACATTCCGTACAGATAATATTTATCCATTGTGATGGATGGCCGGCCGTTCATCCCGGCCAATACCCCCACGCCGCCAGGTGGAGCCCTCCCTGCAGCATGGAGGTGCCCCGAATGTCAGCAGGGAATTATGAACATTGGAGTTTTCCTTTACAGCCCTGCTGGATACCATGGGGGTCACTAGAGGGTGCTGCAGGGAGGAGCAGTGACTATTTTCCCAACGCCCCGGAAGTATACATGGACAAGGGGAATGACGTGCTTCCGGGGTAAAGAAAAAAGATTTTATCTGACCCGGAAGTGTTCCTAGTCACGTGGACAGAGAGGGCAAAACACTTCTGAGACGAGGACTATAAAAGACTCAGAGAGACACCAGAGTGTTGAGCTGAGCTGGGTGGTAGGAGGGCAACGCGTCTGGGAGTGGTGGAGAGTATTATTGATTTGTGATTGGTTTATTTATGAGTGTAGTGGAGGAGAGGGTGCTTTGTGCACTGTGCTGGGGAAATAAAGTCAACTATTGGACTTTTTCGTGGTGTCTGGAGTCTTGGATAGGGGTTCAAGGGAGCGATAGTGCCCCCTATCTGTCACACCATCCATCCATTATCCAACCCGCTATAGCCTAACTACAGGGTCATGGGGGTCTGCTGGAGCCAATCCCAGTCAACACATGGCGCAAGGCAGGAAACATACGCCGGGCAGGGCACCAGCCCACTGCAGGGCACACACACTAGGTGGGTGGAAACCCACGCAGACACGGGGAGAACATGCAAACTCCACGCAGGGAGGACCTGGGAAGCGAACCTGGGTCTCCTAACTGCGAGGCAGCAGTGCTACCCACTGTGCCACCGGGTTTCCCAGATAATATTTAAAGACTACAAATACATTATTTTTTTTTCTCTTGCTCAAATTTCGGTATTAGTAGCTTATGTGTTTAAGTGTGTTGTGTTGTGTGGGAAGCGCTGCAGCGTGATATTATGTATATAGGGGTTTTTGTTACAGTTAGTGTGTGTATTGTCTTCCAATAATCCTTTTTTATTTAACCCTGCTTTCACTGGTGTGTAAGTGTATACTTGGGGTGGTGTAGTAGGAAAGTAGTGTTGGTCACTCGCACCCCGGATTATTTTTTTTCTTTTTCCTTTGCTGCCGCTCTAGGAAGGCAGCGCACATTATAATCGTGCCAGTTTTAGGAGCGGTACACATGTACAGAGTGCAATGAAGTTCATGTCCAACCAACATGCAGCATGTCACCACACTTTGGCACCATCATAATCAAGAAGGAATTAAAATATAGAACTTTAGAAACACAAACCAGCTTACTCGATGTATTCCTTGCTTCTGTTTCTATGTTTCCATTACCTGAAACCTTAATGGGGAAAAAAGTCTGAGAGAAGTACTGGTGTAGTTATTAAGATTATGGAAGGAGTACCGGAGCACCAGAATATGTGGAAACAGCACACTCCTAAAATCACAGTACGTCTCAGTATAAGCACTACTGTTTAGGTTTATGATCAGCTTTGGTAGACCCCAGTCCAGCTCCTTTTTAATTTCAGTCTGGTGTTATAAACATTTATGGAGACATTCCAAACATTCGAGACAAGTAGGCAATTCAACTCAATGCAGTGTAAGTTTCCTCAGTGTTTCCTCATGTTTCACTTTCAGCACATTACTGCCAGCATGGACCATGGAACTTCAGGTCCAAACTACTTTTAGTCTAATATTAGCGATAAGCCAGCAATCTGAGTGAAATTTAATTTGTTTCTCTTTGCAAAAAGAATCATGAAACTATGCTGTTAAGCGACCGGTTAAGTTCATGCCATTGAGCCAATGAAGAATGATGTTTTGTATATATATAAAAATATTTTTTCCTTATTTTCATCTAATCTACACCCTTCTACCAGAGGACTAAACTTCCCATCCCAAATCACATAAATTCATGTAAGTTCCAAAAAGCATTTCCAGAAATGTCCACTAGAGGGGGAAACCGCCATCAAAGCCCCACTACTAATAAGGCAAGAACCGAATCTTTATAAAATAAAAAGTCTATTCTCTCAAAGTACTGTTCGATAACGATAAAGATCTGTGGAGCACAAGAAACAAAGGAATTGCCCAAAACCTCTAAGGCAATCCAATTCAAACAAAGTCCCAAACCAATACAGAAATTCAGAAACGTAGTCCAGCGCAGAGTATGAAGGTTAAAATTCCAAAAAATGCCAAAGGGACAAGCACAGAAAAAACACATTTAGCTCTGCGACTCCAGAGTGCATTCAATATGAACCAACAAGAAATGTGGGAGACCCTCCTGATTTTAAAGGGTTGAGGGTGGTCCCTGGCAGTGATTGGCAGGTGGCCCCGCCTCTGGGGGAACCTCCCACAGAGCACATGGAACATAACAAAGGCAGCTTATATAAATAGACAAAGCCAAAAATAAAGAAAGGTGCTCATAATCAACATTATTAGGAAACCTCAAACATGAACCCCAGCTGTGACATGACAGTAAAGCCCACAGGTGCTGTTTTTCCTCATATGCATTATACAACAGTTTCATCGCCTCACTGGACTATACTGTAGCTTTTGTCTAACAATATACCTTTTTGTCTCATTGTGGGTTGTCTTCAACCATGTTGCATTTCCAAAAAAATACATTGTTCCCCTGCTAATTTGCATCTGGAAACTTTGCTGAGAAATTGACGGGTCCAGAAGTAGTGTACAGCTTTGCGTAAATCTGCACTTTTCCTATTGCAACCGCTTCCATTTAATTAAAACTTGCAATGTGATCTCTGCATACACAACACACGTTTTTAGGAGACTTTGGCTGTAGAGATGTAGCAGTGCTACTTAAAATGTCCTACATCTCCCAGCAGCCCCAGCGGTATAATGCTATTGGGCAGCTTCAGGGGACACAGGCGCTGCTGGGAAGATGATTGATCAGTAAAGCCCTTTTAAAAAGGAGCCTAAAATACACTGGGGGGTTCGCAGTCATCCGCCCGTTTTTGATTATATCACATAGACCCAATTGGATTACGACTGGACCACCTTGGATTACAGTTTCTGGCTGGATGTAGTGTATGTGCTGTCCTGTGCCTGCCTGTCCGTGTGAGTTCATGCTGATTGGAAACGTCTTCATCTGAGGAAGCTCTCTCAGTCACTTCAAACCCCACACCGATTCAGGAACCTGGTAGGACAAAACTTTACATTGCTTTCAGAAAACCGTTCACAGGGTTTTACTTATTCACACATCAAACATCATTTGCCCCTGCTGTGCGGGACTGTTTTGGACTTTGTTGATGGTGTTTATTGTTTTCTGTTAGTGTTGTGATTTATTATCACTGTCAGAGAGCTGTGGACTGCCTTCGTGCATGTGGCTTTGGTTATATTGTGTATTCTTTTCCCATTATTTGAGGGCGGATGTCGACTTTTGTCGAAATTCAGAGGCAGAGGATGGTAATCCGCTGTAAACTGTGACAAAACTCGCCATTATGTTTTAGTTCGATTGTCTTTGCTAGAAGGAAAGTTAGCTTCGTTGATCTGACCGAGATTTCTTTTTACGTACATCCGTAGCGGAGAGCAAACAACCTCTAAAATGGCATCGACATCTGGCGAAAGACCAAAGTGAACATGCAAGGCAAAATACTCCTTGGACGACGTTTTGAGTATCGTATCGCTGAATTGGACTCTGCGTTGTCAGATTTTGATGCAAGTGATCTGGAGATTGAAAACAAAAGTGAGAGACCAGCATCACCTGATTGGTTCCCAGCTGATCGTGGTGCTGAACGTGTTTGTGTAGCTGATGTGCCTATGCCAGTGCCAGTGGTACAAACCAGATTGCGTCACACTACGACTGCTACTGTTGTGTGAAGACAGCCAGGCAGTCGACCCATCGCATATTCCTGCTGGTCGTTGAAATGCTCCTGTGCAGCCACTGCTTCCTGAGACACCAGAGAGGCACTGACAGCAGCCACAGCACACCACAAAAGACATTTTATGTTGATTTTTATGTGAAATCATTGCTTTGTGTGTTTTTCAGAAAATATTCAGACCTCAAAGAGTTAATATATTTCATTGTTAATTATCTATTCATTGTGCCACTAACAGTGTGTGAGTTTGGGTCAAAGCTGGGTGTATTCCTCGAGTCACCAAAATAAAATAGACAAATCTCCAGTGTGAATCTCAGCGTGTCCGCGACCGCGACAGACAGTTTATTGTCGTAGTCAGAAGCTTGATCTCTGTCGGACCAAGTTAACGAGACCACCATTGCTCTTTGCAGTTCAAAATCACCAACCCTGCTTTGAGTGCCACCTTCCTGAGACGACGTGTTGATTTAGATGTGTCGCACTCGGTGAGCCGTCTCTTTGTTCCCACCCACTTTTAAGCAAAATTCATTTATGATTGTCTCCAGATGTACGTATGATACTGTATGTCCGGCTCGTATGTAACATCTACTCACACTTGGCCAATTCAGAGTCACCACTTAGCCTAACATTATGTCACTTGATTTTAGGGAGACCATATCAACAAAACAAAAAAGAACTTGCAAACGCTTCACAGAATGGATTTTAGCTGGCGAACCAAACTGAAGTCTTAACTGCAATAAGACACCAACACCAAATTCTGTGCTGCCCAACTAAATTTCCAGTATCTAAATGTTACTGCACTTGGTGATGTCCCAAAGGCTTCTCATCCTGCGTGTTTCCATGTTAGTGACATCTGTCAGAGACAGTTATAGGAGTTGGTTAGAAACAGATACAGGAATGTAACAGTCTGGGGGGCCTTCCTGTCTATACCTATACATGCACAAGTCTCACTTTACGTGTCAGCAGCATCTACCAGAGTCTATCTGACGAGAGCTTAGAAGAGCTGCAGGAGTCCATGCTTGTTGAAGGTAGCAGTTGGAATCTGTCTTCATGGCCGAAACTGCTGAGAGGTTTACTTACCTTGGCAGTGACCTTCACGTCTCTGGTGACTCTTCCTATGAAGTCAGTAGATGGATTGAGAGAGCATAGGGGGGTCATGAGGTCGCTGGAAAGGGGTGTGTGGCGCTCCCGATATCTCTGTAAAAGGACGAAGGTCCAAGTCTTTAGAGTCCTGGTGCTTCCTGTCTTGCTGTATGGTGGCGAGACATGGATGCTATCCAGTGACCTGAGACGAAGACTGGACTCCTTTGGTACTGTGTCTCTTCGGAGGATCCTTGGGTACCGCTGGTTTGACTTTGTATCGAATGAATTGTTGCTCACAGAGTCCCAAGTAAGGCACACTTCACTTTCACTTTCAGCTTGTAGTGGGTTTCCACCCTTTCTTCTGGCTGCTTTATCACCCTTTCTTGCCCCTACTTCTATTCAGTTTAAAACAAGATTCCTGTTCCTTTTAACTGGGAGGGATGATATGTTATCACAAGGCACACACACCTGTCATTACATACAGAGACAATTTACTCTACGTATACACACGCACACACACACCTTCTCATTGTGAGGAAGTGTCAGTTACAGCAATGCGGCCATGTGGTTCAGTTCCCTGAGGGTGATGTGGCTCACAGGATCTTCATTTTTTGGGGCATCAGATTGGCTAGACCAGGCTAAGGGGATGCCCACGTAACACCTGGTTGCAGCAGATACATGGTCATTTGTGGAAGGTAGGACTAGACCGCGTTACTTCCTGGGGGGTTGCCAACCAGGATCCTGAGGTGTTTCATCATGTGGTGTTTGTTGTACCAGAGCATGCTCCCCAACCCGACCTGACCTTACCTGGCCAAAACTGCTATAGAAATTACCATTTGTTGGACTCGGCTAGATCATGCCTACCTGTGCTTGTTAGAGATTGCTGTAAGAATCCACTCTTGTTAGATGCAACAAGTCAATCTGTCTGTCACTTGTTGTTGGACACAGCTGCTTCATTGATGGTTAGCAAGTACAGCAGCAATCAGACTGTCGATCTGTGTTAGTTAGACTCTGCCGGATTAACCCACCTATGCTTGTTAAGTAATCTTGCAGAAATAGGTTCTTGTACAGACTGATTGATCATTTGTTTGACAATACCTGTTGGAAATGGCATTAGGAGTCCTTAATTTATTTGAAAAAAGTCAGAGATACGTGCTGTAGATAGATGGAAACCTTATTAATCACGAAAGAATCGAGTCTTTTTAGGAATGAATCAGTAATCTGCCTGTTACTCTAAACCTGTTCGAAACGCATACAGTGCCTTCCATAAAGTTTGGAACAAACACACATCTTTTTTCTTGATTTTCCCCCTCTGCTCCACACTTTAAAATCACAAATCAAACAATTCAGACATCATGCACGCAGACTTTCATTTAAGGAGATTTGCATACATTTCGCTCGCATAACACTTTTCTTTACACAGTCCCTCCATTTCTGGACACCATGATGTTTGGGACACAGCAATGGCAGGTCATATTTAGGACTTTGACACATACCCCTGACTTGTAATGACTGCTTGAAGTCTGCGATTCAAAGACATCACCAAGTGCTGAGTGTCTTTTCTGGTGATGCTCTGCCAAGCCTCTAATGCGGCCATCTTCAGCTCCTGCTTGTTTCGGTGACTTGTCCCCTTGTGTTCCCTCTTCAGAATATGGAAGGCCTGCTCAGTTGTATTTAAATCGTTAACTGGCTAGGCCATTCAAGAATTTTGCGTTTTTTAGCTTTGAAAGTCTCCAGTGTTGCCTCGGCAGTATGTTTGGATCATTATCTTGTTGTGGGATGAAGCGCCATCCCATGAGTTTGGAGGCATCTACAGGAACTGCAGTTCCATCATCAATGAAGAGAAGTGTGCCAGAACCTGTGGCAGCCATACATGCCCAAGCCATAACACCTCCAGCACCACCATGTTTAACTGATGAGGTGGTCTGCTTTGGATCTCAGAAAGTTCCTCTTCGTCTCCACAACTTGCTCTCACCATCACTCTGATGAGGTTCATCTTTGTCTCATCTCTCCACAAGACCTTTTCCCAGAATTCTGCAGGATCTTTTAAGTCCTTTTTTCTCAAATTGTAATCTGGCCATCCTGTTTTATGGTTTGCATCTTGTAGTGTGGCCTCTGTGTTTCTGTTCTTGAAGTCTTCTCTGACACACACACACACACATCTACCCCCTGAAGATTGTCTTTGATCTGTCGCACAGGCAATTGGGTTTTTTTCACCATAGTGAGGATTCTTCTGTCATCAGCAGTGGAGGTCTTCCAAGGCCCACCAGTCCCTTTGCAATTACTGATCTCACCAATGGGTTCTTTCTTCTTCAAGGTATTCTAGATAGTTGATTTCGGTCATCCTAAGGTTTTACCGATGACTCTAATGGTTTTATTCTTGTTTTTCAGCCTCCTAATGGCTTCTTTGACTTTAATTGGCACAGCTCTGGTCCTCATGTTGAACAATGGCAACTACAGACTCCAATGAGTAGAAGCAAACTGTGGTACCTTACGAATCAATGGAACCCACCTGAGGAATCACAAACACCTGGGACACCAATTGTCCCAAACATTACTGTGTCCTGAAACAGGGGGCCATGTTTTAAAAAAAATGTCATTTGAAATGTCTGCAAATCCCCTTAAATGGAAGTCTGCGATGTGCACTTTAATCACGGTGTCTGAATTGTTTGATTTGTAATTTTAAACTGTGGAGCAGAGGGGGAAATCAAGAAAAATGTGTTTGTCCCAAATATTCTGGAGGGATCCGTATACAAGGAACTCCCCAATATGTGGTGAGGTGGGATAGCTGCAGCAGGTTTTGCTTGTTGGAGACAACTGTAGGAATCCCCTCTACACGTCTACGACTGCTACAGACATCTTTGCTTGTAGGACGTGGCTTGGCTAGCCTAACTGTACTTGTTGAGCGCTTGTGCTGTGTCAGGGTCAGCTGCTGAAGTGTATGCCATTTGAACTGTGCATGTTAGAGGCATCTACTGTATAAGGATCAGTATCTGTCAGAAGCAACCGATTCATCTTTTCTGTCTATCAATACTTCAAAACGGCTATGAGGAGTCCATCTTTCTTTAGATAGACAGGCAGACACATACAGTGGATTCAGAAGGTATTCAGACTTCTTCACTTACTGCACACTTCATGTTACAGATTTAATTTTAAAGGGATGAATCTGCCTTTTTTGCCTGTCACTCAGTAACCCATATTGACAACATGAAACCATGCTTTTAGAAAGGTCTGTACATTTATTAAAAAATATATACAATTTCTTTTTTAATTTAATTTAGTTATAAATGCACTAAAAAGCAATTTTTCTTTAAACACAGTTTTTTTTGTGGTTATATGTGACTAAATAAAATCATGGGGCGCACATGAATTAATTGATTCAAACAATTTTGTTTAGCATGATGGGAAATTACAAATTTTTTTTTTAATATTAAGTATCGTATATACTGACGTATAACTCGGGTCTTCAAACTCGAAAAATCGATCATAAAATCAGACCTCGACTTATACGCCCCTTCAAAAATCTTCTTCTTCTTCTTCTTTCGGCTGCTCCCGTCAGGGTTTGCCACAGCGGATCATCTTCTTCCATATCTTTCTGTCTTCTGCATCTTGTTCTGTTACCCCAATCACCTGCATGTCCTCTCTCACCACATCCATAAACCTTCGTTTAGCCCTTCCTCTTTTCCTCTTCCCTGGCAGCTCTGTCCTTAGCAACCTTCTCCCAATATACCCCTCATCTCTCCTCTGCACGTGTCCAAACCAACGCAATCTCACCTCTCTGACTTTGTCTCCCAACCTTCCAACCTGAGCTGACCCTCTAATGTCCTCATTTCTAATCCTGTCCATCCTCGTCACACCCAATGCAAATCTTAGCATCTTTAACTCTGCCACCTCCAACGGGAGCAGACGAAAGGAGAAGAAGAAAAGTATTTCACAAATCTGTTACCATCTCTTCATGGTTATTTACTCTATGGAGCTGGCTATGATCTAAATAAATAAAAGGTTCTTTCTGGAACTTTCATGTGGATGGGTCTTTTGGGAAGCAAAAATGGTTCCTCCATGACATCGCTCTGAAGAGCCAGTCCCTCACCTTTATTTTTAGGACTGTACTTGTTTCTAATGACCACTAAAGTTGGACCATTGCTTTGCATGATAGCCACGTCTTCTAGAATTGGCCTGCCTATCTCTGCCTAGGCTTGTCATAAACTGTTCCATGAATCCATTCTTGTTTGCGATGGACTGGCAATCTACCGTTTCTACCAAACAGGCTACAGAAGTCTTATCTTTTCTTGTTAGCAAGATCCAGAATCCTTGTGAAGAATGTTTGGAATATTAGGAGGAGGCTTTGTGTGTCCAAGACAGCTGTAGCAATTCATCTGCACATGTTTGGGACAGCCGTGAAATCTATTGTTGTTAAAGACCAGTAGGTAATGTGCGTTTTTTATCCATACTTCTTGGAAGAGGCTATTTCTAGCACTACTTGAAGGTAATTAGGCAACTTGTCTATCAGTACATTGTGAGAACCGTTGCCAGGAGTATTTCTTTGCTCGTTGGCAATGAAACTAAAGGAGTCAGTCCCATCATGGCTCGTTTGACTCAGCTAGACTCCTCCATTGTCCCTTTAAGAGATGGATTGCTGCTCGGTTTGTCAATACCCGTTGGAAATCGAATCTTAGCCTATCTAATATTTTGTATAGCGACTGGAGTCTGTGCTTGTCAGAGGTGGCTACTCAAACTTTTCTGTCGGCTTACGTTAGGAGCAGCTGCTGGAATCTAAACGTGAGGCCGGCATCGCACTACATGACTTCTAGTCTCGTAAAATTTATACATCCATAGACAACCGTCACTGAATTTTACTTGAAAATGAGTGGGATCAATTAGACGGCTCACTTAATGTCACATTTCCAAACCAATCTAATGCCTCATGAAGGAGGAGCTCAAAGTAGAGGCCTTGATCTGGAAGTGCAAAGATCAGAGATGCTGTCGTTAACCTGGTCCAAGGGACAGTAACCTTCTGAGTACAATAAACCATCTACAGACAAAAAGTCCCCTTAAAGACCCCTGCTACACATTTAAATGTTAAAAATAAAACTGTTAGAATGGAAAAGCCTCTCTGTACCATCAGATTATACTTTGGCACTCGCAAGCATCAATAGACTAGTTCCCCTGGTAAATGTTTTTTACTGATGACATTGTGTTATGTGGCACCAGAAAACAGGAAGTGGAGAGGAAGTTGGAAGAATGGAGGAGGGCTTTCGATAGAAAATACATAGGAAGAAGACATGAGATATGAGGTTTAATGATGATCAGAATTCATAAGTTAGCTGCTGAAAAGAGTGGAGTAGTTTAAATATCTGGGATCAGTGGAGGCCCAAGATGGAAAACTAGATACAAAGACAACCTACAGAGTGCAGTGTGGATGGAACAACTGAAAGAAGGTATCAGGAGTGTTGGGTGATCCAAGAATTAAGGCAAAGGTTAAAGGTGAGGTTTTGAAGACAGTGGTAAGACCAGCAAAGATGTATGGAGCTGAGACCTGAGCAGTAAATGGAGCACAGCAGGAGAAAACATTAGATTTGTCAGAAATGACAATGTTGAGATGGACGTGTGGAGTTACAAAAAAAGGACAGAATAAGAAATGATACAATGAGAGGTACAACAAAAGTGGCAGAGATATCTAAGAAAGTACAGGAAAGGAGGTTGAAGTGGTATAAATATGTGTTGAGGAGAGACAATGAAGGTGTGAGTAAAAGGGTGATGGGAATGGAAGTCCAGGATAAGAGAAAATGAGGGAGGCCAAAGTGGAGGTGAATGGACAAAGTAAAAGAAGATGTGAAGGAAATGAGGCTTGATAGGCAAGGAGGTGCAGGACCAAGCTGTGTGGAGAAGGTTGATCAGGCTCATCGACCCCAAATAGAAGTGGGAAAGGATGAAGAGGAAGAAGAAGAATATGTTGATACTATGTAGTAAAGTTAATGTGCCTCTCGTGTCTGCGTTGTGCCTCTTATTTTTTTTCGTTTAGAGCTTATAAGTATTTCATAAAGTTCAAACACGTCTAACCTTTTTTGTGTGTTTTTTTTTTTTTTTCTTCCTGTTCAGATTTGTTGGCATCAACGCTTCTGACATCAACTATTCTGCGGGTCGCTATGATCCTTCAGTGAAGCCCCCATTTGCTTCTGGTTTTGAAGGAATCGGTGAAGTGGTAGCTTTGGGGCTCAGCGCCAGTGCCACCTACGCAGTGGGACAATCAGTGGCCTACATGGGAGATGGTGCCTTCGCCGAGTATGTTGTCATGCCAGCCAGAAACGCCATGCCCGTGCCTTCCATTGAACCCAAGTACCTTGCCTTACTGCTGAGTGGTGTAACAGCTTACCTCAGTTTAAAAAACCTTGGATCTTTAACTGAAGGAGAGAACGTGCTAGTGACTGCTGCCGCAGGAGGCACCGGGCAGTTTGCCGTTCAGTTAGCCAAGAGAGCCAAATGCCATGTCATTGGGACCTGCTCCTCAGATGAGAAAGCTGGCTTCCTGAAGTCCATCGGCTGTGACCGACCAATCAATTACAAAACTGAAGATGTTTCTGCGGTCTTGCGGAAGGAGTATCCGGATGGCGTAGATGTTGTCTATGAGTCAGTTGGCGGGAGTTTGTTTGAGATGGCGGTTAACTGCCTGGCCAATAAAGGTAGACTGATAATCATTGGCTTTATTTCCGGTTATCAGTCGGCCTCTGGACTCAAGCCGATAAGAGCCGAGGCTTTACCCGCAAAGCTGCTTCTTAAATCTGCTAGCATTCGTGGTTTCTTTCTTCCCCACTATTACTCCGAGTATGTGGCAGCCATGAAAGATCTGTTAGAGATGTGTGAAAACGGAGACGTGTCCTGTGAGGTGGACATGGGGGAGCTGTCTCCCGAGGGTAGATTCCTCGGTTTAGATTCTGTCTTCCGTGCGGTAGATTACATGTACTCGGGGAGAAACCTGGGGAAGGTGGTGGTGGAGTTATGCCATCCCGTCAGCAGCAAGCTGTGATGTGATGAGGAAACGGTGTGGTCGGTGTGAGAGCAGGACAGACAACTAGTGTGGCCATTTCAATTCGGCAGTGTTAAATGTGAGAAAAAAGTAATCTTTGATATTGAAAATAATAGGTCATATTTTAAAATAATTGAATAGAAGATCACAAAGAAAAAATGTTTCTGCCAGCCAATTGATAATTTTTCTAGAAAGATGTTCTCCTGTATCATTAAATGAACTATAAAACAATTATTTTCATTGTTAAAGAAATTTATATTTAATAAATCTATTTGTGTAAAATATAGTGAGCATTTGTGGCCTTTTTAAGCTGGGTGGGAATTTCAAAACACTTTTTTTAGAATTAACAACAATTGCATGGGCAGCTGAGTGGCTCAGTGATTAGTGCTGCTATTTACCACTCCAGTGGCCTTGGGTATGTTGGTGTGGAGTGTGCATGTTCTCTGTGTGTTGGGTTTTCTTCCAGGCACTCCAGGTTTCCTCCTACATCCTAAACACAAATGAGGCTGTGTGTTCCCCACCAGTTTTTTTACACCCTGTATTGTACCCAGAATGCCTGAGCTCTGCCACCTTATTGAATCCTGAATTGGAATAACCAAGGTGGATGGTCTGATGGATTTTATTACTAAATGCATGTGCAAAACATCACATATGGTTCTTAATGTGCCACTTCTGTATGGTGATGTCATGTAAATATCCAGATTTGAGCTCCGCCACCTTATTGGATCCTAAATCAGAAGAACCAAGTTTGAAGGCTATTCTGATGGCTTTTATTGCTGACTACATTTGAGAAGACGTCCCTCATGGTTCCTGGTGGGTCACTTTCATATCTTAATTAATTTGTGTGTACTTTATGGTTTTGGTAAATTCTTTCCATATCATCTTTGTTCTGCTCAGTGCCTTTAGGGGTCAAACCAACGTGCACACCAGCTCTGTACAGAATGGCAGTGCACTAAAGGGTCCATTCAAGCTAACAGACAGTGGTGCATTAAAACCCCTGAGTAAAAATCAGGAGTGCACTCCCCTCGACTTCCTTGTATACCGAGGTAGAGGAAAAGGTCATCAGAACCACTTCCAGTTGTGCAATATTATATACAGTAATATATATATATATATACACACTATATATACACTACACTATATATATATAATATATATATATTGTATATATATAATATACTGTGTGCTATACTTTAATAATAGTAAGAATACAAATAACTAATACAATAATTAATAAATAAACAATACAACAATAAACTGTTTTACATACTCAGAACTGTAAACCTACTTTTGCCCACCCCTGTATGTGTATATTCAGTATATCTGTATTGTAAATAAAGACAGCAGAAATCGTTCAAGGTTTGGGGTTTTAGCCCCGTATACTGCAACAAAAATCTCGTCAGTGGTTTCATACAAAACTCAAAAGACACTGAAGGGAGAAAGGACGGACATTTTATGGAGGCGGACCGGACATTGACGTGAGGAATGCTGGGATAGTTGTGATGGATTCTGGGAGTGTGACGTCATCAAAGGTCAACAGAGGGATAGAATAGACCCGGAAGTGTGTGCTTCCTATAGCCGTCCGGGCGTTGTTTACGGCTGTGACGTTTCGGTCTTTCTAAGGAATGAAAGACAGGTTAGTACACTGCCGTCGACCCCTCGTGGGACGTGTTCCGAAGCAAACCGGGTCGATCCGCTGTTCCCCAAACACTCGTGCGTGACAGTATGTATGTATGTATTGTCACAAACTCTAACAAGAGCCATAGCAAGGTTTGGGGCAGCCACCCGTATATTATTTCCTGCCTGCAAAATTGAAAACAAGTGATAGCACTGATGTGCACAAATCGGAGTCCAAAACAGAACTGAGGGGATAGGGGAAAGGTGGTGGCTTTTAAAGGTCAGTACAGGAAGTGACCTCAAAGGGGCAGGAACCAGAAAGGTCTTCAACTATAGCCTCAGGCCTGGAAATGACATCAGAGGGGCCGGAACCAGAAAGGTCTTCATCCATAGGTTCGGACCCGGAAGTGACGTCAACAGGGCCAGGTAGAATTTTCCATGAACAGTCTGCAGAAAAGCGAGAAAAAAAGTCCGTGCACCCTGCCACATCTCGGTCTGATTCACAAGTGCCCTCATTCAAGCCCTTAGCTGCCTCCCATGCACACGTGTGTGACAGTATATGTAGTGCCTCCAGAAACTATTCAGACCCCTCCACTTTTTTCACATTTTGTTATGTTGTTGCCTTTTGTTGAAATCATTTTGATTTATTTTTTTTTCACTCACTGAGCAACTCTCAATAACCCAGAATGAGAAAGCAAAAAGAAGTTTTTAGAACTTTTTGCAAATGAATTAAAAATGAAAAAAATGGAAATATCCCATGGATCCAAATATGGACTTCTTGGGTTGGACGCGAAAAGCTTTGCACTCCTGGATTTAGGGATTTCCCGCCATTCTGCTCTGCATGCCCTCTCAAGCTCTGTCAGGCTGGCTGGATGCCGTTGGCGGGCGGCTGTTTTCAGGTCTCTCCGGAGGTGTTCTGTTCGGGTTCTGGCCGGACCACTCAAGGACATTCACAGAGTTGAGTTGCATTTGTGCTTCGTATCAAATTAAAATTTGTAAGAAATGCTTTAATAGAACACAGTTTTACGTGGCAAATTAATATATATTAATAAATATACAGTCATCCCTCACCTTTCGCGGGGGGGTTACGTTCCAGAATCCCCCCGTGAAAGGTGAAAATCCGCGAAGTAAAAATCATATGTTTATATGGTTATTTTTGTATATTTTAAGCCCTTATAAACTCTCCCACACTCTTATAAACATTTCCCGCACAGTTATACAGCATAAACCCTTTGTATTCTCTTATTCTTCTGCAAGAAAATGCACAAAAGTTAACTCTTTACACAGTGAAACACGTTGATGCTGAATGAGCGAGACGAGACTTCCTGCTTAACGCAGCGGATTCGAATTTGGCGCTCCATCGCTGAGCCAATCAGCACACAGGAACTTAACTGCATGCTGTAATTGGGTAGCTTCTCAGCCATCCGCCAATACCGTCCCTTGTATGAAATCAACTGGGCAAACCTTACAGAGGAAGCATGTACCAGAAGTAAAATGACCCATTGTCCAAGCGAAATATCTGCATTATATATTTCAATGTGCTTACATATAAAATCCGCGATAGAGTGAAGCCACGAAAGTCTAAGCGCGATATAGCGAGGGATTACTGTATATATATATAATATATATATATAATTAATATATATTAATTTATATATATATATATATATATATATATATATATATATATATATATA
>JANRMT010062845.1:3672380-3682402 GCA_026402145.1 Polypterus bichir lapradei | reverse complement strand
ATGTTAGCCTGGGAAG
This sequence comes from Polypterus bichir lapradei, assembly GCA_026402145.1. Lineage (NCBI taxonomy): Eukaryota > Metazoa > Chordata > Cladistia > Polypteriformes > Polypteridae > Polypterus > Polypterus bichir. Next base: position 3,682,386 of record JANRMT010062845.1, on the reverse strand, counting down.
ACTACACAGACACTTAATGAACACCGATTTTGATGTAAACTATCAAGAGATTGAAATCGAAACACAGTTACCTGCATCAGCTGAACGTTTCTGTAGCTGACGCGCTACTGCAACGTTCACTCTGGGAGGACTACCTAGACTTTGTTGACCCATGGGAGGCAAGCTAACAACTGGACTTCATTAAATGACACAACGTGCTACTGGACACTACGGATTACCAGCCATTCGACTACTTCAAGTTGTTTTTTTTTTCCAGAAAGTCCCTTTCAGCTTATGAGACAAACAAACGGGGATGTAATAAGAATGTGAATTTGCTTACTGTAGGGACTCATGGAACACAAAGCTGAATGGCATTTGTCATGAATAAGTATTTTACGTTGATGTATGTGTGAAACCATTGCTTTGTGTGCTTTTCAGAAAACCAAGTTTTTTGAAAAAATATTCATCCCCATTGGGACAAATGGTAAAAAATAATTTGTTCTAAAAGAGTTTAGGGTCATGGGAGTGGCATCACCATACACAAGGTGGGAAACGGCATCCTTGATTGATGTGAACTTTCTTTATCTTAAGTATCTGCTATTGTGGATACTCTACTACTGTATATTTGTAATACATGTATGTGTGTGTGTGTCTGTCTGTCTGTCTGTATGTGTGTGTGTGTCCGTGTGTTTGTACAGCCATATCACTTGTATGGCAAAAAAAAACTTTTCCAAATCGTCTACAGGGGAGGCTAAAAACATTGCACACTGCTAATTGGCCTGTGTCATCCCTGAGAAGGACGGTAAGCAAATGTTTCCTAGTTATAATAAAAAAAAAAGCAGAGGAGAGTGAGCGAGAATAATGTTAGCTCATTAAACTGATGAATAAAGCAACCAAAATGAAGAATAAATAATAAACACCTCTGCCAGATCTGAAGCACTTGTTACACGGCTCGTGCTACAGAACTAATTATGGTGCTCGTGATGTGAAAGAAGAAGAAAGCATAGAGGGGGACGAGTGAGCTCAGGTCACAATTACTGGCTGACTTACTCGATCTGGAGAAAGAGGCACGGACACGTCAGAACCGAGGCTTTGACAAGGGCATCTGAAGCATAAAGGACTCAGTTCTACATTCAGATATCATGAAGATTAACGTGAGGTATGGCAGTCCAAACTTCTATCAGCTGGTATTTAACGTTTGTCTACAAACAAGGACATACAAGACACAGAGAGTGTGCAGTCTCTCCATCTTCTTATCCAGTAGATAATGTAAGATCATGACTGAGCTCTTTGTTCAAAGTATTGCTTGGTACTTCTTCTTTTGACTTTAAAATACTGCTAATGCTTTACAAAAGCCTTCAATCATCTCGCTCCATCTTATATTTCAGAATGCCTGTCACCTTACACTCCAAATCGTAACCTTAGATCTTCAAATGAGGGTCTGCTTAGAATTCCAAGAGATAAACTTTAAAGAAGTGGTGTGGCGGCCTTCTGCTGTTATGAACCTAAAATATGGAATCGATTACCGATAGAAATTCGCCAGGTTAATACGGTGGAGCACTTTAAAAAACTGCTAAAATCCCGTTATTTTAACATGGCTTTCTTATAGCATTTTAGTGTAAACTATATATGCATTGAATTATCATTTACTTCATGGCTCCACAATCTGTACTAACCCCTGCTTTCTCTGCTGTTCTTTCTTTGGTTTTCTGTGGTGGCGATCTGTGCCATCACCATCTGATCAGGGCACCATGCAGTCCCTACATTGGCAGATTGAAGGCCAGATGTCCACATGGCCATCATCATCTAATTCTTACACGTGAAGCCTGGAAACCATGAGGACCAGGGCCGGATTTTCCTATAGGCTAACTAGGCTTCAGCCTAGGGCCTCAAGATCAAGAGGGGCCTACATTTAAATTGTTAGCAATTTGAACAAACTTAAAAATGGGAGGTGAAAGGGCCTCATAAGTGGAATAGCCTAGGGCCTCTTTCCATCTAAATCCGGCCCTGATGAGGACTGATTGGGTTCATTTATGTTAGAGGGGCTGGGTGGTCTTGTGGCCTTGAAACCCCTGCAGATTTTGTTTTTTTTCTGTCCTTTTTCTGCCCGCCCCACAGATTGAGAACCACTGCTGTATGTAATACAGAAGGATATCATTTACTGTATATAACTGAAGGGGCACGCACTCCAGATGCCAAGAGGGACATATTGTCCATCGTCGTCGAAATCTAATACCGACTAGCCCCTCGCAAATGGGTTTCAACTGCCACTACTTTACATGTTTTATAAATCCCAACTTTTGTGGAAGAATTGGCGACCTCCCGTGTCTGAGTGTAAGCAAAGTTTTAGACCTGAGCTCCCAGGTCTTGGGAACAGAATCATAACTAAATTCCTGGATATTTCAAAAAAAATTAGAATTCGAAAATCAGTCTTGGGACGCAGACCATTCACGCTGGGGGGTCGATGTAAAGTTCCCAGTTCATCTACGCGTTGTCACACATGGGCGATTAGGAGGCACTCAAAGAGCCTAAAGGTGAGTAAAACATCGCGAGATAAAGGGTTGTCACGTGGTACTTACCTGAACTCTTTTCTCTCATCAGCAGAAAACAAGAAGAAATCTAATACCACGACTTCCGATGACGTCACTTCCGGCCACCTTTGATGACGTCACTTCAGGAACCCACAAAACACCTCACTTCCGGCTCTTCAGAAAAACGTTGTTTCCGGTTCCTGTTGCAACGTCGCCACCTTGCCGGCCGTTTCCTGTCGCCATGTTTTTCTTGCTATATAACCGCCATTTTGAAAATAGTTGATTGTTCATTGTGTTTTTTATCTAAGACTCTGAATCAATTCTTTCCTTATTGACTGACGATAATATACGGGGACGGTCCCCAAATCTTTATTTTGTACTTTGTGAAGTTTATTGGATCACAGCGTGTCCATTGAGAACTCGACAGAAAGTTTCAGTGGACTTTTTAGAAAACCTGCTCAGATACGAAGCCACGGGTTTTATTAGGAGAGCAGACACACACACTCGTGGGCTCCATTCCGTCGCTGCCTTGGCCTTCTGCTCTTTGTGTTGGGGTATAAACTTCACAGCCCACCCCCCCCGGGACCCAAACTGGACAAGAGGGCAGAAAAAATGAATGAAAGGGCAAAAGTATGGAGACCTGTGAGGAAGAAGAAGAAGGAGCTCTTTGGATTTCATTAATTGAATATTGCTAGTTTTTTTACAGCAAGAACAACTCATTAAATGTGCAAAGCAAACTGTGAAAAACTGTAAATTCAAAGCAGTCCGTTAAATTGCTTCTGTCAATCTTAATTCTAATTGCTTTAATTATGTATAGATCTCTTTCTAATTAAAAAACTATGTTTAACTGAAAAACTGTATTATATAGAAGAAATAATATATACATCACATAAGATAAGTAAAGGTGCCAATTTATTTAATTTCATGATGCAAATTCAATAACAATAAAAATAGTATAAATCATTATAATCAATTTAAAAGTATAATATCAATTTAAATAGAAGTTCTTTTAATATAAAATTGAATTGTGTCAATGTCAATAAAAGTATATTATCAATTTAAAGAAAAGTACTTTTAATATAAAACTGAATTGTGTCAATGTCAATAGCATTTTCCGAAATAAAATCAATTAAGTTTAGATTAACAATAAAAAAAAAGTATTACCTATCGTAAAGTTAATTTAGTATCTCATTATGATGTTAAATTATATTAAATTGAATTGTGTTCCCTTAAAAAAGGTATGCATTAAGGTACAAGGAATAATTTCTATCTGTCATTATGTACATGTCATTTTGTATTTGTTTTATGATAATTGTTGTTATGTAAATTAATATAATTTTAAACTTCTATTAAATGAAAGAAAGCGAGAAAATGTGTAATTTTCTAATACAATTCAGTTCATTGGATTTTTTTTTTTTTAAGCAGAAAGTGCATCATACAGCATTTCATTTTAAAATGCATTGTATATTAAAATATATATTTTAGAAGATACATTTTGAGGCTAAACAGGCGCATAAGCAGACAAGATTATTTACATTTTCGGGAGATAATGGAGCTGAATTGATAGCGAAAATCCTATTTTCAAAACAGCATTGTCAGCAACACTGATAACATTTTAAGGTCACTAAAAATAGTTTTTTACAGTTGTTTGTCTTTGAAAGTATCCTTTATGTCTGCCCTTACGTATATATTTTATTTATTCCATGATATTTTGCTCTATCACATCTCCTCGTTTTTTTTTGTTTTTTTTTTTTTCTTCGCTTGGTTAAAAATTTCACGCATTCAGACTGCAATGTCTTGTGGATGCTGGAATTAAAAGCTTCTTTTTACACAAATGAATTCTTTATATGAAGTTAAATCTGGAGTACCAGGGTGTTGTACCGTGTTAGCCATCATGGAGGTGGTGAGAATTTAAGCAAAAAGACCCCCTTTTATTGCCTAACTAGAAAGATTACAATATGCAGGCAACTCAGGTCCCTTCTTCAAGTTAGTTTGTCATCTTTATTTGTTGTTTCGAGTTGCTTAGAAAGCTTCCCTATTTTAATCTTTCTAGTTAAGCCAATAATAGGTGTCGTTTTGCTTAACTTCTCACTATGAAGTCAAAGCCTTGGGTTCAAATCACAATCTCCGGGTCCTCGGGGGGTGCCTTGCAAATCCCACCGATGCGCACATAAACTGGCGACTCTAAATGGTCACACCCGGTGGTGGACTGGCAGCACATCTGTATTGGCTCCTGCCCAGTGCCCATCGCGGCTACAACTGATGCAAGTGACGGGCTATTCGTCCCTTTCGAGCGACTCTTTTCAGCGAACCGCGCAAATCAGTTTGCCAGCATGAGGGCTAAAGCGCACGCCTCTTTGATTTACGTATTGTAATGTTGTTAAAAACTTTTACGACTCGTGATATTTCATTTGTGTGCTTTACTTTTTTATTATTCTATCTGAGGAAAATAACATTCCATGGAGTTAAGTCTAACTTATACAATGAAGAAAATAACATTACAATGAAGTTGAACTTAACAAAACAGAATTCCACCTCCACTCGTGTGTGTGTTTTATTTTAGTGTGGTTTTTATTTTTGAGTTATTTACCTAATGGCTCTTAAAATTTCTATAATCAAAATGTTCAGTGACTAAAACAGCAGGCGGGTTCAGGTGACCCCCTTAGCTCATTAATATTCATGAGGTTAGTTTCCAAAAGTGGCGGCTCTGAGGCTAAGGATATGAGCCCGTTGCCGCTTCGAATTCCCTTTACTGCCAAAGGGGGAGCCTACTTAACCTGCAATCAGGGTGCTGTACAATGGCTGACCCTAAGGGGTATGCGAAAACGAATAAATTCCTAATAAATCAAATTTTATAAGGTGAAATTAAGCAGCAGCTTCTCGGGTCCTCCCTCCGTGGAGTTTGCATGTTCTACCCGTGTCTGCGTGGGTTTCCTGCCACAGTCCAAAGACATGCAGGTTAGGTGCATCGGCAATTCTAAATTGTCCCTAGTGTGTGTGCTTGGTGGGTGTGTGTGTGCCCTGCGGTGGGCTGGCGCCCTGCCCGGGGTTTGTTCCTGCCTTGCGCCCTGTGTTGGCTCCAGCAGACCTGTAATTAGGATATAGCGGGTTATTTAATAGATGGATGGATGGATGAAATAAAATAGCAAGCAAATTCTTGGGTGTATGCAAAATAGACAGGAATTCTGGGTAAATACATAGAAAATTGCTAAATTGTGTCATTGTTTATTAGAATGTATATGTTTAAGCTTAAAGACTGACCAGCGTTTGTTTACCCCCCTGCTCGCTTCGCTTGCCAACCCCCCGGGCCTGTGCCACATGCTAGCCTCTTTGCGGTTCTCAGACCTTGTCTGTTCAGAGACGTAATAACACCTACCTGGTTTAATATTAACATTTTGTTTTATGTTGTCATGTATACGCATCAGAGGGCCAACTTCTGGGCTCATCAGAGGCAAGCACTTCCTCTCCAGGACACAAGGGGGCACTGTCACTAATGGCCTCTTTTTCCACCCACAGCTCTGAGAGACCACCCAGTGAGAGTAACTGACTCCGCCCCTTCTGGTCCAGCGACTAAAAAGCTGGGACGCTTCCACAAGGAGTTGTTTAACTTTGTGAAGGGCAGACCACCAGACAGAGCTGTGACCTGAACCTTTGACCACTCTACAGAGCTTGACTCCCTTTGTATAGAAAGGCAAAAAAAGCCCATTTGTGTTTTGATTCCTGTTTTGTGCCACTGTGTGCCTGTTTATTTTTTGTTAGACTGGGGGGCATTGCCCCCTGCTCGCTTTGCTTTGCCAACCCCAATTGCAGTTCTGCCGCTCGCGTATGAGGATGCGGATGTACAATTTATTTTCATGGTAATTGTTACATATGCATAATAGACCTAACTATTTTACATTACAGCGAGTAATTAACCATAATAAAAAATAGTAAAACGTAATAATTTGAAAGTAAATTAGTATCATGTTGTGTTAGAAGTATTTGTTGCGTATTACGATTTCCTTTCTGTTTGGCTTTGAAATTAACGTGCAAATACTTTTTAAACTTACACTTTAACTGTAAAATTTCAGTAACAACAATTTTTTGAATTAATTTTTCGTCAATATCGCATTGAATTTTGATTCTGTGTTTAGACTTTCATCGTGATAACACAACGTATAACTGCCCGTGACTGAATTTCGTTTCTTTCTCTCTAATAAATAAAACAACTTTTTCGAGTGTTTGTCTCTGTGATTTGTCAATTGTTTTTGCAAAAGTTATTCTAACGAGAAACTGTTAACATTTTAATACGAATGGCATATCAAGATCTCCTTTGGTGTCTAATGTTATCCCCTGAAGATCTGCTACATTACCTTTCATGGATACATCCTTCTTTCTACAGTAATTCGGCCAGTGGAAGACCTTACAGGGTTAACAGTTGTAGATATTCTTCGGGATATTGTAAGTTGATGTTTTCATCTTCCGCACCATTACCATCGACTGTTTCAGCATAGTCTACTGATACGCATTTAACTAATTTGCCAAGTAACTGATCGTCATTTTTGGCGTTAATGTGTTTGACTTCATCATTTCTAGGCGCTAGGATTGCGCGTGTCCTCATTTGTTCTGTTCATAATCCTTTGAGATGATATTCTTCGATAAGATTTGGACATAATACGTCTTCTTTAATTGGGAACTTTAAGTGAGAAAAACGTAAAAATTTATAAGAGCTGAGAGTGCGGGAAGTGTGTCTGTCAAAAGCATTCAAATAAACGAGAGGTGAGAGTGCCACGTGTGTGTTTGAATATGGTTGAGCGGAGGGTGGGACTTGAAAAAATCTCTCGAGAAAAGTCTCATCTCGTTCCAGGATTTTTTTATATAATAGAAAGATGTGGAATGGAGCCTAAGATGAACATATTTAATACAGACGTGGACTTGCTGTACCTCTCCTGAAAAGCGATTACATAAAAACGATTGTTCCAGGTATACCCACATGCTTTTAATATGTCATAGAGTACAGCAAGCTGAGCGTAGAAAGAGAGGACGTATTGCTTATTCTACAAATATATTCTAAAACAGAATGGACACATTTGTTGGTACCCCTAGAAGAGATCCCAAATAATTGGATTCAAGTGATTTTTTCAGACCATCTGTATCACACAAGTCTTCAATCGTGCAATCAGACGATTTAAATGGAGGAGAGTCGTCTGCTCTCTGCTGTTTGGTGTCATTGTGTGTCCCACACTCAACGTCGACTGGAGAAAGCAAAGGAGAGACTCATGTGAGGAGATCAGAGAGACGCATGTTAAAGACAAAGGCTAGAAGACCATCTTCTCCTTCTTATTCTTCTTCTTCTTTCAGCTGTTCCGATGTAGGGGTCACCACAGTAGATCATCCACCTCTATCTATCCCTGTCTTTTACATAATTTTCTGCCACACCGACTGAACTTCATGTCCTCCCTCACCACATCCATAAACTGAGGAAGACTATTGAGTGAAATTCTGATAGGAAGTGAGACGGGCACTGGGTGGTGGTGAAGGCAAGATAGATGATTGGGACACCACATGCTGAAGTGGTAAGGGAGAGAGCTAGGAAGGTGCTTGGTGTACCATCTGGACAGAGGAAGGAAGACAAAGAGACTTAGGAGAGCATCTCCAATGGTCTCTAAATCGAGGCTAATGATTTAGCCCTTTCCAATATTAATTTGTCCAGCAATATAAAAAGAATCTTTGAGGTTAAAGTGCCTTTTGTGGACACTTTTACACCAGAAATGAGATGTTTAAAGTGTACCGCCTGTCTGATTCATAATTCTCCTCACTCACTTCACTTATGATTCTTTAGTAGTTAGAACTAAATTACAAAAACTTGGCCATTGCTCATTCCCTGGTTTATCATGCAAGTACAATAAAGTAAAACACATTTATAGTAGAATGTGTTCATTTTTTTGTACAATTCACTATTGGAATTATTTTAAGCAAAATATATAAAGATGTACAGGTTAGGAAAACTGGAAATGCTAAATTGGCCATGGTGTGTGTGTGTGTGTAATAATAATAATAATTCTTTACATTTATATAACACTTTTCTCACTACTCAAAGCGCTCAGCAATTGCAGGTTAAGGGCCTTGACCAAGGGCCAAAAGAGCAGAGTCCCTATTGGCATTTACGGGATTCAAACCGGCAACCTTCCGATTGCCAGTGCAGATCCCTAGCCTCAGAGCCACCACTCTGCCTTTGTGTGTGTGTGTTCACCCTGTGATGGACTGGTGTCCTGTCCAGGGGTTTGTTTCTGCCTGGCGCCCCTATACCTGCTGGAAGACCCTCCATCATCCCATGACCCCGTGGGCTTAGAAAATGGTAGGGTTTGTAAACATCCTACTAAACTGAAATGTTTACATCCCTTTGTACATTCGACAAGTTAGTCACACAAAACTGGACCTGCTAAAAATATTATTTTTATTTCTAATAACTTGCTTTCAACTCTACTTTAGCACACTTTTTTACCACCTATTTAATGCACCGACCATGTATCATTCACTACTTCTTTCGAAATTGGACTGAATCATTACCCAAGAACGAGTCACACAATTCATTTGAATGAATGAATCACTAAATCATTACCTGAGAATGAGTCACATGATTCTCAATTATTTGGTTCACAAGTGAGTCACACAATTCTCATTTATTTTATTCATGAAGTAAATTACTGAATTACTACCTGAGCACGAGTCACAACACTCTCGTTCACTTGATTTGCAAATGAGTCTCACAATTTTGATTTAATCGATTCACATGGAAAATCAAGGAATCGTTTGACTCAAGAACAAGTCACATATTTCACACTCATTTGATCTGTGAACAAGTCCCGGAATTCTTGCGGATTTCATTTTATGAATTGAATCACTAAGTCACTGCCCAAGAACGAGTCACATGATTCTCGTTCATCTGATTCACAAACAGGTCACACAATTCTCATTTATTTTATTCACAAGGTGAGTTACTGAATCATGACCCAAGAACGAGTCACACAATTCTCCTTCATTTGATTTGCAAACAAGTCGCACAACTCTCAGTCAAAACAAGTCCCATGGTTCTCATTTGTTCAATTTACAAAGTCCATCACTGAACCATAACCTAAGAAACAGTCACACAATTCTCATTTATTTGATTTGCAAATGACTCAAATGATATTCGTTCATTTGATTAGGAAAACCGAATCATTTAATCATTACCTGAGAACAAGTCACACAATTCTTGTTCACCTATGATTTTTGAACTTAGTGTCTTAATTTAATTAAGCATTTTTACTATATTGTCATATTTCATGCTTTCAAACATTTTAATACTGTACAAATATGTAATTTAATCTATCTATCTGTCTATCTGTCTATGTCTATCTATCTATCTACCTATCTATCTATCTATCTATCTATCTATGTAATGTTATGATCCTGCCAACTATACTAAAATATCTATCTATCTATCTATCTATCTATCTATCTATCTATCTATCTAT
>JANRMT010062845.1:3617688-3629433 GCA_026402145.1 Polypterus bichir lapradei | reverse complement strand
TTGAAATACACAGTCCTGAAAAAGGGACGTTTCTTTTTTTGCTGAGTATATATATATTTTCTTTTCATTTGTTAAGAGTATATAATTATAAAATTAGGATTTTTTTTTTGTATAAAGCTATGTGTATTGTAAATAGTTTTCTTTGGAAAATTGGAGTAATTTTTTTGTAAATAGTTTTATATGTAACGTGTTTGTATAAAAACGGCAGAAGCGCGGTGAACGCTGTAGGGGCAGAGGGAAGAAGACGTGCATGTGACGCTCTGTCTATTTCTTTCCTTTTGTTTTGCAAAGGGGTTACTGAAAGAGGAAAATAAAAGCTTGTGTTCTAACCCAACGTGCCTATGTGATAATTATTTACACAACGCAGGAAAAAGCAGAGTCGAGTCGGTTACATTAGCATTAATGTCCATTGAGCGAGACGTTGTCCAATCGCTTGATTACTCGGCGTTAATTAAAGATTTCACAAGTGTTAAAGCGCGAAAAGTTGATGTTGTTTCTTGAGCTTTATTCTGGAATGTTCTTTAGCTTAAGTTTTAATTTGGTAGAAAAAAATGGAAAAGGTATAAAAAAACGCACTTTTTAATTGTGACGAAAAAATAAATAAAATGCTCTAAAATGTATAAAAATATGCACCACTGCACTGCACATTTTGCACACGCGGGGCTTAGCTACATACCTCCACGCGGTGCCCAGTGGAAACTGGTCAGATCAGTAGCTAATACTACACGCATTAGAGCCCCCACAGTCTAATTATGCCCAGGGCCCCCAACGTCCTAAGAACGACCCTGGAAGGGCACATTGGTTTCTGGTGTAGTGAAGAATAAGACCGTTGCCATAAAGGAGCAGAGAATTTATTAAGGAAGTAGAGCTGTTTAGCTTTAAGAGCGTGTCAAAGTGAGCCACAAAAAGAGTTGGGGGCAGCCACCCGTGTATTGTTACCTGGCTGCAAAAGAGTTAAGTTTTGTGCACAACTGAGTGCAGATTTCAGTCCAGAACAGAACTGGGGGTTTAAAAGGAGAGGACAGGAAGTGACGTCATTAGGACCGGAGCCGGAAGTGACGTCATAAGGGCCGGAACCAGAATTGACGTCATCAAGTGGCGGCCTCAGAACCAGGCGGAATTTCCCGTAATCGGTCTGCAGTGGAAAGAGAGAAAGAGGTCAGTACACTCTGCCACCCCCTGGTCTGGCATTGAATTACCCTTTAACCCTTTAACACCTCCTCCCATGCACACGTGTGTGACAAGAGGCTAATACATCCATGGAGAGTTGTAGATATACAGTACATACAGCTTAGGAGGCACTGACCAGACAGCGCCTACAAGAAAATCCAAAGTATCTCTTGAAAGGAATACTCCGCTCAAAATGCGGCCATGTCAAACTTCTTGAGACCTTCCTTATTCGCTTCCTGATTCTAGGAATCACATGGTGAGGCAATACCCGGCCCCATACTGAGATCCTTTGAAGAACAGGATCTCACAATCATCAGGAGCTGGCAGCCATACCACCTGCATTTTCGAACAGGTAATCGACCTGAAGCTAATAATGTTTGGACCCAGCCAGTACTTGGACGGGAGACTATCTAAGAAAGCTTGGGTTGCTGCTGGAAGAGGTGTTGGTGGATCCCAGTGCTACAATGCAGTGACGGGGATATTGTGTTGTAAAAACGGTGCTGTCCATTACATTAGGCCTAAAATTAGTGGGCCAGACTCTCAGTGGTCATTAAAGATGCATCCTTTGCAGTGAGAAGGGTGTTGCCTGATGTCCTGGCTGAACTGCCCACCGTGGCCTGAATGCTCTGGTCCCCCTAATCATCTCTTATCTCTCATTATTGCTAATGTGTGGTGAGCATCAGCACAAAAATGGCTGCAATCAAATCATTCGTGTAACCATCAGGGATAAAGTAGTGTTTCTTCTCAATGAAGAGGCGTATCCGTGAGAATTAAAAGATTTGGCGAAAGTGAAATCCACATATGCGAGTGGCACGTAGCGCAGGACGAGCGAAGGTTTGGCGAGTGAAGTGAGCAGGGGGAAAAGTCCCCTAGTATTCTTTAACTTTTTACTTTAAAATTGGTGACTGATTGAAAATTTCAATTCATTTGTAGGCCTCCAAGTTAACACTTAGGTGGCTTACGTATCAGGTAATACGAAAGGCAGATGGACTGATTGGCCTTTTTCTTCTCTTTCTACCCAATTTTTAATTGAATTTCAGATTTAAAACAGAAAAAAGGTGAAAACAAAATATGCAAGCAATGAAGCCAAAAATCAATCAATCACAAGTACATTTGTATCTGTTTATTACTTTTGTTAGGTCAATAATGTAAAAATCTTTCAGTTTACACTCCAATGTTCAAACCTTTAGGCAAAGCACAAAAATAGACTTTCATGAACTTTTGGAAAAAAAATTCTGATTAGGCCAGTCTAGATAACATTCCGAAGACTGATGTCTGCTTACTTAAAATTATAGCCAATCGTTGATTAAAAAAACATGGAAGTGTGAAAAGGAGTGCTGTTTTCAGTCATGCAATATTGATCCTGTATATCATCATTTATGACAGCTTAATTAAAAATAATAGATTTACTATAAGTTTGCAAACCAAAAAGGTAATTGTCATGATGGAAGATTTATTAATCCATCATTTATTTATTTTAACCTACTTTTTACACTCAGAATTATGTTACAACCTTGTTGGCTTTTTTTTATGGTTATACAAAAATGTATGCAATCAGGGCAGTTGGAATGGCAGAACCGTGAAGCACAGAATGGGTGAGTGTGCCATGCAGGTCTGCTTTCAGCTTTTCGCTTTAGGATCTCAGGAGAAGCTTTGGCTCCTGAACCTCTGAATTTGACAAAGCAGGTATAGAAAATGAATTAATGAATAAATGGACATGACATGGGCGGCACGGTGGCGCAGTGGGTAGCGCTGCTGCCTCGCAGTTAGGAGACCCGGGTTCGCTTCCCGGGTCCACCCTGCGTGGAGTTTGCATGTTCTCCCCGTGTCTGCGTGGGTTTCCTCCGACAGTCCAAAGACATGCAGGTTAGGTGTATTGGCGATCCTAAATTGGCCTTGGTGTGTGTGTGTGTGTGCCCTGCAGTGGGCTGGCACCCTGCCTGGGGTTTGTTTCCTGCCTTCTTCCTTCCTTCCTGTGTTGGCTCCAGCAGACCCCCGTGACCCTGTAGTTAGGATATAGTGGGTTGGATAATGGATGGATGGACATGACATACCATACAGAACATTCTCATACCCACTTAATCCAGTTCAAGGAATTGGCACTGAACACAAGGCAGGAAACACTCTAGCAGGGGGTGCCAGTCTACCACAGGACCCACTGACACCCTTACATGTACATGGAGCCGGTTTGGAATTGACAATTTGATGGATGGCACACATGGGTGGGCATCCCAGCTAGGATGGGGCATATTCCTTACCTGCCCTTTAAAGGCACAAGAAACAGGCCTCAGACAGTAGGTGGTGTTGGACCAAGGAACAATACTCGACTTGGGGACCAGCGTAATAGAAGGTCAGGGGGTGACATCTGGTCAGGGCTACATGCTCCCCCAACATACTAGGTGGCAACATTCTGGAGTGATACTACCTGTACAGACACACACAAAGCATGCTGGGAAATGTAGTCCCAAAGGGCAACCTTGTTGGGTTCCATGGGAGCCGCCTGGAGGAGGCGGCAGGGATTCATCCTTCCTACTTTATGGGACTTCTGATTGACCCAGAAGTTCTTCCATCAGGCTATACTCTAGCATCAGAAATACTCGCGGGTCTAACATAGAAGAAGCCACTCAACCTCATCCAGGCGAGTTGGAGTCGGGTAGAGGATGGACAAAGCTTGCCTGGAGGCTGTGAATGAGAATGATAGAGAAGACAGAATTGTGTTATATTTGTGAGCTTCAAATAAGTTATTTGCATGACTAGACCTTTTTATTGTACCGACACTTGTGTTGTGGTGGTTGTGTCCGAGGTTTGGGGTGTTGCAAAGCCCCCTAGTGGTCAGAACAGTTAATGTAAACCACAAGGTTGATAAGATAGGAAAGGTGCAGCACCCAGAGAAAACCCTCATGCGTACTGGAAGAGTGTTCAAACTGCATTTGGACCACAAACTGTCACAGTATCGGACTGTCCTTAAGTGGCCCAGCCAACAATGAGGCTGACAGAATATGCATGGGAACACCTGACAATGGCAGTTTACGGACACTTCAAATCAGTGCCAGTTAAAGCACATATGGAGTCCTTGGCTGGCTGACACTCCTTGGTGTCTGAAGCTCACACCCCTTGGTGGTTCCCCAGAGTGTCTATAATGCACTATAACGCATAAAGCAATCCAGGAGGGTTGGCCGAAGCGCACCCCCTTAACTCTGATAAACGACACCCGAATGACCACCTATGCCGCCTAATGGACTGAGCAGCTCTGCTTTCCATACAATCTAATGGACCTTGAGAGAATCCTTCAGTGAGAATGGGATAAATTGCCCAGATTCAGGTGTACAATGCTTGGGAAGACTTACTCCAAAAAGAGTGGAAGCTGGAATTACTGCTAAAGGGGCTTCTGCATAATACTAAGTTAAGGGTCTGAATACTTCAATGACTTTAATTTTTTGATTTTTAATCCGTTTGCAATTTTTTTTTTCTGAAAACATGTCCTATAGCTTAGTAAGTGTAGATTGATGGGCAAAAGTGGCAAATTCACGCCCATCAAGAACACAGTAATTTGTGTAGAAAGTAAAGGGGTCTGAATACTTTCTGAATCCACTCTATTTTGTCTTTTCTGGGATCACTTCCTGCTTCTTTACTTCTCTGATTTCTATAGCAGTTCATCTACATTGGCAATCCCAGTGTGGCTTGCACAGGCAGACACCGCGCTATCCCACACTCCACCCCTTAGGCTTATTTTTCATGGTCCTGAGACAATTCTGAGAAGACAACCAGGGCACAGGTGGCCAGCATGAGCCACACACTTTACCTTCCATAAATGTTTACCATAACCTTCATGCTTCATTGGTGACCGGAGTGTTCCCTTAATCCTTTGCTCTCATGTTCTTTCCGGATTCTCATTCTTTGTGATCTTTGTCTCTCTCATCACTACAGGCTCCTGGCCTTCATTCATCCATTCAGCTTCAAGATGGTGAGAGTCCATATTGCTATTCTTCATCTTTGTGTTTATATTCAGAAGGCTGAATAAATTGTTGAAGATGAAACAAACCCCGTGACCCAAAAACATTATGCTGTTCTAAAGATTTCAACTTTCCCTTTCATTGTTAAGATACAAATTATTAAAGAACAATAGAATAATGGATGCCCCCAGTGTACAGTAGTGTGTTACGGTATTGAGAAGCTCCCTGTAACAATAACATCAGCCTCTGACCTTAAAACACTTAAATTCTTCCCTACTATCTGACTTATCATTTTTATTGTAGGGTCTTGCTACCTACAACTGAAGGTCTCAGTAGAATAATGTGTACTGCGTTATCAAAGGATGTGCCCAAGGACGGAAAAACATTACCAGACAAACTTTCCCCAAGTTATAAATTAAAAAGGAAAAAAAAAAATAAAAGAAATGTATGACATCTAAAAAAAAAAAGGTTTTTATCTGTCTCAGGAAGTGGGGTCCTCATCGTGGTGAGCGTTCTACAGCATTAAAAGTGGAAATAAGTGTCTGACCTTCTCCAGAGCTGCAGAGAATGGAGAGGTAGAACTTTATTTGTCCCCAGGAGGATTTTTACATAAGCTCAAACAAATAAATAAATATTATTATTTTAACAAATAACAAAATCGCCTCAAATATACACCAGAATGACAGAAAAGAACGAAAACTTCTGACTTGGCAGTCCCAGTCGCAGTGAGGCGCTATGCAGGCACATTGCTGCTGGTATAAAGGAGCCCCCCTAGCGTTTCTTGACTCACTTCATTGGCTGAAAGCCCTCAGTGCTGGTGTGACAGAGGAAAGATGGGCAGCCTTCTTCATAATGGCACTCAGTTTTGTTTTCTTTCTCTACTCCACTACAACCTCCAGCAGGTCCAGAAGGTGCCCCCATTAATTGACTTCTTGGTTTGGTGGGTTTCTCTTGAAGTGACCACACTGGCCATCACAGAGCCTGCTTCTGCTATTTCTTCTATGGTTCCTCTCTGTCCTGAGACCAGTCCAACATGTCATTGACGTGGACCCCCCCCCCCAAGTACTTGTACAAGTGGACCACCTCCACATCCACTCCCTGAACTGTGATTGGACACAGAGGCTCTTTGGTACGGAGAAAGTCAATCACCAGTTCTTTGGTTTTGCTGCTGTTAAGATGAAGACAATAAACAAAGTTCTCCAGCTGACTCCTCTCCTCTGCTTCATCCCCATTATCAGTACACCCCGTTAAGCGCAGAATTATCTGAGAGTTTCTGTGAGTGACAAGGCCTGCTGTTATATTTATAGTTGGAGGTGACAGGCCTGTTCTTTGTGGTTGATCTCACAGTCCTTGAGTCTCACAAACAGTGGTCTGCATGACAGACAGTCCATCATCCAGGGCACCACAGGCTGATCCACCTGCATATCTCTGAGTTTATCCCTTAACAGGGATGGAAGGAACTGGAGCAATCCAAAACCATAATCTTCACAGTGCTGCCAGCTTTGTCCAGGTGAGAATAAGCCACGTGGAGCAGATAGATGATTGTCTCCTCCTGTCTAATCTTTGTCCAACAGCCAAACTGCAGTAGGACCAGGTAGTCTACCACAAGAGGACTCATATAGCCCAGGACCAGCCTCTCAAATGTCTTAGTGTATGTTCTTCTGTTGATTTTTATGGGTCAGTATGATCAGTGGTCCCTCTTCAAACCACCTTTAGTTCAGCGTAATCTAGGATAATCACAGTGAAACTGCTCATCTAACCTATCACTGTGAAATATCTGCTTACGTTACTCTCAAGTTTCCCCTAATAACCATTAGAACTGTCAGCAGCCACACCACATGCCCTTCAGAAGAGGTCATCCACCTCAAGCTAAGAATGTTTGATACCCAGGTGCATTGGGGAACATCTAGTATAAGCTTGGGTTGCTGCTTGAAGAGGTGTTGAGGAGGCCAGCAGGGGGGCATTTACCCTAAGGTCTCTGTGTGTGTGGATCCCAATGCCACAGTGCAGTGACAGGGGCACTATGCTGTAAATATGGCAGACATAAAACTGAGGTTCTGGCTCTCTGTGGTCATTAAAGATCCCTGGCCATATTTCAAAAAGAGTAGAGTATATCCCAATGTCCAGGCTAAATTTCCCACCACGGTATGGTTATTCTGCGCCCGTAAACATCCGCTGTCTCTACTTGGCTACAACTTCAACACCTACCTATAATAGCTCATGTGTGGTGAGCGTACTGGCGTAACAATGGCTGCCGTCCCATCATCCAGGTGGATGCTACATATTAGTGGTGGTCCAAGCGGTTTCCCTCACTTTATATATTGAGAAGCAAGAAGAATACTATACAATTGTAATTTATGATGATGATGATTAGGATGGAGCTGTCAGGTAAGAGGAAAAGAGGAAGACCTAAGAGGAGGTTTATGGATGTGGTGAGATAAGACATGAAGATGGTGGGTGTAACAGAGCAAGAAGAAAGAGATGGAACAAGATGATCCGTCGTGGTGACCCCTAATGGGAGCCGCCAATAGAAGAAGAGGAAGAAGATTATTTTCTCTCTCTATATAAAATCCAACATCTGTCTGTCTGTATGTCTGTCCGCTTTTCACAAGAGAACTACTTAACGGATTTAGATCAGGTTTTTTGCTATAATTTGCTTGAACATTCTGGTTGATTTTGCGACTTCTCTCATTGCACTAAGTATCATAGTTCACTTGCAGTACCGATTTATTTGTGCGAATCCGAGAGAGACGCAGTGGGCCAAGGGAAGGGGGGACAGGGCCCTCCTCACTCACACGCCAGCCTCAGGGCGTACCTGACATTCGCTAAGCTAGCAAACGAGAGAACTACTGAATGGATTTAGATCGTGCTTTATTCTATAATTTGCTTGAACATTCTGGTTGATTTTGCGACTTCTCTCAGAATCATAGTTCGTTTGCAGGAGCGATATATTCATGTTAATCCGAGGCAGAGGCTGTGGGCCGAGGGGAGGGTGAAGCGTGACGTCAGGAGTGGGGAGCCGGGCAGAGCCCTCCTCATTGTCCTATTTCACTACTACATGGGTGGAGCTGCGGGACATGGCTAGTTATTATTAAATTGGATTTCTGTAATTGCCATGTTTCAGCCAGGCCCTCTATCAATTTCCCCAAGTATTCCAGTTTTCCTTCCCTTTCTTCCAAATTATGCTATGGTAAAGTTAGCAGTGAATATGCGGATGAAATATACTGTTGTAATACTGTGAAAGTTCTTGGGCTTAAATTCTGAGATATCTTCATTAATGTTCTGTCATTTACTTTTACCACTGAAGCACTTGCCTCGCAAAATGTGTCTCCAGCTGCTCGATCCGTCTGAAGTGTCTTTCTTTCGAGGGCAGTGTGTCTCGATGCTGTTTCCTTCCCCTTTCTACCTCGGTCGTGAATTGTGGATGGACTGGCACTCTCCTGAGAGCACACATGAATATGGTAAGTTGCTATCTTTACAAAACAAAGAGATGAACAGAGCGTCTCTTTTACAGCCATATCCCGAGAGAGGCAACAAATGCATTAGCGCTACCTGCACATGGTCGTTCTTAGCATCTGTCTGTCAGAGCTCGGCATGAGTTTGTTGAAAGATTTCTGAATGCTCTTGACATGAAACAAGAAGCAACTGTTTGCTGACCCTGGCATCCTTAGTGATATGTCTGGCAAATGGATGTTGATGGTAAGCACAGTCTGTTCCAGTCAATTTTAAATGTTAGCTGTAAATCTGCATTTCACAAATTAGCAGAAAGTCTGCAAATGCAAAGTTTTGCATGATGATGAAATGTATGCATCTCTCTCTTTTTAGCTTTCTTATTTAATAATTGGCATATTATATTTAAAATGAAGTTACAATGAAGTTCTTCAGGCAACTAAAATATATTCTGTCATCTAAAACACGTTTTGAAATACCGTGAATTGTATGTGAAAAAGGTTTTGTATATGAAAATGTATTATATATAGTATATGTGCATGAGAGAGGCGGGCAAAAGTAGGTTTACAGTTGTGAGTATGTAATACACAGAGTTTAGTCTTGTATTATTTATTTATTTATTAATTATTGTATTACTTATTTGCATTATTTGTGTCTTCTTCTTATTATTATTATTAAAGTGTGTTTGAGTGTAGCAAGTAGACTACAACAATGTGTAAATAATGAAGGCTGGCAATTTGAGCACTTGTGAAACTGTACCTAAGTGAACTGTGCTGTTGTGACAGTCTTTTGAGTTAATACAGTTAATAAAGCTATTGTAATAATCATAGCCTCAATGGCTTTTGCCATACGAGCATCTGTAACCCTACTTTTGCCTACCCTCGTGTATATATATATATATATATATATATATTTATATATATATATATATATATATATTTATATATATATGTTGTGAATAAGGCTCTATATTGCGCCCGACCCGACACAGATTCACACTGAGGCACGTGTAAAATACAAAGACTTTTTATTTTTCTTCACCTGTGGGGCATGTCTTCCCCATGAACCCCACAGGCACGACACAGTCCCAAGCACACACACAAATAAATCACGCACTTTCCTTCTCTCTTCCACCACCACTCCTCCTCAAGCTTTGTCCTCCTCCTCCTCCCGATTCTGGCTCCTGGAGAGGTGGCTGCTGGCCTCTTTTATAGTTCACCCGGAAGTGCTCCAGGTGCTTGATTGCCGTGTTCCAGCTGCACTTTCGAATGTGGTGAATACGATGCCCATAGGGGCTCAGGAGTCCCAGCTGCAGCACCCAATGGTGGTGCCTGCAGGACCCAACAGGGCTGCACCCAACTCCAACTCCCGTGGAGCCCTGCGGGAACCCAAGGCACCTCTCCAACCCAGGGGGGATGGCCATCTAGCATCCAGAGGGAGGTATTGCACCGTCCAAGGCTGCTCCCCCTGAAGATACAGTGCGGTGGCGTCCCAGCTGGGCATGGACCCTGGCCGTCTGCCACAATGTATATATATATATATATATATATATATGTGTATATATCTATCTATATATATATATATATATATATATATATATATATATATATATATACAGTACAGGCCAAAAGTTTGGACACACCTCCTCATTCAATGTGTTTTCCTTATTTTCATGACTGAAGGCATCAAAACTATGAATGAACACATGTGGAGTTATGTACTTAACAAAAAAAGGTGAAATAACTGAAAACATGTTTTATATTCTAGTTTCTTCAAAATAGCCACCCTTTGCTCTGATTACTGCTTTGCACACTCTTGGCATTCTCTCGATGAGCTTCAACAGGTAGTCACCTGAAATGGTTTTCACTTCACAGGTGTGCCTTATCAGGGTTATTTAGTGGAATTTCTTGCTTTATCAATGGGGTTGGGAGCAGCAGTTGTGTTGTGCAGAAGTCAGGTTAGTTGGACGATCATTTATTTTTCAACAGGACAATGACCCCAAACACACCTCCAGACTGTGTAAGGGCTATTTGACCAAGAAGGAGAGTGATGGAGTGCTGTAAATGGTCATGAAAATAAAGAAAACACATTGAATGAGGAGGTGTGGCCAAACTTTTGGCCTGTACTGTATATATATATATATATATATATATATATAGTATATAGAGGGGGACCTCTCCAACCCAGGGGGGGGGACACAAAAATAACCGGAAATATTTTTAGAACGTGTTTAATTTAATTTTCTGTACAAACTACAATTAGTCTCCTTCAAAGTACTCTCCATTGGCGGAAATACACGTATCTAACCGTTTGTTCCATTGTTCAAAACATTTTTTAAATTCGTCTGAAGTAATGCCCATTAATGCTCTGGTCGTTTCTTGTTTTATCTCTTCGATGTCAGCAAAACGCCTTCCTTTCAAGTCTTTTTTCATCCGAGGGAACAAAAAGAAATCACACGGAGCTAAATCCGATGAGTAGGGTGGGTCGTTCAGGGTTGTCATACCGTTTCAATAACAATAGTTTCTGCAACACTTTCTTCAAGAAGAAAACAAAATTTCACTGCCGCGCGTTGCTCACGATAATCGGCCATCGTAAAAACTACTTTTACAAAATTCACTGAACACAAGCACAGCCTTCCAGACTGATGGCACTTGGCAGACTGACTTGTGAGGAGTGTAACTAGAGCGCCCTAGCGGCCCAACCACGTACTATAAGTACTAACCTAACAACAACAAAATTCCGGTTATTTTTGAGTCCCCCCTCGTATATATATATATACACTCACACACACACATATATATATATATATATATATAGTCAAGAAAATATAAATACACAGAAACAGGAAATTTGAAATTATGCTTTGAAGAAAGTAAAATGATGTCTTTTCAGATGGAGCGCAATACAAAACTGAATAGGATTAATAAAGACAGATTTTATATATGACTGGCACAGGAAATGAGGACAGGAGTGCTGTGACCAAGATGGTCTGCAGAGGAGGAAAGAGAGAAAGTGTTAAGTGACAGTACCAATCCCTGGTCCAGTGGACAAATACCATTATTCAAGCCCATAACTTGTTTCCAAATCGCACGTGTATGACAACATATAGGAGTAGATAGATAGATAGATAGATAGATAGATAGATAGATAGATAGATAGATAGATAGATAGA
>JANRMT010062845.1:3579400-3593167 GCA_026402145.1 Polypterus bichir lapradei | reverse complement strand
GATAGATAGATAGATAGATAGATAGATAGATAGATAGATAGATAGATAGATAGATAGATGTGAAAGGCACTATATAATAGATAGATAGATAGATAGATAGATAGATGTGAAAGGCACTATATGATAGATAGATAGATAGATAGATAGATAGATAGATATAAAATCCATCCATCCATCCTGCTATATCCTAACTACAGGGTCACGGGGGTCTGCTGGATCCAATCCCAGCCAACACAGGGCGCAAGACAGGAAACAAACCCTGGGCAGGGTGCCAGCCCACCGCAGGGGCCACACACCCACGGACAATTTAGAATCGCCAGTGCACATAACCTGCATGTCTTTGGACTGTGGGAGGAAACCCACGCAGACACGGGGAGAACATGCAAACTCCACGCAGGGAGGAACCGGGAAGCAAACCCGGGTCTCCTAATTGCGAGGCAGCAGCGCTACCCACTGCGCCACCGTTCCGCCCTAGATATGAAATGCAATAGATAGATAGATAGATAGATAGATAGATAGATAGATAGATAGATAGATAGCTTGCTTAGTGTTTGGTGTCTCACTCAGTTTATTAAAGTGTATGTGGCACAGGATTTTCTATACCATGTACAGTATATACAGTAGGTGTAAAAGGACTGGGAAAAAATTAATGCAATATAATTAGAATATTACTAGGGAAATCATGCTAAGCTTATTTACCATACCATATCGTATGTATGTGGGAGTTTGTGTTTTATAGGGTTACAGGTCATGTACAGAGCACAGTGAGATTCTTTCTTGCATGCGCTAATCAGCATGTAACACATTGCCATTCTCTGGTGCCATGATTAGTGACTACCTTACCTTGAAAAACGACTGTTGTGTGTAATTGGAGGGGGTGATGTTCGTGTAAATAATATTTACCTGCACAATACATCCTTTCATTTCTTTGTAAATTGCATTGTCTGACTATTATAGTATTTACAGGGTCAGCAGAGGAAAGGAGGGAGGGCTAACTCGGAGTAATAGTCTCAAGGAGAAATACAGCTGGGGGGGGGGGGGGGGGCGCAGTGTCTCCCGCTGCAAAGCTGGCGAGGTTACAGGTGGTGGAGTGTGGTGCTGCTTGAGATACCCCACCTGAGAGGAGAAGGCGACCCACTCTACCGACGTGATCAGTGGAGGTGAACACAAGTGGAATTGCAGGGTTCTGTTCTCTTTTCTTTTTGTTCATTTTTTCTTTTTGTTATTTCTTATTCATCCCTGCCCTTTTTATTTTAAACACTAAATACACAAAGATGCTTTTGTTGCCCTTTGGCATTTTAATGATGGATTAAATCATTTCTAAAGATGTGCTCTTTTGATGCATATCTACTGATCCTAACTGCACATATTCTTGACAGTAGTTCTTTTTTTATTTAGTTATAAGTGATGAACAGAACAGTTGAATATTTAACACATACCTTCTTGTAAAACTAACACTAAAATATGTCTTACGGGCAATTTTGCAATTGCAACATGCAAAACTCACTAAAGAGTTTATTGGAGCTTTAAATGTTTTTTTGGGAGGAACACAAGGATTAGAGCTCATTAAAGTCTCATTGGCACTTCCGTGTTTGCCTCTGTTCTTTTTGCAGCTTCATTTAGCGTGTAATCCATTCCACAAAATCAGTTTGTCGTATGCCTTTTGTTTACTTCACAATAACTGCAGAGGAGTGCAGTGCATTCTTAAAAACCTGTCTCCAACACATTTTTATGTTTGCAATCAGCAAGATTGTCATAATAATTGGCAAAGTAGGCATCATATTACCAGAACACCCGCAGCACACGGCTCAAGAGCATGTCTACACATGACGGGAAATGAGTCGAGATTTAAACAGTATTTGAGATTTAAACAGTAAATGAGAAGGAGACACACTTGGAATTAATGCCGAAAGTCCTTTCACAAATAAATAAACTCCTTTGTTCCACTGTCAATGGTACTTAAATGAAACAAATGGAGTGAATCGACAATCTAAGTCATGTCATTTTCTAACATGCTTTATCCAGACCAGAGTCTTGGGGGGTTCTGCTGCCTATCCCAGGTAGCAGAGGGCACCAATCAGGAGCAAACCCTGGACAGGGCGCCACACACCCGCCACACACCGAACAAACACTAGAGTTAATTTAGTGTCACCAACTCACCTAACCTCCATGTCTTTGGACTGAGAGGAAACCTGGAGGAATCCCACACAGACATGTGGAGAACATGCAAACTCCCAGGACATGACCTCAGGTCTTCTTACAGTGAGGCTGCAGCACTACCACTGCGCCACCCTGAAAATACAGGTGCCGGTCATAAAATTAGAATATCATGACAAAGTTGATTTATTTCAGTAATTCCATTCAAAAAGTGAAACTTGTATATTAGATTCATTTATTACACACAGACTGATGTATTTCAAATGTTTATTTCTTTTAATTTTGATGATTATAACTGACAACTAATAAAAGTCCCAAATTCAGTATCTCGGAAAATTAGAATATCAATTAAGACCAATGCAAAAAAAGGATTTTTAGAAATGTTGGCCAACTGAAAGGTATGAACATGAAAGTATGAGTATGTACAGCACTCAATATTTAGTTGGGGCTCCTTTGGCCTGGATTACTGCAGCAATGCGGCGTGGCATGGAGTCGATCAGTCTGTGGCACTGCTCAGGTGTTATGAGAGCCCATGTTGCTCTGATAGTGGCCTTCAGCTCTTCTGAATTGTTGGGTCTGGTGTATTGCATCTTCCTCTTCACAATACCCCATTGATTTTCTATGGGGTTAAGGTCAGGCGAGTTTGCCGGCCAATCAAGAACAGGGAAACCATGGTCCTTAAACCAGGTACTGGTAGTTTTGGCACTTTGTGCAGGTGCCAGGTCCTGTTGGAAAATGAAATCTGCATCTCCATAAAGTTTGTCAGCAGCAGGAAGCATGAAGTGCTCTAAAACTTCCTGGTAGATGGCTGCATTGACCTTGGACCTCAGAAAACACAATGGACCAACACCAGCAGATGACATGGCACTGCAAACCATCACTGACTGTGGAAACTTTACACTGGACCTCAAGCAACGTGGATTCTGTGCCTCTCCTCTCTTCCTCCAGACTCTGGGACCTTGATTTCCAAAGGAAATGCAAAATTTACTTTCATCAGAGAACATAACTTTGGACCACTCAGCAGCAGTCCAGTCCTTTTTGTCTTTAGCCCAGGCAAGACGCTTCTGACGCTGTCTCTTGTTCAAGAGTGGCTTGACACAAGGAATGCGACAGCTGAAGCCCATGTCTTGCATACGTCTGTGCGTGGTGGTTCTTGAAGCACTGACTCCAGCTGCAGTCCACTCTTTGTGAATCTCCCCCACAGTTTTGTTTCGCAATCCTCTCCAGGGTGCGGTTATCGCTATTGCTTGTACACTTTTTTCTACCACATCTTGTCCTTCCCTTCGCCTCTCTATTAATGTGCTTGGACACAGAGCTCTGTGAACAGCCAGCCTCTTTAGCAATGACCTTTTGTGTCTTGCCCTCCTTGTGCAAGGTGTCAATGATCGTCTTTTGGACAACTGTCAAGTCAGCAGTCTTCCCCATGATTGAGTAGCCTACAGAACTCGACTGAGAGACCATTTAAAGGCTTTTGCAGGTGTTTTGAGTTAATTAGCTGATTAGAGTGTGGCACCAGGTGTCTTCAATATTGAACCTTTTCACAATATTCTAATTTTCCGAGATACTGAATTTGGGACTTTCATTAGTTGTCAGTTATAATCATCGAAATTAAAAGAAATAAACATTTGAAATATATCAGTCTGTGTGTAATGAAAGAATCTAATATACAAGTTTCACTTTTTGAATGGAATTACTGAAATAAATCAACTTTGTCATGATATTCTAATTTTATGACCGGCACCTGTGTAAGTTTCACTCCTCCAGATTCCATTTTGCCCATTTTACTATATATTAGAAATCAGTTTCTCTTTGAGTTATGATAAGTGGATTGGGATTCTTCCAGAATTTTTATGTAGACAATTTCATATAGGATACTGCCAAAAGATTTTCTGGTGTTACTCCAGCTATTGCTGTTAAAGGGGTTGGAAGTGATTTTAGATCTGAGAGATGCACAAAAAAATTGAAACAAAATGGTTTGAGTGTAGGACATTTCCAAAGCATATGAGCTAGTGAGATAGGGACCCTCTGAGATGGTTCTGTTATTCTGCATTTGGACTGTGGAGTGAAATACTTTGTCACACACTTGCGACTATGAGGGAGATGAATGGACCAAGTGGAGGTAATTACCCATCAGGCCAAGGGGTGACGGGGTGCACTATACCTTATTCTGTTATCTCTGCAGGACAAATATGGGAAAACCTGCCTGCTTTAACAACAACGTCACATCCGGTTCAGGCACCAAGAAAGATATCACTTCCAGTTTGGGTGCCAAGAAAGATGTCTGTTTTGTCTTGGTAGAGTAATAAATGACTCTTCGTTCCAATTTTGTATTATTAATATCTAGCCTTTGTCAGAATGCCTCAGATCTCACAGACTTACCACTGTTTATAAGGTATTGTACCACATAACTTCTCCCCACCTTCCCCTCTACATCTATAACCTCAGGCAATTAGGTGTAGTAAAAGACAAGCAGGAGTTAAGTTACACTTTAAATAAAGTATTATTGAAAATACTCATAAATAATAACAATGTGCAAAGTACATTTGAATACTGGCAACCATACAACCTGATAAATGCAGATGTGTAGTTTCAGGTGGCACACAGACTTATCAGTTACTTAAAATGTCTCTAGTTAAGGCATCATTGGTTGTGGTGAGTGGCTGGGGGTACTACCCAGCCGGGACACCCAGGAGGACCGGAGGAGGGCTTGCGCCTCCTTCAGACCACGAGGGGGCAACCTTCCTGGTGGCTTTGGGGACCACGGGAACAGAGCATAGAAGCTCAACCCTATAGGGGCCCGTGGTCATCGCCAGGGTGCACCCCAATGCCTGAGGAGCCCTGGCCCACAGCACTTCCACCACACCCGGAAGTGCTGGTGGGAAGAAGACCAGGGACACCCGGAGTGCTTCCATGTGCGCTGCCGGTACTTCTGCCAAACGGGGGAGTGCCAGCGGAAGATTATCAGGAGGCACCTGGAGCACGTCCGGGTGGGGATAAAAGGGGCCACCTCCCTCCATTCGATGGCTGAAGTCAGGTGGAAGAGGACAGAGCTCGGAGGAGAGGAGTGGAGGTGGGCCGGAAGAGAGAAGAGAGGCATTGTGTAAGGGCCTGGACTTGTGGGTGATTGGTGCTGTGGCACTGGGTTGTGTGTGTCACAGTCTTGTAAATAAATGTGTTGTGGTGCAATCAACGATGTCTACCTGTCTGTGTCCAGCCTGTATCCCACATGGTGGTCAGCTTTCTTCAGAACAGGCCGCATGCCTGTCTCAATATGGCTGCCGAGCTGTGCTCTTCATTGTGTTGTCCTTTTCAGTTCATGGGGTGTGATGGTCTTTCATCAGTTTGGTAAGAGAGAGAATGGGTTAGGTAAAGCAAGCAAATTCATAGATTTTCTGTCCAACCCCTACAGCCAATAGGACGTCGTGGTACTTAAAGGCGTTTGATACAAGCCAGTTCCAAACAGCCATACTTCAGACCAATGGGGGGACAGAATACCTTCACACCTGCCCTCCATACCATGTAAAGCTTGGCAGTTAGGCAGCCTGGCTTTCCTGTGGGGGTTGACTGAGAGTCTTCAGCAGAGAAATATTATCCAAACTTGTTTTAGGCACTTCACCCAAACCCTGCTGTAAAATTACAAAGAGGCTCATTCCTAAAAGGGGGTAAACATGAATGCTTCTCACTAATGTAACACTAATATTACATTGCTTTGCCTAAGTTACAAATAAAGACATACAAAATATTTATCAACTTGTATGCAAAATTTCACAACGGCGTCACTTCCAGTTTCCGGCCTCAGAATACATCACTTCTGGTCTCACCCTTTAAAGCCGCCATCTTCTCCACCACCAGTTCCATTCAGTCTGGAGCTCAATCTATGCACATCAGTGCTTACTTACAAACCCTTTTTGCAGCCTGGGACAATATGCGGGTGGCTGCCCCAAACCTTCCCAGTGTGTTGAGACTCATTCTTCTACAACTTATACCAGCAGACAAAGTGAGATAATGTAGATTTCATACAGAAGATAATCATAGGAAAGGATGTGACAATTGGGAGGTCTTTATTTGTCATCCATTTTTGTTCATCATTCATCTTCATTTGTCATCCATTTTTAACATTTCTTCATTCAATTTGCTGTAGAGAGTGGCCAAAAACTTTTCAAAGCCTTGTATACAGATGAGAGCAACAGCTCATTGTAGGCCACACAGACTCACATTAATCCACAGCTACTCATGAGGAGTAAAATAAATTCCATTTCCAAAACTGATTATGCCCTCCTAGTAACACTCCTATGCTCCGCTCAGTTCCACTTCACTGCCTTAACTTCACTTCTTCACTCTCCTGGGTTCCAGTTCTGTCCCTTGAGCAGACCACCCATGACAATCAACTCATTAATATTTATTTGGAACACCCAAATTAGAAGAGATTAAGATGCCAAGTCTTCTGTATATCTTTACCCTTCTGAAAGCAGTAGATTCTTCCTTTGCCGATATATTAAGCTGAAACTTTGTGAATGCTCAAGTAATTTAAATTAAAACAACTCTTTGTGACCCTGTCCATTTTCTTTCTTCGAGAAAGTGAACTAAGCTATCCCTGGTGGTAAAAATATGATAAAATTAGTCTGAAATTTCCAGCACAGCCCTTCTAGCTGAAGGTCATATTCCTCTGAGAGTCCAGGCACTTCGCTACTTTAGCCCCAAAGCATGATGTGCCTCAACAGGGAAGTACCCACGAGACAGAACAGGCTGCCCCTCTGAAGACTTTACATGTATGGCATCAATGCCCGTGGGAGAGCCCTGCGGTGCTGGGGTGGGTTAGGCGAAATAACAGCCATAGGTAGGAATTAGGCAGGACTCAACATGCAAAGCAGGCCCCTTACCTTCTGCCTAGAGTCATAAACAGTACAGCATTAGCAGTCTTCCCAGGGTTGTATGGTGTACCATAACCTCTCTTTGATATCAAAAAAAGGAAATCCACCAAAGTAGTGTTTTCAAAGTCTTCCTAAACCCATCGAGGGAGTCAGCATTTCGAATGTAGGTGGGCAGCTCACTCCACAAACACACCAGCATGAAAAGAGTCTGGATTGAGTTTTAATGGCATTCTGAGGTGGCATCACCAGACACCATAAAGACCATAAGACCTTACAACAGAAGACTCGAACTCCAGTCCTGGAGGTCCACAGTGGCTGTAGGTTTTCATTCTAACCCTTTTCCTAATCAGCAAGGAGTTTTCACTGCTAATTAACTCCTTTTACATTCACTTTAATAGGCCTGTTTTGAAGGATTCAGTCCTCTGAGTTGATTCTTTTCTTCATTAAATGACAACCAAACAGAAATGAGACGTGAAACGAGCCAACAGATGAACAGCTAAACTGGGGCTTCAAACTCCAGCCAGTTTCACTCCAACCAGTTTCTTAATGAGAAGCTGATTCTTACTGTTAATTAAACCCGTTAGCGTTGCTGCTCTCATTCTGCCACAGCAGACATTTCCAAAACTTTTTTCTAAGAATACAGTCAAAATGTTTTATGGAGCTGAGAGATCAGCCTTACTGAGACCTTCACCTTTCTTTATTTTCAGATATTGTGTGATGGGTACAGGTGAGCTGCTCATGTTTTGTGTCTCATTATTGTCTGGCTGATAATTACGGAAAAAGAAACAAGCTAATCAAAATGAAGGGAAAAGAAGTTAATTAGCAGCAAAAACTGGTCACTAATTAGGAGGATAGTAAGAATGAAAACCTGCAGCCACTGTGGCCCTCCAGGACTTGAGTTTCAGACCCCTGCTTTACAGTGACCAGTGATTACTCTGTGGGCAAGCATGAAAGATTTTTCAAAGAGCCAATATAGTGACCTGAGAAGAGGTTAAACACTAGATATGTTTGCTTGGTAGCAAATGCCCATGTTTTGCACCAGAAGAGAGTTGCAATAATCCGGACCCAACATGACCAAAAAAATGGACCAGGAGTTGTGCTGCATACTCCATCAGATCTGGTCTGATCATCTGGATATTATGTGCAAAACTGAGAAACAGTTGCAAGATGGTCAGCTAAAGACAAGTGGTCATCGATCACCACCCCAAGACTGACTGATGACTTGACAGGTGGGGAACCGAGCCGAACAAAGACAAAGTGTTGAGTAGACAGACAATCTGGGATAACAAGAAGGTCCTTCTTTGCCAGGTAGAGCTGGAGATGGTGCTCTCAGGGCTGGCACCACCATTAAAGCAAATTAGGCATTTGCCTAGGGTGCAGATCATAAGGGAGGAAAAACCCAGCTGCATGGGTTAGCTACCGAACAGTCGGCTGCCACACTAATAAGAGTGGCCTAGGGTGCAAAATAACTTACCACCAGCACTTGGTGCTCCTTCATTCAGGTTGCAATATCAGTGAGATGTGCGGAGATTCTCGTTGATATTAACAGGGCACAGCAGGTACAGCTGTGTATCACCAACATGGCACTGATATGAGAAACCGTGGGACTGGATGATGGGGCCTAGTGAGGTATAGTGGAAGAAATGAACATACTAATTGAAAAAAGAAACTTATCCTCTACTAGGACAAGTCTGCTAAAACCTCTTTGAGTCAGGAACCAGGCAGGAGGAAGCTTGTCTATTTCATCTTTAATTTAGTCTTTGGGAGCATTCGTCACAGCAGTCTGTTACAGAATGGTCAAAGAAAAGGTGGTGGTGGAAGGGGAATCTGTTTTATAAAGAACTGAATTTACATAACGGTGCTGATTAATTCATACATTTACTCTGATTGGCTCGCTGGCTTACCCCCAAATAACTTATCTAAATAAAAGTCTATTCCGTTACACTCTTGTTCTTTATATATCTCTAAGGTTCCGCTATTACCCTTGAAATCTTTGGGTAAGTCACAACTGTCCAGTTTTGTAGTTTACGGGACATCTGCTGATCTCTTAATCGTCTCCTAGTACATTCTTGTCTTTTATTTACTTAACCATTTCAGTAATTCTCTTCATGTTTTTGAACACAAATGTTTTTATTGTAAAGGCTTAACATGCAATGCAATCCAAAACACTTCATGCACAAACTATGGTACCCTATATAAGTAGAGAAATTATTAAGAATAAAACGATCACTTTCCAATCCACTAGGAATCTCTTGCTCATATAAAGCAGAAGATTCTGAAATGAAAACAAATTTTTGAAAATATACTAAAAACATTATTGAACAAAAAAAAACACTATGTGTAGTATATAATTTTAAATATGTTCTATAATTTAAAAAAAATAATAATAAAACCATCTGAATTGTTTCTAAAAATGTTCATTGGATTGAACTAAACCAACAGTAGTCTAATGATGCTGTCTTTGTGATAAATGTTTCCTACCATTTTATTTAGTAAATGTCCCAGTTCAAAACATCTTTATTTTTTTAATAAGACTGCAGCCTATTCCTCTGAGTTTCTCAGAAGCAATTCCTCCAGGATACGATTCTCTATGGGGGGTTTGGTTGTAGCTGTTCAAGTTTGGGTCCTTCCTGTTTATCACCATCAATCCCAAAGGGGTGTAGTAGGGCATAGAAAACAGGGAGATGGGAGAAAGGAAAGAAAAACACTGGGAATCTCATCAGGGAGTCATGATGTTGTTGGTAAGCTGTTCCCATTTTTCACTGTGATATCTGGATGGACAAGCAAAAGAGCAGCATTAACAGTATACTATATGCTAAATACAATATGTCATATATCACCCAGACGTCTAGAGGGCCTCATAGAGATACCAAAGATCCAAAAAATTAATTGAATCAGAACTTTACAACTAAGTTAAAAATCAAAGTTGTAATCTAAGAAATCAAATCCTTGTTTGCCTTATTTTTGCCCTTTTTACCTGTTTTCCTAATTTTATTAATGCATCCATTTATAAAGATTCCAGATTGTATGGTCTCTACAAGCCAGAGTTGTATGGTTTTCTCTCACTTGTACAACATTCTGGTATATTTTGGTACTTTCATTGCATTTCAAACTTTAAAAAGCCAGATCCCCATTTTTGGGCCTGCTTACTCTGAAGCCTGTAGGTGATAGTTGGAGCAAACTGACACGGGGAGACCCTCTTCTGGACAGACTGGTGAAGGTCCTGGCCTGCTTTGTGGCTTATTTCACACTACTTTTATCATGATTAAAAACTCCAAATCACAGAAATCAGTGATCCAGAAAATTCCAAGGGATTCACAAACCTTTCCTCCTAACTGCATGTTTAAAGTTTAGTAGCTAATTTCATTTTATGTATGCAGATTCATCATACTGACCTGTCTGGCCACTCATACAATGTGTGTGTATTTGCATTATTATATACTCTGTCTATATATCAAGTATAGAAAGATAGATATGACAGGCACTATATAATAGATAGATAGATATTAATGGCACTATATAATAGATAGATAGATATATAGATATTAAAGGCACTATATAATAGACAGATAGATAGATAGATATTAAAGGCACTATATAATAGATAGATAGATAGATAGATAGATAGATAGATAGATAGATAGATAGATAGATATTAAAGGCACTATATAATAGATAGATAGATAGATAGATATTAAAGGCACTATATAATAGATAGGTAGATAGATATATAGATATTAAAGGCACTATATAATAGACAGATAGATAGATAGATATTAAAGGCACTATATAATAGATAGATAGATAGATAAATAGATAGATAGATAGATAGATAGATAGATAGATAGATAGATAGATAGATAGATATTAAAGGCACTATATAATAGATAGATAGATAGATAGATAGATAGATAAATAGATAGATAGATATTAAAGGCACTATATAATAGATAGATAGATATATAGATATTAAAGGCACTATATAATAGATAGAGTGATAGATATGAAAGACATTATATGATAGATAGATAGATAGATAGATAGATAGATATTAAAGGCACTATATAACAGATATATAGATATATAGATATTAAAGGCACTATATAATAGACAGATAGACAAATAAATAGATAGATAGATATTAAAGGCACTATATAACAGATAGATAGATATATAGATATTAAAGGCACTATATAATAGACAGATAGATAGATAAATAGATAGATAGATATTAAAGGCACTATATAATAGATAGATAGATAGATAGATAGATAGATAGATAGATAGATCCTGACACATATTATATGTAGGGAGATATGTGTGTGTGTGTGTTAACAATACATTTCTGTGTTCGGTATATTTGTGTGTGGATATGACTTTATAAATATACACATACAATTCTGAAGCCTGTTTTATTTCAAATATACTTTTAGATAAATGATACATCATATGACATAATAAATCTGAAGACATTTGTAGCGTCTCTTAAAGTATATATTTATCTAATAAAGAGGATGAAAAAATAGCAAAATTCAAGGACTTCCTAATTAAACATCTAATTACAAATAAAAGTTTGCTACTCCATTTGAGTAAGCATAAGAAATGCCTCCCAGTGTGTCAAAAGTATTGAGTTAAAAAGTGACATTTGAGGGGCACTTTACAAAACTCACACCATGAAAGATCTTCTGTATCACCTAAAGAGCCTTTGTCACTCATTGGAAACCTGTCACCTTACACTGAGATACTGCAGGGGCCCATATGACAGGTCAGAATTAATGAGAAGAATATGACAGCATGAAAGCACAAGAAAAGGGTGGAATGGGGAAGTAGCTTTTGTGTCCTTCAGATAAACCTTTTCATCGTTAGAACTATGTACCTGGTGTGGCAGCTGCTGTAAAGACCCTGAATTTTAGGATTACAGAACAGGGTGGCTGCATACAGGATATTATTTTAAATCTGTCAAGGGGGACTAATGCATTTAGAACTGCAGGCTTCCAAGTGGAAATAAAGAGAGATCTCAGATATCAAGGAGATCTATCTCAATTCCCTTTTGCTTGTGTGTAATGGGTCAAGTATAATTCAGCCGTGTGCGGTAGGGTAACTGTCGTTTATGTCAACATTAAGCCACTTCTTACCGTTTTAGCCACTGAGGAGCTGCTGTGCTACTGCTGGGGCTCTTTTATTAAGGGACTACTCTGGAAATCTGCTCTCTGTTCAGACGGAGGTGTGGAATTGTTCCGCGGCCATCTGAAGGCTTGTGGTTTCATGTTAGCAGTATTCTATCACTAACACGCCCTAATGGGCTTCTCTTCTACAATTTATCTATTATGATGAAAAACCGCTGTGGAAATGTTCTGTGCCGGGACCATCTGAATACGCTGATTGTGTTATATTGCACTACAATCTTTCTGCATAGGCTGCATTGATCTTCAGTCTTTTTCTTTGTCCTGAAGCTTTCCCAGTCACCATACTTCTTGACTTTGCTACGGGGTGTTGCACCTATTGCCCACTAAGCAGGGAGGAGATTCCAGCAGAGGGCACCCTTCTTATGTCCCAAAGTGGCAGCTGCATGATGTCTTGGAGGGACAGGAGGGCACTTTGTACAGAATTAACCCACACATCAGAACTGACATACTCATCGGGTAGGCAGCACATCTGTTTGCCCTGCCTTTTCATGGCTCCAGGGTCCAGGATTAGATTCTTACCATGGTCAATGTCTACGTTGGCTTTACAGGCTTCCCCCAAGTCCAAGTGAATTTTCTCTGGAATCACTGATGTCCTCTCACACCCCTAAGATAGTCATATTTTCCTGAAGGCTGGCTCTAAACGGGCCTGGTCAAATCAGCATCGATATTAGTGAATGGCGATTTGCAAATGATTCGCTCTTTTTGAAAGACTTTTTTCAGTGAATCATGGGAATCAATTCATGTGCACAAACAAATCAGTTCAGTAGAGCTCAACGACAGTGAAAAGCGTATGCATGATGTCGTCAGCCTCTTTAGTTTAAATATTTAAAACACAAGTGTGATGCCATTAGCCTCTTCTGTTTGGATGTTAAAAACACGTGTGCGGGTACCACCCATCTGATTCGTGATTCTCATTCACTTCACTTATGAGAATTTCTAGTTAGGTCATTATTGGCAAACAAGAATGCTGATATTGATCATTCTCTTGTCCATCATACATCTACAATACAATAATAACTCATTTATATAAGGATTTTTTTAATTGTTTATTCCATGCAATTTATTATTCAAATTGTTTTAAATAGAATATATAACCGCAATATTAAACTAATACGTCTAATTCCCCTTGTACTCACAACAGATCAGTTACACAAAACTGAAACATATAAAAATACACATATATCTAACAATCATTTATTTTTCAATGTTATTTTAGCATACACTTTTTATGGCTCACTGAATGCAACAACAGAATTGTTACTTCAGAGTGAGTCATGATTATCATTTGTCTCATTTGTGAAATGAATCACTAAATCATTACCTGAGAACAAGTTGCATGATTCTCGCTCACCTGATTCGCAAACAAGTCACATGATTATCATTTGTCTCATTTATGAAATGAATCACTAGATTATTACCTGAAAACGAGTCACACGATTCTCATTCATCTGATTCACAAACAACTCACATGATTCTCATTTATCTGATTGATGAAATGAATCACTAAATTATTACCTGAAAACGAGTCACACGATTCTCGTTCACCTGATTCA
>JANRMT010062845.1:3563007-3573634 GCA_026402145.1 Polypterus bichir lapradei | reverse complement strand
TATCTATCTATCTATCTATCTATCTATCTATCTATCTATCTATCTATCTATCATTTAAATGGTAGCGTATATATAGATGATATGAAAAATATTACGTTACATTAGCTGTGTAACCCTGTACTGCAAAAAGCCCGAGGTCCTAGAAACTATCGAAATCCTCAGAAAAAAAAACAAAATGTAGAGATGTCAGGTAATTGCAAGAAACTACTCTGGGCATCTCCTTCCTGGGAGGTTTCGTTTTGCCGATGTGCTCACCTTAGCGGCAGGAGGAAAAGTAAAATGGATACCGTGTTGCCGATGTTAGCGGCTAAGCGACTTTGTCTTTCTTCAGAGGTTTCGTTTTGCTGACGTGCTGGCCTTGCCTTGTGCGCTTACCCCGACTCCAAGCCGGACAGACACACACACTTCCACGTGTAGACATTTATATATACTGTATGATAGACAGAGATTTTGCATGTCCTGCATATACTGTGACTGAGAGCTAAAAACATGTGGCCAGGTTGACAGTTGTGACCAGTAGGAGGCGCTGCAGCACCCCAAACTCCAAACACAACCACACAGACACAAGTCCTCAGTGAAAACATAAGGTTTTATTATTAACAATTACCTTGCAACAGGATTCTTTATCAATTTAGAACACCACAAGTATAAATTGTGTCTCTTCTGCCTCTCTTCCAGGTGAGTATTGGATGTGGCAGAGTGACTCCATTTATCTTGGACCCGGGAATACTTCCAGTGCTGAGGCATAGACTGATGGAAGTACTTCTGGGTCAATCAGAAGTCTTAGAACATAGAGATTCCTAATCCCCAATAGCTCCTCCTGACAGACCCCACAGAACCCAATCGGGCTGCCAAATTGAACTCCAACTCACATTACACGCTTTGGGTATCCGTTTGGGAATCCCAGCCTGGGTGTGCTGCCACCTAGTGCATTGAGGAGCCACTGCTCTGAATAATGAAATGTCTTCCCCTGTTCCTCATTGACATTGGCCTCCCAGCCGGGTAATAAGTCATATCCTCTCCTGTTCGTGACGCCAGCCCATGCCTGCCATTTTGTTACACACTCAACCCCAAATATCTCTGATGGGACTCCATTCTAAGACATAACACCCCGCCTTAGACTGGCTGGCACCTTGAACTCTGTAGCATTTTATGGGATAATCCAGGGGAATGGCTTGGATTTGTTTAAACTGTTAAAATAAAAAGTAGAAAGTGACCTCCTTGAAAACATGCTGGATGTTAACTTCCAAAACACCTTTTGAAATATTTAACAAAGCAGGCTGATATTTTATTTATATATTTATTTTTTCTGTTTGTTTAAATCCGTCTACTATCAAGAATTCACAGCAATCCCCTCCAAACAAAAGAGCTGGCTGTCCAAGGTGGCCGTAACGTGTGACTCCGTGTTCTCATGATCCACTCTGCTGTGCTGACCCTGCGCTCCCCAAAGGCTCATCTCCTTAAACAACGAAGGTCTAAATGCCGGCTTTTCTTCTTTTCTTTCATGGGCGCCAAGCACATATTATTAGAGATGTTTGCACGTACGGCAGTACAGTAAAATAATTGTGTTCCTCTCCGCAGCCTCCTCTTCCATTGTTCTTTGGCAGCTACGGAGAGGATTTCATGGCAAACAAATTTCCTCAGCACCTCGGATAGATCCAAATTAAAAGCCGCAAACCACCACTTTTTAAAAGCCCTCTCTCTTTTGTGTTAATCGGTAATGCATATGCTGAAGCTGAAATGCGCAGGCTGGGTGGGTAAAAGCTTAATTTATGGGAGTAGCAACAAAAACAAATACAAAAACAGCAAGCGAGACACGGCGAAGCACAAAGTAGGGGGAAAATTGTTGACTTTTTTATTTTTTATTTTAACAGCAAAAAAAAAAAAAAAAAATTCACAGTGCCTGTTTTCAACATCTAGTAAAATCCACAGAGTCGAGCTTCTCGTTTGGCACCTGCACCAGACCCTTCTTGATGAAGCAAAGGTTGTCTTCATTAAGAGCATTAATATTCATGCAGCATGGTAATTTTGACACAGAAAAGGTCTCTGTAACCTTTTCTTGTGTGAGAATTTTTTACTTCTCAAGGAAATTACAGTCCAGCAATGACTTAATTAATGCTTGGTTTCTTCAGTGGAATTTGAGAAGCTGTCAGTTTTGGCCTGCAGTAGCTGTCAGACGGAGAGAAGTCTCGGGGAAGATAGATTGAAGGAGGGGAGGAAAGGCAGCCAGGCACCCAACAAGGAAAGAACACAAGCTGGGAGCACACAACACCTCCCACGTTATTCCGCGCGTCTCCAGCCAGCCTGCTTTATCTCTAATGCCGGCTAATTTATCAGTGTGCACTTCAGCGCAGGAAACCCGGTCTGAATCCATATTTGGTTTGAACTTTTTACAAAGTGAGTTATAGGCAGAGACATTCATCACTGACTTGTGTGGAACTTTTCCGTTTTTATAACAAAGGAATAAAAAGCAAGAATTATTTAAGGCAATATGGGGCATTTTTAGCCAAACCTTCTAATTTAATCAGCAAACTACTGTTTTATAGAGTACCTTTTTTTGCTTGCCACCATCTTAAGGCACAATTGTTAACACGTTTGTTTTATTTGTCAATTGTGTCACCTGCTCAGAGTCGCTCATGATAGATCGGGGTGGGAACTGACGAGAGGCGGCCTTAGGGGTGTGTTGGGACTGGTTACGTCAAACGCTGTTACCAGTATGTGTATAAACGTGCGCACGAATTTAATAAAAATAATGTTAACATACACCGGATGTTCTCATTATGGTATTCAGCAAAGTTAAGATAAACATAAGATTTTTGCAAGATAACAAGCAGACTTTATCAAAATATAACGATATAATCTGTTAAAGTGTGCCACGATCTCTTCCGCTCATGGCGTCGAGAGCGATACGGCTAAACCAGTAAATAAACGTTGCTGCACGTTCCACTACCAAGCACTCCACGCACTGTTTCATCTCGGCCTACTGAACCAAAGACTCAACTAAGAAACGATGGTAGGCTCTCCGGACACAAATGAGTCCTAAGCGACAAGCCATCGGTTGTTCCCAAGTCAAAACAGAAGCCAACCCAGCGACTAATGGGCTATACCTATTTTAGGAAGGGATTATACTGGCGACCCTTTTCGGGCGATGAAGGTGGACTATGGAATGTTTGCAAAGATGTACATGTACGGAATATGACTTTGAAGAGGGATTTTAAAAGGGTTCCTCTTAGAAGCATCTCAAATATATATATACTGGAGAATATAACTTGACAAATCCGCTCTAATGGGACACGCGGACCTCAAAAGCCCTTAGGTGTGGAGCCTAGGGCAGTTGCCTCACTTGCCACCCCCAGACGCCGCTCTTGGAACTGAACATCATTGTCATGTCTCGGGAGGGTGAATGGACGAGCAGGAAATCGTTCATATGCATGTTTTACAATTGATAACACTTGCTCTGGGTCACAATGTGATCCAAAGCTGGGAAATGGACGGCCAGCTGGTGGGTACAGTATGATGAATGACTCCTATTGGAGCATCTTGTTATTCAAGAAAACAACACTTGCTGTGGGGCACAGTGTTATCCAGAGCTGGGACCTGGACTGCCTGGTGGGTAAGATGGCTGGCCCCTATTGAAGCATCTTGCAGTTCAAGAACAGAACACTTGCTGATAAAACAAGACCAACGAACTGACGAGATGACAGAAAAGACAATGACTGAAAGACGATTCTACAAAGACCTGAAGCAGATGGTGGCATGGCACTACCTAATTTTCAAATGTATTACTGGGCAGCAAGTAAACACAATATAAAGGCCTCGAAAATCAGCACAAATGAATGAATTTACACCAGCCTGGTCAACAATTGAACTTAAATTTTGCAGTACTTCTTCTTTATGTGCCCTGCTTTGTGCCCCAGTAAATACACCAATAATCCAGTAGTCCACCAGTCACTCAGAATATGAAATCAATGCAAGAGACCCTTCAGGGCAGGGAAGCTTTTATCTGTTGCTCTTCTACACGATACTCGTCGTTTTCAACCTTCTCAAATCTACTCAGTATTTCATCTTTGGAAAATGCTCAGGGTTAAGAAACTTAGAGAATGTATTTGCCTCTTATGAACAATTACACTTCAAAAATAACTTTCCAGCAACACAATTTTGTTCAAAGATACGTACCCAATTTTCCACACCTCCTGCCTGTTTCTATTTGAGGAGGCAATGCTGGTAGGTCTTGAAGGGTCAAATAGCATCTGTACAATATATGCAAACATCTCAAAGAATTTTCCCTTCAATGCTCCTAAAGATCCAGAGTTTGACTTCAAGTTCGCAACTTACTCACAGCGTCTACTATTTAGAGCAGTTCAGAAGTTTCACATCGAGCAAATAGATCAACACCTCGGTTCAGATTCACCACAAAACAATCTTTTCCTGTATTCATTACTTACCCATGTGGTTCCTAATGATGGTTGAGAAAATGTTTTACTTCCTGTTTTCATGGAGGACAGAGATTCACAACGAGTCTAGTTTTGAATATCAAGCTTGTCGTAGAACTTACTGATCTGTATCATGGCGCAAGACTGACTGTATATCTTTTATGGCGAAGATTTGATTGCTGCTAGGAGTCAGTAATTGCTAGAACTGTTTGTTTCTCCTGCCAGTATCAGGGGTCAGAACTGCGGACTTATTTATAAGCTCTGGAAGGAGAACTGGGGGTGGAATATTCTTATTGTATATACAGTCGGCCGTCGTTTATCGCGGTTAATCCGTTCCAGACTCTACTGCGATAAATGAATTTCTGCGAAGTAGGATTCTTTATTTATACAGTTAATCAAATATTTTTCCAGTTAGAGCATAGAAAACCTGTTTATGACCTTCTAAATACGTTTTTAACATTATTAGAGCCCTCTAAACATGAAGGTGAAAATCCGCAAAGTAAAAACCATACGTTTATATTGTTATTTTTATATTGACATGCTTGGGTCACAGATTTGTACAGAAACACAGGAGGTTGTAGAGACAGGGACTTTAAAACACTGCAAACAAACATTTGTCTCTTTTTTAAAAGTTTAAACTGTGCTCCATGACAAGACAGAGATGACAGTTCCGTCTCACAATTAAAAGAGTGCAAACATATCTTCCTCTTCAAAGGAGTGCGCGTCTGGAGCAGAGAATGTCAGAGACAGAGAGAGAGAGAGAGACAGAGAGAGAGAAAAGCAAACAATCAAAAATCAATAGGTGCTGTTTGGGCTTTTAAGTATGCGAAGCACCGCCGGACAAAGCAGCTGCAAGACAGGGAGCAATGTGAAGGTAGTCTTTCAGCATTTTTTGGAGGAGCGTCCATATCCGCTAGGCCAGTGTGCGAACAGTCCCTTTCTCACACCCTCTCCGTCAGGAACAGAGAATGTCAGAGAGAGATAGAGAAAAGCAAACAATCAATAGGTGCCGTTCGGGCTTTTAAGTATACAAAGCACCACCAAGAAGCATATCGTATATCGTTGAGGAGTTTTAGTTAATACGTAATACGTGCTCTGATTGGGTAGCTTCTCAGCCATCCGCCAATAGTGTCCCTTGTATGAAATCAACTGGGCAAACCAACTGAGTAAGCATGTACCATAAATTAAAAGATCCATTGTCCGCAGAAATCGGTGAACCAGCGAAAAATCTGTGATATATATTTAGATATGCTTACATTTAAAATCCGCGATGGAGTGAAGCCGCGAAAGTCGAAGCGCGATATAGCGAGGGATCACTGGGGAGGGGCATATGGAAGGGGTTGTTTTCTTTTTTTTTGATGTAATATATTCCTCATCTGATTTTAGAGATTGACCATTAGTATTTTTTGTGGACTATAAATGCGCCGGCATCAGGGGTGACTGAACCTTGTAAAATAAGAGGTATACGGGGGCTTTACTTGGGTGTGATATTGACCTATCCTTTTGTCATCTGCCGCCACTTAGGGCAGGTTAGTGGTAGCGATCGTCTCGTGTCAGCGTGGTGGGATGAATTGTTACAGTGTAACAATATTTTAGCAAAACATGCAAATGTTTTGCCCATTGTGAACAAAAGACTGGAAGATTTGACCTGCGGATTATGCGACACCAAGCAGCGAGATTTTTTTCATCGATGTTTTGGATGTTGTTTTTTTGTGGACTGGCATTGGTCACCATAATCATAAGTAAAGAAAATGTTATGATTTGGATTCTCTTTATATTTTTGTATGCTGTTTTTTTGCATCATTTTCATAGACCCAACACTCGTTTTGGTTTGTTTTTTGTTTTCTTGGTGTTTTTTTGGTCACAGATTTTGAATTTGATGTTTGTTTTTGAATTCTCCTTTCATTTTAATTGTTAATTAATATTCTGGATTGCTTTCATTGCCATTTTGTATTATTATAACAGCCGTCTTCACGTGTTGTTATCGACATGCTTTCCCTTGGCCATATTATTCATTGCCTTGGACTGAGTTATAATTTTTATGAAGAAGATACTCAGATCTATTTCAATGTTAAAAGTGGAAGTTCATCCGAGTTTTCTCAGCTCACAACTTACCTCAGTGATATTAAAACCCGGATGGGAACATAACTTTGAAAAGTAAACTGTAACAAAACCAAAGTCATACTAATTGGCACCAAAGCACATCTTAAGAAAATAAACTTCTTCTCAGTCATCCACATCATTGGACCTTCTTCTTTTGCAAGGAACCTTGGTATCTTTTTTAATTCCTCTCTTTCTTATTCTATTCACATTAATTGTATTAAGAAGCTTTCTTACTTTCACCTCTGTAACCTATCCCGTGTTCACTCATTACTCTCATTTCCTGAAGCGTGGAAACTTATCCCTACTTTTATTACATCCCACGTTGACTACTGGAGCTCTCTACTGGCAGATAGCCCTTCTAATCTTTTATCACAGCTCCAGCTTGTTCAAAACTCTAAAGTAAGAGTCCTTACACAGACTGACAACAGCAAACACATAACAGCCATCCTGTTCCATCATCGCTGGCTCCCAGTGTCTTATAGGACGGAATATAAAATTGCACTATGGACCCATAAAGCTTAAAATGGCCACACACTGGACTACCTCAGTAACATTCTCCATCACTCGGCTTATGCCACATACTAAAGTTCACTGATTTTGGCATCTCATTGTGACCCAAACTAACCTGCAGCCTATGAATGACAAAGCCTTCAGCTCTACAGCGCCCAGACTTCAGAGTGACCTCCATAAAACAAAGAGATGAGTTGACTCAATTTATTCTGAAAACCCATTTGATCAGGAAGGCGTTTAACTGACCCTGACATTCTGACCCTTCTTTCAGTTAACCCTCTCTGTTCAGGTGCTGTCACGAGTGATGTTATTTATTCAGGGTTTTCGGGTAATATTTTTGTGTTTTTATTCTGGTTTATTGTCTGCTATTTTACTTCAAAGCTTTGTTTTTCCTGTATTTAGGTTTAATTTGTGATTTATGTGGATGCTAGTTGTGCCACCCATCTAAGACGGGTTGAAATCTAAGTAATTGTTAACATTTGCAGTGCACCATCTATTGGGATGTGTTTTGTAATGCATGTAATAATAAAATGCATTGCATTTGTCATTCCAACAGATGGCACATCAAAAACATTTTCTCTAATAAAATGCATTACTACAAATGTCTGTGATGCGCCATCTGTCAGAATGATAAATACAATGCACAAGTATCTATTACATGCCATTTGGTATAGAATTTGTTAAAGCAGTGTTAATGTTTGTGATGTGCCATCTGTTGAAATGACAAATGCAATACAAAAATGTTTGTGATGCACTATATGTTGGAATGAGACACAGAGATATAGCAACCAGACAGACACACAGCCACATTAAAATGTATCCTTTTATTATGGTGAATTATTTTGTATCTAATATTGTATATTCTGTTTTGTTCATTTTGAATTTCTGGGAAAGGTGCTAGATTAATATAATTTCTTCTTCTTCTTCTTCTTCTTATTATTATTATTATTAATGGTGTGCCCTCAGAGGTTGTGACTTTCAAGTGACAATGGGACGGGTTAAAATGTCATCCAAGAATTCACGTCTTCATCTGACTTGTGGATTTAAAACTCTTTTCTAAAGAAGTTTCAATCCTAAAATGTGCTTCTGGTTTAGACTTTTGTTCTTGAATTTCTTGTCCATGTTTTTGTCTCTATTTTTGGCTTTGGCGCTCATGTTAATTAATCTCCCAGTTTTGAGCCTCTGAACATTCATCTCTTGGCATTTTCTCTTAAATATTGTCAGTATGTTGTGTAATAAGAAGGGACAAGAGACATGGAAAAGTTTGGGGCAGCCATCCATATAATTCAGTATCCTGACTGCAAAAGTAA
Source organism: Polypterus bichir lapradei (assembly GCA_026402145.1). Classification (NCBI taxonomy): domain Eukaryota; kingdom Metazoa; phylum Chordata; class Cladistia; order Polypteriformes; family Polypteridae; genus Polypterus; species Polypterus bichir. The sequence goes on along the minus strand of JANRMT010062845.1, from coordinate 3,565,278 downwards.
ATGTTTTATAGTTTTAGTCAAGTTTACAAGACAAGAGTCCAAAACAGAACTGAATTCCAGTGAAAAGGTGTGAGGCTTTGTAGGAAGTCTGGGGGAAGTGATGTTTTCCTCGGAGCCGGGACCGGAAGTGATGTCGTCCTCAGGGCTGGGACCGGAAGTGATGTCATCCTCGGAGCCGGGACCGGAAGTGATGTCGTCCTCAGGCCCGGGAGCAGAAGTGATGTCGTCCTCGGAGCCGGGACCGGAAGTGATGTCGTCCTCAGGCCCAGGAGTGGAAGTGATGTCGTCCTCGGAGCCGGGACCGGAAGTGATGTCGTCCTCAGGGCCGGGACCGGAAGTGATGTCGTCCTCAGGGCCGGGAGCGGAAGTGATGTCGTCCTCAGGGCCGGGACCGGAAGTGGGGTGTCCCGAGTCGAGGTACTGGCTCCTGGTGGGATTTCCCGGGAAAGGTCTGCAGGGAACTTAGAAAGAGTATTAGTGCACTCCGCCACCCCCTGGGCAGATGTACTACCATTCATCTCCAAGCCCTTCAGCTGCCTCCTATTCACACGTGTGTGACAGTTGATATAACAGAAGACAAGAGCTGGAAAGTTGGCCATCACTACAATCCACATGGGGTAAGAAGCTTATAAATAAAATTTCATTTTTGAGCAGATGATTCCTTTAAGTCCCCTTTCTTTAACAGACATTCTTGTGGATGATTTGGTGCCAAAGTTGATATTCCTAAATGGCACCTTACACGAATGATATTATTTGCTCATGGTTCTCTTTTAGAATTTTGTATTTTTATGCCTGTTTTTTGTTTCTTATTCATGCTGTCCCATGATAGAATGGACACAGGTTCAAGAGTTGGGGTACCTGTCAGATCAGACACTCTTTAGTAATGAAAAATAAAAGAGTTTCTCAACAGAAAAATTGCAGCCTCATCCATGTTCTAGATGACTACACCTTTGGATGGGGTCTTTCCCGTCAAGGTCGTCCCCTTTCTGATTTTTTAAATGGCACAGTTTAGTGCAATGATCATGGAGTTTGACACCTTGGGATGGAGTTATCCTCTCTTGATCCTCCACTCTGGAATATTTTGTAGCAAAATAGGTACGTTCAAGTTAGGAGCAATTTTGATATTGTACACTGGGGATGTGCTCATTAGTAGTGATGAGCGAAACAGGCAAGCTTTAATTCACATACAAGTTTTGCAAGATTGAGTGTAAATTTTGTTTTATAAGTGAATTCACAATTGTCAAACGCAAACATGTTTTACTTAAGTGATTAGCAGAGTATTCTGTCTTTGGGGTTAATCTGCAACTTTAGCTACATGCATGTCCAGGATAAAGTCAAACTCCAGCGCCTGATTAAGACAGTGAGTCGGGTCATCAGGGTAGAACAAAAATCTGTGAAGACCAGGTCTTTAAAAAGCTGCCGACTTTAAATATGTTTGTTGTCACGCAGGAAAAAATTCAAAAAGTCAGTCAGTCATTCAGTCATTGTCCAACCCGTTATATTCTAACACTGGGTCACGGGGGTCTGCTGGAGCCAATCCCAGCCAGCACAGGGCGCAAGGCAGGAACAAACCCCGGGCACGGCGCCAGCCCACCGCAGATGCAAAAAGTCAATATTTAATATTTATGTGATGTAAGTGTGAATAATATTATCGTGGAAACGCATCTGGAGTATGTTTAAAAGTCATTATGATTTCTGTCTTGTCATCAATAACAACCGGGTTATTCTTTCATATTTGTGGAATTTCTGTTCTTTGTAGTATTTTTTTTTAATTTTGGAAGGAGTTGATCAAATATGGGTGGTGTTCCAAACAACACCCACTGCGTAAGCTGCGTAGTGAAGTGTAGCTGGTTTTCTCTGCTAGGGGTGACTGTTACATACTGCTGGCCCTAATTTATATCAATGATTATAATCTATCTATCTATCTATCTATCTATCTATCTATCTATCTATCTATCTATCTATTATATAGTGCCTTACACATCTATCTATTTCATAGTGCCTTTCATATCTATCTATAATATAGTGCCTTTCATATCTATCTATCTATCTATCTATCTATGATATAGTGCCTTTCATATCTATCTATAATATAGTGCCTTTCATATCTATCTATCTATCTATCTATGATATAGTGCCTTTCATATCTATCTATCTATCTATCTATTATATAGTGCCTTTCCTGTCTATCTATCTATCTATCTATCATATAGTGCCTTTCCTGTCTATCTATCTATCTATCTATCTATCTATCTATCATATAGTGCCTTT
>JANRMT010062845.1:3510372-3553058 GCA_026402145.1 Polypterus bichir lapradei | reverse complement strand
TATCTATCTATCTATCTATCTATCTATCTATCTATCTATCTATCTATCTGTTATATAGTGCCTTACACATCTATCTATCTATTTCATAGTGTCTTTCATATCTATCTATCTATAATATACTGTCTTTCATATCTATATATTGTGGTCCCCGGCCGGGACGCCCAGGAGGACCAGAGGAGGGCTTGCGCCTCCTTCAGACCGCGAGGGGGCGTCCGTCCTGGTTATGCTGGAGGCCTCGGGTAGAGGGCTTGGAAGCCCAGCCCTGTAGGGACCCGTGGCCACCGCCAGGCGGCGCCCCAGTGCCTGATTATCCCGGGAGCCCGGCACTTCTGCCACACCAGGAAGTGCAGGGGGGAAGACGACAGGGGACACCCGGACGGCTTCCGGGTGAGCAGCCGGCACTTCCGCCACACGGGGGTGTGTCCGCGGGAGATGCCCGGGAAGCAGCTGGAGCCCATCCGGGTTCCTATAAAAGGGGCCACCTCCCTCCAGTCATTGGCAAGAGAAGGGCAGTGGAACTGTGTGGCCTGGACTTTGGGGAATCGGTGCTGGAGGCACTGGGGTTGTGAGTGCACGAAATTTGTAAATAGAATTGTAAATAAACAGTGTGTGGTGGAGCCAACGATGTCTGTCTGCCTGTGTCCGGGGCCAAGTTCACAATATCTATCTATCTATCTATAATATAGTGCATTTCATATCTATATATCTATCTATCTATCTGTTATATAGTGCCTTACACATCTATCTATTTTATGGTGTCTTTCATATCTATCTATTTCATAGTGTCTTTCATATCTACAGTATCTATCTATCTATCTATCTATCTATCTATCTATCTATCTATCTATCTATCTATCTATAATATAGTGCCTTTCATATCTATCTATCTATCTATCTATCTATAATATAGTGCCTTTCATATCTATCTATCTATCTATCTATCTATCTATCTATCTATCTGTCTATCTATCTATCTATCATTCTAATCCAAGTCAAAACATAAACAGTCCAAATGCGCTGCAGTAATGAGCCACACAGACTTCTTTCATTTCCCTGTTGCGTTTCCAACCAGCTGCCGAGTTCAACGGCCATGCCATACTGACTGGACACTGCCCAGGGGAAGAGCACCAACTCCTGAGCTTGGCAAGGTGCCCCACCATCACTTGTCAGATACAGCTGAGATCGAGACAAGATGACGAGTGTTTTCAATGCATGAGACTGCTGAAGTCTGCCACTCATTGCCACCCTCCACAGGGTTCGGACAGCACATGAACTTTAATTATGTGCAGGAGATTTATCAAAAACACATCAAATAAAATACACCAGGCTACTGGACAGATTAGTATTCTAGTAACTTTGGAATCCATCTGGCTAAGCTGTCTTTGTCTTTTGTCCTGTTCCCTTTATTCTGCCTCCATACATTGATTGATTTTCTATGCTGTGAAGTTGTGCAGTGCTGATGTCTACCCTGGCAGAGGTGGGTGCAAGGCTGGAACAAACCTAGGATGGGCATTAGTCCATTACAGGCCCCACTCACATGCTCGGTCGTAATGTGTCTATTTATTGAATTTTGTTATGGATCTTTTGCACTGCTGTTGGCTGATACACACAACAAAGCGATGTAGTGCTAGAGAGCTGAACTCTCAACGTCAAGGTCTGCCAGTTGAACCTTCAAGATAACAGAACAGGGCATTGAGACCACATTCCTTATTTTTACATGCTCTATTGTTATTTTTAACACATTTTGTTAATTTTATAACCCCAATTTTACATGTTTTGCTTATTTTCAAAATTTTCTTCCTAGCCCTAGACACACAGATGCACAGACACACACAGATACCTGTCCTTTTATTAAGTTGGATAAGCTAATTTCCATCCATCCAGAGATCACTCTCTGTTGGGCAAATTCAGAATTAACATTTGCAGTGCACCATTTTGAATTTTGAAATGCATGTAGTAATAAAATGCATTGCATTTTTTATTCCAACAGATGATGCATCACAGACATTACTACTGTTTATATAAATCCCAAACCAAACAGCATAAAACAGAAAAATAGCAACCAGATGGATACACAGACACTTGTCTTTTCATTAAGGTAGATAAATAAATTTAAAATTTTTGCCCATCAATTCTATACTCAATAAACTACAATTATGAAGTGTAAATGTGTTTTCAGAAAAGTTTGCAAATTGTTATTAAAAATGAAAAACTGAAATTTGTCTTTCAACTAAGTATTGAGAGTCTTAATTCATTACTTTGCTAAAGCTCCTCTGGCAGCAGGTCCATCCTCGAGTCATCTCAGCTTCACCTTAGGAATGGCATCAGGTTGGAGTTGAGCAGAACGTGATCTTCACCAGACATAGTGCTAGGAGTTCGGCCCAAAGGGTTTTAATTTTTTTTTCTCATCAGAGCAGAGGTTCTTCTTCCTCATGTCCCCAGAGTCCTTTAAATGCCCATTGGCAAACTCCAAGTGGGTCCTGCTGAGATGGATGTCCTTCTGACGCATCCTCTCATCTCAGCTGAAGTCTTCTGAAGTTCTGTTGAAGTGACCATTGGGTTCTTGGGTACCACCCTGATCAAGGATCTTCTTGCCTGGTGATTCCATCTAGACACTCTTCCATAAACACCTGATTGAGGGAGTGCTGCTGAGATGGTCGTTCTTCCGACAGGTTCAGCAGAGGCCCGGTTTGAGTGACCGTTGTGTTCCTGGTCACCTTCCTGATCAGGGCCCTTCTTGCTCGGTTATTCAGTTTGGCTGGATGGCCAACTCTAGGATGAGTTCTGGTGGTTCTAAACTTCTTCTATTTCACAATGTTTGGGGCCACTGTCTGCGGTGGGCTGGCGCACTGCTTGTGGTTTGTTTCCTGCCTTGCACCCTGTGTTGGCTGGGATTGGCTCCAGCAAACCCCCATGACCCTGTAGTTAGGATATAGCAGGTTGGATAATGGATGGATGAATGGAGATTTCAGTTGCTGGTTCTTAATAACTGTGGTGGGCTGGCACCCTGCCCAGGGTTAGTTTCCAGCCTTGCGCCGTGTGTTGGCTGGGATTGGCTCCAGCAGACCCCCGTGACCCTGTAGTTAGGATATAGCGGGTTGGATAACGGATGGATGGTTGGGGCCACTATACTCCCGGGCACATTTAAAGCTTTAGAGATGGTCTTATCCCCTTGCTCTGACCATAATTTGATTGTGAAGGTCTACAGAGAGCTCATTGGACTTCAAGGCTAGATATTTGTCTTGATATGCAATGTGAATTGTGGGGTCTTATATGCACAGGTACACATGTGCCTTTCTTAATGATGGCCAATCACAGGTGGTCTCCAATCAAGTTCTTGACTCATCTCAAGGAGAATTGAAGCAAACAGTGACACAGCAAAGGGACTGAATATTCATAGAAATGAGAGATTTCGGTTTTTGATATGTAATGAATTTTGCAAATCTTTCCGTAAACATGTTTTCACTTTGTCATTATTGGTTATTGATTAAAGATTGAGGGACAAAAATGGTCAGTCCATTTAAAATTCAATCTACAGCGCAATAAAGTGTGCAGAAAGTGAAGGGGTCTGAAAACGTTCTGAATCCATCGTATTTCAAAAGTTACGATGTAAGCCGTGATGCTGTTAGTCTAATGGAGCCCCCGTAGTGTTTCTTTTGCTGAATAATCCATTTGCTGAAAGGCTTTGGTTTATTTGTGTCCCAGAGAGGAATTGCAGCATTCTGGCACTCTGTTAAAAGTGAGACTTGAGATGATGCTTTTAGAGTCAAAAGATATGGTGATTAGAGCTGCCGCACCAACTCGGGGAAACTGGACGGAAATGGAAAGCTAAGAATGCAGTCCAGCAGGCAAAATCTACCACAGTGACACTGCCGGCCAAGTCCAACATGGAAGAAGTGGGTTGGGGTTTGGCAAAGGGCGACCCTACTGGAGTAAGGCAACCAGAGACCAGAGGAAAATGGTCGTGGCTGAAGTCCGTCGGCATGAAGAGGAGAGAAGGTGGGCCAAGGCTGTGGCGCAGGCTAAACAGGGCCAATGGACGAGGTGGGAGAATTTGGAAAAGCGAAAGATCAGCTGGAAGGACAAATTTCAGGTCAAATGGTTTGCGAACTACAGGTGATTTAAGATCCTGGACAGACAAATGGACAGCCACAGTAGCGTATTATCTACGAAGATAAAAAGTAGCATTAATAGAAAATACAGAACATAAACTGGTAGACACAATACAGTGGGCATTTTGAGGTTTTCTGGGACTTTGTTTGCTAAGGAACATCAACTATTACAAAGTCAAACCTTTAAAAAGTCAACCTTAAAACCGTTCAACCAAGCGGCAGAAAATGACGGGGGCTATGGCATCATGGAAGAATGTATTCAGAATGAAATGTTAGTAAAAACACATGAAAATAGTTTTTTTCTGTATTTTTTTTTTGTGTCAGATTTTTCTGGATGTCTCATTATATTTAAATCTTGTTTTTATTATTCAGGTTTTTTAATTTTGTATTGGGACTTGTTTGCTTAGGACTGCCTTACAGGCAACTTCTTAAATAAATTAAACGTATTTTTATTATTACCAGTAATGAATACACTTGACTTGAGCCTTCCTAGTTTTCACCCTCTTTCTCTATACGTTTACCATTCGTTTGCTCAGAGGTTGATGCGCTTGTTGCTTCCTGAGCAGCTCTTCTTTTCTCCACCCTAGCGGCCCGCTTCTTTCGATGGCATCTTTTCGCGTTAAAACTGATGAAGTCAGTGTTTATGTTGCAATTACTTAGTACGTTTTCTTTAATTTTTCACTTAAGTCTTCAATCTGCCTCAAGAATGATTTAAGATATGAAGAGGTAGGGGAAGTGATGGCGAAGGTGACAGGGAATGAGAACGACGCCCATACCCATGCGCCTCACGGATGCCCTGCTACAATTCTACAATAAAATAAAATAAAAATAAAAAGAGGAATAACCTTGGAGGTCAATAATCACCCCAAAGCGGATGTTAGACATCACGTAGTATACGTGTACCAAATTTCAGGTCAATAGTTCAAACGGTTTGCAAGCTACAGGTGATTTAAAATCCTGGATAGACACACGGACAGCCACTGTAGCGTATTATATAAGAATATTATTATTATTATTATTCCTTCATGCTTGTTTCTGCTTATTTGAGCCTTCCTTTGTACTCACATGTTTGAGTTTTTTGTTTTTTTGCTAATAAAATAATTGATTTATAAAGATTCTTGGGTTGTTCTTTAAATATAAGCCAGTGGTTTACGGTTATCCATCCTCTTGTGGAGCTTTTGCAATATTTTAGACTTGTATAGTTATGTTTGCCAGCTGCTGATTTTTGGGCCTACCCCAGCTGAAGCCAGCAGGTAGCCTTAGGGGCCTGGTTGAAGTCAGGTGAGCCTCAGCTGGACAGGATGGCGTAGGATCGTGGCCTGTTCCTCAGGCTGTTTTTGGAGGCCTCACCTATTTAGTCTAAAGTTTGGTCATGTATAACATTAGAGAGCAACGACAGACAGATTCTTCACGTCACCTCCTAAGTGATAAATGCATGATGGTATTTCATGTCCAATAAGCTTCCTTTCTTCCTTCTTATGCCAAGTTTTATTAGGACTGCCAGTCGATTTTTGACCAGCTTATCCACTTCAGAGACATGAAGAGGTTTGAATATAATAATAATTATATTTCATTGGAAATGAATATGCATGTGTCCTGAAAAAAAGCTAAGACAACAGGAGAGAGTGCCTTCCTCATGATTGCCTAGTAGAATATTTCTAATGAAGTGATCAGCTCATAATTAACTAATCATGAAGTATCAACACTTACACCACAAACCGATAGCAGAGGAACAGGCCGGTTTGGAGAACGTGACGTGATGTGGATTTCTACACTCAATACTTTACTTAATACTTTACTCCCTTTTCCACTTTAATAGAAATTGCTTTGCAGAGCAGTATGTAATAATCATGAAAGGCACTATATAAAATTTAAACTGTTAGAAAAAAAGTGTGCATTATGTTTACTACAGTTTTATTATAATTATTTATACATAGTCACTTACCACGACAAGGTCCTAACTGCGTCTATGTAATATTTTTTTCCCTCTACTAACGGAATTTATTCCTAAAGACTGGAAGCTGCAATCTTAACATTCCATGCAGAACTGGTTGATTTTATAGCGCCTTTCACGGATACTCCATCCCAAAACTACAAGGAGACCTCCACTGCACATACATACACAGTTAAGGCGACGAGGCCACATCGCCCTTCTTGTTATGCTGTCTCTTCCCACCAAAATGAAGAAATATATCAAATATGTTTGAGTGCAAAACAGAGAAAACAAATTCCAGTTTAAGTCTGACTTAATTTTATCAATCAATGAAAACAGATCATTGCTCATCTACAAGAGAAAGGAGTTCATTAAGTGGACATCATAAATCATCTTTTAAAAAAAATCAATATCTAAATTTAGATAAAAAATAGGTCAATTCATCACAAAATGTTAATTTGATTTTTGTGATTACATCACAAGAATGAGCTCAGCCAGTAATCATTTTAAATTTGCCTGCAGCTAAATGTGTGGCTGAACCATTCAGGATGCTCACCATCTTAACTCCTTCGTGTTTTTAACAGTGCAATAAGCCGAACAATTCATGTGAACGGGTGAGAAGGCGAGTGGGGGTCGAGAGACCTGACATTCAGGGTCATGTCAAAACTCGAACCCTTAGCCGACTCCTCGACGATTTCACTATTCAAACCAAACAACACAGGAACGAGCCTCTCATCTGCAGCCGTCTCCCGTCTCACCCCGTCTGTCTCCTTCATCCTCAGCTGGATAACCAGATTAGAAAATGGAGCCGAGCTGCAGTACCAGGTATGGCACAGTGCTGGCAGGGTGGCAGGGATTCAGCCAGGCCACCTGTTGAATTACTTCACTTAGCAGATTCTTTTACTCCAGGTGACTTACAGCAAGGGGTCCCCAACTCCGGTCCTGGAGGGCCGCAGTGGCTGCAGATTCTCATTCTGACCCTTTTCTTATTTAATGACCCGTTGTTGCTGCTAATTAACTTCTTTTGAATTACTTTTATTTGATTTGCTCTTGAAGACTCAGACCCCTCAATTGTTTCTTTTTCCTTAATTAGCAACCAAGCGATAATGAGATACAAAACATGGCCAGCAAACTGTGTTGATCATACAATATCTGAAAATAAAGAAAGGTGAAGGTCTCAGGGATGCTGATCTGCTCAGGTCCACAAAACATTTTAGAAAAGAGAAAATCAACAATTTCAAAAATGTCTGCTATTGCACAATGAGAGCAGCAACAACCCCTGGAATTAAAGAACGGGTTTAATTAACGACAAGACTCAGCACCTAATTAAGCAACTGACTGGAGGGAAATTGGCTGGAGTTTGAGGCCCTGACTTAGTTGGTCTTCTGTTGGCTCCCTCACTTCACATTTCATTTGTGCTTGGGTGCCGTTTAAGGTAAGATACGAAGAAATTCAGGGGAACAAATCTTAAAAAAACAAGTCCATTAAAATGAATTCAAAAGACGTTAATTAGCAGCCAAAACAGGTCACTAATTAAGAAAAGGGTTAGAATGAGAACCAGCAAGCACTCTGGCCGCCCAGGACCGGAGTGGGGGACCCCTGACTTACAGGGTCCAGCTGGAATACAAACACTGTGTCTACAATAATATACATGGGGGTTCACAAGGTACTCTGACCTCTTTACTTTCTGCGCTCTTCATTGTGGTGCAGGTTTAATTATAAGTGGATTCATTTGACATTTTTGCCCATCAATCTACACTCAATAACTCATAAAGACAAAGTCAAAACATGTGCTCAGAAAGGTTTTCAAAGATACTAAAAATCTAAAAGATCTAAAATCTTTCATTCATATAAGACCCTTGATTCAGTACTTTGAAGAATCCCCTTTTGCAGGAATTCCAGCTCCAAGCCCTTTTGGGTTAAGTCTCTGCAAGCTTTACACGCCTGGATTTGAGCTCTTTATCCCATCATAACTGGCAGATCATCTCAAGCTCCATTAGATTGGACGGGGGTGTCCATAATCTGCCATCTTCAGTGCTCTCCACAGATGTTCTGGGCCAATCAAGGACGGTTAGAGCATTGCCTTGAAGCCACTCCGGCTTGGATTTAGCTGTATGCCTTGGGTCATTGTCATGCTGAATGGTGAACTGTCACCACCCCAGTCTGAGGTGACGTGCACTCTGGAGCGAGTTTTCTTCCATGGCCACTCTGTATTTGTCTGCATTCATCCTATCCTCATTTCTGATCAGGCTCATTGTCCATGCACCCCCATAGCATGATGCTGCCAACCACCCTGCTTCATTATAGAGATGGTGTCGGGCAGGTGATGAGCAGTACCTGCTCTTCATCAGTCATCATGCTTGGAGTTCTGCCCAAAGAATTCAATTTTTGTATCATCAGACCAGAGGATCTTTTTCCTCCTTTATATGCCATTTGGCAAACTTCAAGTGGGAGTTAGTCACTCTGCTATAAACGTCTGATTGATGGAGTGCTCTTGAGATGGTTGTTCTTTATTTTCTTGACCCTCTAGTTAGGATGAAGCAGGTTGGATAATAGATGGATGGATGAACTGTAAACGTTTTAATACGAATGGCATATCAAGATCTCCTTTGGTGTTTAATGTTATGCCCAGAAGATGAACTACATTACCTTTCTTGGATCCATCCTTCTTTCTACAGTAATTCGTGCGGTTGAAGACTGGACGGTGTTAACGGTTGTAGATATTCTACAGGGTATTGTAAGTTGATGTTTTCATCTTCCGCACCATCACCACCAACTGTTTCAGCAGAGTCTATTGATACACATTTAACCAATTTGCCGTGTAACCGATCGACATTTTTGGCCTAAATTAATTTGACTTCTTTGTTTCTCTGCGCTAGGATTGCCCATGTACTCATTTTTTCTGTTGATAACCCTTCGGGATGAAATTCTTCAGTAAGATTTGGACATAATACGTCTTCTTTAATTTAAAGTGAGGAAAACGTTAAAATTTATAAGAGTTGAGAGCGCAGGAACTGTGTCTGACAAAAGCATTCACACGAATGAGAGGTGAGAGGATCGTATGCGTGGTTGAGAGGAGGGCGCGACTTGAAAAAATCTCACAGCAAAAGTCTCGTCTCCTCCCAGGATTTTCTTATATAATAGAGAGATACAACATCAGTTAGATAGATAGATAGATAGATAGATAGATAGATAGATAGATAGATAGATAGATAGATAGATAGATAGATAGATAGATAGATAGATAGATAGATAGATAGATAGATAGATAGATAGATAGATAGTTACTCACTGACTTAAAATAAGTGAGTTAGGATTATTCCAGTTGAGCAAAATAAGTCTACGTGCTAATAGTGAAGTAAAGGCCGTTACAATTTGTTTGTCCTTCTCCACTTTAAGCCCCTCTGTGAGCCCACCAAACACAGCTGTTAGTGGATTAGGGGGATTGGAACCCCAAGGCTGTCTGAAAGGCATTTAAAGATTTTGGTTCAGAATTACGTTAATTTGGTGCAGGCCCAAAACATGCGACCCAGTGAGGCTGGAGCTCGATTGCAATGTTCGCAGGTTGGATCTCACCGTGGAAACATTTTGGACAAGTTTAAATGAGACAGATGCACTCAAAATATAAAATTTTGAGTTGAATAATTGTATGCTTTGAGCTTATGGAGCTCGAGTGAATTCTCTGCATTGCTACCTTCCACTCCTTTTTTGAGATGTTCAGTGAGAGATCCTTTTCCCACTGTACTCTGGGATCTTTGAAAGGAAGGGACTGTAAAATGGTTTGATATATTACAGAGATGCTGTCTGAGTCCTCAAGACTGATCAATATTTTTTCTGGCATAGAGGTAGGTGGGAGACACCCATTTTTGGTGAAGTTCTGAGCGAGTGTCATTTTTCACTCATTTTGAAACACCTGCATGTCACTAATAACGATGACGTTGATGAAGCCAATCACCTGGCACTGAAACTGTGCACACTGCGGGATGTGTATCATTACAAATACGCAGAAGGTGTGTGTTCCTGATCGTGACACAAGTATTGGAAAAAGTCTAATGGGTTACAAGGGAAGGCTGTTGGGGACACAGTACTTCTTATTTGAAGGCGAGCGATTTGGCATCAAGTTCTACATACTGTGTGAAGAAAACTCAGGGAACATCTATGACTCCATGCGTTACACCAGCAGAGAACCAAGTGGGATGGCAATGTGGTGCCCAGTGCCAGAGTTTCAGACTCTGGGCATCTGGAGCCATAACTGAAAGTCCAGAGAAGCGAAGAACTGAGACAAAGACAATGTCCACTGTTAAGAAAAAAAATGAAGCAGAATTTTGGTTTATTCCAGAGGTGCCAATAACTATTTACAGCAATGCCTTGCAAAAATAAGAAGAAAAATAACTGAAGGTGCTATTCACAAGAATTACGGTGAATCCAAAGCAAAAAGTAATGAGAAAAAATTTAAAAAAAAAGAAACACGAAAAGCCATTTTCTCCTCCTTCTTCTTCGGCTGACAGTTCACGCAGGACAGCCAGAAGAAAAATCAAAAAGCGAAAGCTGAAAAAAATATTCACAAAGGCAATAATGAAAAAATGAGCATACACAACCATAAATGACTTCCACCCAAAATATTTAGAAATCGGAAGAAAAATGTCCTCACTTCTACCTGCAAATTCAAACGCTCTGCCCTACCAACCGCGCGCTCTTTCATTCTTTCTTTTTCTTTGACTCTCGTTTTTATCTTTTTTATTGTACAGCACCTTTCATAATGTGCACTATATTTAATCTGCAGTAGTACCGTTCTTTCTTTCTTTCTTTCTTTCTTTCTTTCTTTCTAGACCGCCATTGGATAAAAGAACTGGCGATCTGCAATGGCGTGTGCTGCGTGGCACCATCGCTGTTAATTCCTATGTCTCACTGCTTGTTCCTTCAGTCACGGACAAATGTCCTTTCTGTGAGAGAGACCGCTTTCACTGTTTTCTCTTCTGTTCTAGACTTCGTCATCTTTTATATATTCTTACCTCTGTTTTGAGTGTTCTTATTGTGTATTTATTCATGGTATTAATGGGAATACTGTAAGAATAATCGAGATGAATGTCAGATTGGTAATTTCCTCATCGGAAGGGCCAAACTGGCCATTTATAATTCCAGAAAAGAGAAAGTGAAGTCAAATAAACAACGTGACACGGTGAGAATATTTCATGGACTTGTAAAAACCAGAGTGTATTTGGAATATAAATTCTACAGAATGACCGCAAATGTGAATTATTTTGATGAAAAATTGTGTGTTCATGAGGCAATGGTAAACCTGGAGATATTGAGTTGAGTTATTTGACATATGAATTAAGTATTGTTTTCTTTTTGGGGTTTTCTTTGTCTGCTTTACTTACGATATTGTAAATGACTTGTTGAGTATATCGATTAATAAAGTTCAATTCAAAATTCAAAGAACCTTTCTTTCTTTCTTTTTCTTTCTTTCAAAAGAAAGTCAAATCAAATAGGCAATTTGACATGATAAGGATATTTCATGGACTTATGAAAGCCAGCGTGTATTTGAAATATAAATTCCGCGAAATGACTGAAAATGTGAATTCATTTGTGAAAAGATGGTGTGTTCATCCGGCAATTTGCAGATCTGAGGATGATGAGTTGATTTTTCTTATTTGAAATATAACTAAGGTATTGTTGTCTTTATGGTGTGAGTTGAGGTTTTCTTTGTTTTCTTTACCCACGGTAATGCAAATGATTTGTTGATTACTGGTTAATAAAGTTCAACTTAAAACTTTCTAATTTTCTCAGTGTGCGCTTCTCTTAGACAGCTCGTCCTCTTGATTAGCCAATCAGATGCAGCCTCCTTATTTTAAACCTGTGATGGGCCGGCTCGCCGCCTGCTCCTCCACCTCTGCAGGTACGTATGTCCCGCAGTGAACTTTAACTCAGTCTTGTCACCCAGCTTTTATACGAGCGTGTTCCCTCAGGAATCAGCCTCCTTAATTTCATATTCATCCTTCCAGTGCCGTCCGGCTGCTCTAATTCGAAAGCGCGCTTGTGGATAATACCGCGCAGCATCAGATGTAGCGCCGGTGAGTTGCAGGCCTTCCAAATCAGTGGAGCGACACCCGGTAATGGACACCAAATGCTGAGTGCGTCTTTGCCCCGCCACTGCGTTCTTTCTCGCTAGCGCGCCGAGACAGGTGAGTAACTTTTACTTCTGTAACTATTTATCTGAAGGTGATACGCTATAAATAGATATACAGGGTGGTCCAGATCTAATTATGCAGATCCAGATCATTTGGATTACTTTGATTTATGCGGGGACGATTCCAGTTCGGCGCGAAGACGATTCTTCATGTCGTCAGTTCGCACACTTCTCGATGGTCTGGGATTTTTCGGGTGATTTTCTATGTAATAAACTTAATAAGTTGTAACGTAATGAAAATTACATAATTAGATCTCGACCACCCCATACTAAACGCGACATTGAAATCGTCTGCAGACTCTGCTTATCATAGACAAAAATATACAGTCAATACGGCATCGCTGTCACTGGCGGACCCTTGGCTTGACTAAGCTTAATATATGTCGATGGACAGTTTAAATAGCTCATCAGAACTAAGAGATTTTACTTCAGGGGAAAGGTAAGGCATACAAGACTGTACTTACCGAACCGCCGTCTCTAGTGAGGAAGTCAGAGTCTTGCAATATGGCAGCCTGTAATAGCCCAATAGGCCCTGTAGATTGTACAGACCAGGCACTGACATTGCACACTATCATGTGCAAGAATCGAAAAAATCTAAAAATCTTTTGATGTCTGTTTAGACAATGCCAACGTGTCTTAGTGACTGTTTCAAGATCTGCATCAGTGGACGCTAGACATACTTTTTCTTACTGTTACTGAACAATAGAGATGAGAACAGGTCATTCAGTCCAGCAAAGCTCGCCAGTCCATCTTGACGGTTTGGTATGTACACGTTTCTTCTACACATAATACCAGTTTTCCTTGTGAAAAAAAAAATGCAACATTTTTATGTCGTTTTGCCGGGATTAAGCATAACGCCAAAAAGATTTATGGTATTCTGTCCACTGTGTTGACGTAGATCACACTATGTGAGTTTCACTACTACTCCTCAGTTCACAGTTGTACCATTTAGTTTCAGAATCTGTCCTGGCAAGGAGTGGGCAGGAAAAATTTTGCAGTGACATCGGCTGAATGATGGTCAACTCTTAGACTGATGGTTTATGAATGTTTATTACCATTTCTGTGACCTTGTTACATAAACGCACTGGTAAGAGCTATAAAGGTAAAGTACAAAATAAAAAGCATGTAAATAACAACAAAAACATTTGTAACTTTTTGTTTTACATACAACACAGGGAAATTAATACCTTGTTCACTTTTCAGCAAGGTGCTTGTTTGATAACCCCGTAAGTCGCCATTTTCCTTTCCTATTCTGCACAATTAATTATGTAAACCAACGACACCCAATAACTTATCAACATAAAAGTTACTCAAACACTGTGAATCAAGCCCTGCTGAAGCATCATGTGTCCTTTACAACGGAAGATGTGTGTAAAAAGGAAACTAAAACAAATTTTTTAAATAAAGATAGCCATCAAGTCCAAGCGAGAGACAAGAATCGAAGTCAAGGAGAGAGAAAGCGGTGAAAACAAACGTTAACTCGCAAGGAGCAAACCTCGTCGTTAGAATTTCTCATAGAAGAGTGGGTGGAGTCTTACAGGTCACAACCTAGGAGGCCACGCCCCTAGAAACACAGAAAGCGGTGCAAACAACGGTTACTTAAAAACGGCAGCCAAAATAATCGAGAATGAGTCACCCGAAAGCTGATCATGACAGAACCTCTCATTGGGTATTTGAGGTGTCAAACTTTACATTTATTTGGAGTAAATTTAATAGCCACTTTCTGTCCAGGCTCCTCTGTGATGATTTCACATCATAAAGTATCGCTCCTCATCACTTGTTGAAGACACTTTTCAGTGCACCTGGGTGTCATGGCAGTGCGTTTCTGATTTGGACTTGCTGGCATCAACAAGTGGGGTTCCCATGGCAACTCTTTTTAAAGGGGGAGGTTATATGAGTGGGTTTTATGCCGGGAGATTCAACAATTCCTCTTTTATTCACACTGAGCCATATTCATATTTCCACTATAATTAATAAAAGTTGGTTATTAAAAATTCAGAGGGTGGGGGAATTCCTGCGCTCTTGGTATAGTAAACTGCTGTTGCTTCTCTAAAGAAAGGGTTTTATTCAAAAGAACAAAACCATCTCTCATAGAGGAACCTGTAGAGATAACCCAGTTACAAACGTTGTGTTATTCATGACTTTTTCTTTTCCCCGTTGCCTTTCTGCTGAACATAATTCATGAGGGAGCCGTCCAGAATTGAATCACCTATTGGGATGTCAATCATCCTTTGAGTCTTTAGACTTTGGGTATATAAGCTGGGGATTAATTGAAGCTTTAACTGATGTGCGTCTCAGACTGCTAACGTGTGCAGCAAACAAGGGTCTCCGCTCATTCTCCTGGTCCTTCTGTCATCCATCAGTCAGACAGATCAGCCTGTTCACTTTCACTTTTATCTTTCCATATTACTTTATTCTGGGTACACTCCACAATGGCTCATAAACGTGAGTTACTTCTATTGACCCAGGACGTGGAATTCTTTACGCTGGGAAGCAAGGCACGCCAGCACTCTTAAGACATTTTAGCATGTGATCAGTTTAGTGTCATTTCTGTTTCTGACTTCTATTTTGATGGACTGTAGTTTCCGAAGGGGTGGATTTTGAATGTGGTCTTCAAGCTGGGTCCGCTACGGTGGATTCAGAACGTACTCAGACCCTGTCACTTTTTGTTCACATTTTGTCACGTTCCAGTCTTGAGGTAAAATCTCTTAAATTCTTTTTTTTTTTATTTCCTTAACATCAAGCAACACTCGATACTCCAGAATGACAAAGTGAAAACAGGATTTCAGGAATTTCAGCAAATTTGAAATGAAATATTCCACTGACACAAATATTCAGACTCTTTACTTGGTACTTAGTTGTAGCCAGGAGCCTACTTGGGTTTGACATGACAAGCTTCACACATTTGGATTTGGGGGGTTTTCTGCCATTCTTCTCTCCAAATCTCCTCAAGCTCTGTCAGGTTCGATGGACACCATCCGTGGATGGTGTTCTTCAGGTCTCACCAGAGATGTTTCATGGGCTGTGGCTGGGTAAATCCAGGACTTTCCCAGAGCAGTCCCTAAGCCGCTCTTGTGTTGTTCTTGCTTTGCGTTTCTAGTCATTCAGCACAGTCTGAGCTCCACAGTACTTTGAGCAGGTTCTCATTAAGGACATCTCTGTACTTTTCTCCATTCCGCTTTAAATCAGCCTTGTCTGGTCTTCCAGTCTCTGCCGATTACAAAAAACAACCCACCAGCGAGATGCCGCCACTTCCATACTTCACTACTGCGATGATAACATGCAGGTGATGAGCGTTGCCTGGTTTTCTCCAGACGTGACGTTAATCTTGGTTTCATCAGACCAGAGACTCTTGTTTCTCACAGTCTGAGAGCCCTTTAGGTGTCTTTTTGCAAACTCCAAGTGTTTTTTATGTGTCTTTTACTGAAGACCTGCTTCTGTCTGGCTGCTCTGTCATAAAGCTCAGATTGGTGGAATACTGCAGTGGTGGTTGACCTTCTGGGTGTTTCCTCCATCTCCACAGGGGTTCTCTGGAGCTCAGCCAGAGTGACTTGTGTGTTTATTGTAATTAACTGATTTTATGGCCCTGTATTCTGTTTTTTGACTTCACTTTGGATATTCTGGTTTAAGACTTGCTTTGCATTGCCTTATTGCTTCAGGTAATTCCTTTGCCTTTTGTGCTCTTTATTTTATAAAGATTATTCGAGTTCCTTTTGTGTCTAGTCGGGACTTTTTAATGGTGTTTCCCCCACAGTGGACACATTTGGAACTGTCAGGACTTTGTGCTTTGGGTCTCTTAGTGTTTCTAACAATTGCTTTGTTGTATTCCTCAGTCTTGTCATCCTAAGCTTACCTGTTCACAGGCCGAGCTCACTGCTGCTTGTTGTTGTAAAGGATGTCCATCTTGGATTCATTAGTAAAGAAATATTTATTTATTTAAGACTAGGGGACTTTGCTCGCCAACCCCTTTCCGCCCCTGCCAGCAGCCGCGTCTCCGGAACCCCACTTAAATGGTGATACAATGGTAAACAAATACTTTTTTTGTTTAAAACGGTGATACAATGGGAAACAAATGCAGTGGTACCTCAGTATACATCCTTAATCCGTTCCAGATCCTTTGACTTATACCAAACCGGACGTATACCAAACAAATTTTTCCCATAAGAAATAAAGGGAAAATGATTAATCCCTTCCCATGAAAAAAAATCCTATTGTTATTGGCATATTATACATTGATGGGGTTGTAGAAAATAATTTAAACCCTGCTTAATACTAAAATACATAAATACAAAGGCAATTAGAAGAAATAAATGAAAATTTAACCTCACTTTTTAATAACGTCTTTGTTTTTCACAATCGTAGATACCGTCATTCTCGGCATACAGTATGCATCAGACATGTCCCGGATACGCATGCCACCTTCATACTTTTCAACAATCAATTCAAATTTACACTAAAAAAACACAAAATCATGTGAAAATTCACATAGAGTTATAGCACAGGTTGTTCACTGAATGTTAGCAACTGACGCTCGTGGGCAATCGTAGCTTTGTCTCGAGAGAGAGGTAAACAAGGGTAGCACGCGGGTTGTTCACTGAATGCTAGCAACTGGCGTACTGACGCTCGTGGGCAATCGTGGCTTTGTCTCGAGAGAGAGGTAAACAAGGGTAGCATGCAGTATTCTAGCACGCAAGTCGTATTCCAAACAAAGGTCGTATACCAAGCAAAATTTTTCCCGTCCAAACAGGACGTATACCAAGTTGGACTTGTTCCAAAATGGATGTATACCGAGGTACCACTGTACATTTTTTTTTTTTTAAATTTTTTAACTCGTCTTTGCTTGAGTAGCTGCTGGCGTGCTGCTGCCCTCACGCGCGATCTGCAATTCGCTCACCTACCCCTAAACCCCCCCTCACCACCCGACAGTGGTAGGTGTCGTTGTGAAGAGTGGGGCTGAACGCACCCCAAGGGGACGCGATCGCTCCACCAAAACCCCTCTTAAACGGTGATACATTGGGAAACAAGTTACAGGTGTTTTTTTCACCTCCTCTTTGCTCGAGAATCTGCTGGCTTGATGCTGCTGCTGTCGTGCCGCGTGATCTGCATTTCGTTTAAAAACCTGAACAGCACCTGAATATTCAATCTCTTTTCGCTGTTCCATTATTTCACTGAGAAATATTTTCAGTTTGTTTGCACTAATGCGATCTTTACTCTCATGTTTTGAGCCTTTCGAATTTTCCTACTTCCATTATCTCTAACCTGCTCTGCATGTGTATCACGGGACTTGCGTCTGAAAGTTTGAAGTATGACGTGACTTGTCCGTCTCGCGGGAAGTGAAAGTGTCTCTCTGTCTCTCTTCAAAAGATCACGTCTCGTCCCCAGGAAAAAGTCTTGTCTCGTCGGAAGTTTTTTTTTTTTTTTTTCATAATAGAGAGTGTGATAAACGTCCAGGAACCCTGCCCTACCGGGACGCCTGGAGGAAGGAGGGACCGGGAGAGTGGCACTTCTCTTCCCTAGGCGCCTGGACGGTCCTTGATCCCTGGGGGACAGTGCTTCCGGTACACCAGGAAGTGCTGACAGACCAGGGATGGTGTACGCCCAGAGTGCATCCAGGTGCAAGGCAGTGTGGCGGAAGTGCTGCCGGAAGTTCATCATCAGGCACGTGGAGCATATCCAAGGCTTTATAAAAGGGGCTGCCTCACTCCATTCGAGGAGCCAGAGTCGAGTGGAAGAGGACGGAGCTTCCAAGACAGGAGTGGAGGCGGCCCGACGGACCAGGGACTGAGTGCAATCGTGTAAATAGTTTTGTAAATAGTGGAATAAACGTGTGTGTTGTGGACATTACGGTGTCGTGTCTGGCTTTTACAAGAGATATTAATTACTCTGACAACCGGAATCCTACTCAGGGTTGATTTGCGGGGTAATAAAATCCCCTGCTCTCTAAAGTCTGTGTAATAACCAAAAACGGTTTAGAAAAAGGTTGAATACGTATTTCTACATCGATCATGGAAAGAAGTGAGAACTTTTCACACTATGAAAGCCACAGTGTATTAAAAAAAAAAAAAAAGATTGTGTTCTGTACAAGAAGTTCCACATGAAACATGAATATTGCTTAATACAACAATAGTTTTATATAGCATATGAGACAGTGTTCAGAATGAAAGTCGCAGTATGAAAGAAAAATCAATTAATTGATTGGCACTTCACACAAACCCTGACATTTTCATTCTGCATTATGCTCACCTAAATCTACCCTAGCACTGATGTTTCGGCTCAACTGCATAGATTTACTGCTTTTTACTGCCTGTCTTCGCAGGGCGTTGTTGGATTTCTCTGAGACTTCAGAATGAGTTGGTGTGTACCGAGCCTTTTGTTTAGCACAAAACGAAATTCAGATACAGACTGTCTGAGAAATTAAGAAACAATCACAATTTTTTTCTTAATTCATTATTCTTGACAAATCTCCATTGGACATTCGAGTCGTGTCGAGGTCAGTGACTGAATAGCTGAAATTACAATTCCAGGGGATGGCTTACTTATTTGTCTTTTCTGGCTGTTAGTTGAACCTCTCATTTAATTAGATTGCTTACCTCAACTTTCAGTCTATAAATCTCTTTAATTGCCATTACAGTTGGTTAACTTGGTCTAAGAAATTCAGATCAATTCTGATTGTCTTCACTTCTGTTTGTCTGTTCAATTTCCACATATTTGCTCAGTCATTTTAGTTGACTTTCCTGTTAGGATTCTATAGTCAGTCATATGAAAAAGTTTGGGAATCCCTCTTAATTCTTTGGATTTTTGTTTCTCATTGGCTGAGCTTTCAAAGCAGCAACTTCCTTTTAATATACGACATGCCTTATGGAGACAGTAGTATTTCAGCAGTGACATTAAGTTTATTGGATTAACATAAAATATGCAATATGCATTATAACAAAAGGAGGCATTGAGCCTCCTTTTGCTTCTTGGATCCTCTAGACGCTGTCCTCCTATAGCCTTTGAGTGTCTGGATTCAGGATGGAGGTATTTCTGACCATTCTTCATACAAAATCTCTCCAGTTCAGTTCAATTTGATGGCTGCCGAGCATGGACAGCCTGCTTCAAATCATCCCATAGATTTTCGATGATGTTCAAGTCGGGGGACTGTGATGGCCATTCCAGAACATTGTACTTCTCCCTCTGCATGAATGCCTTTGTAGATTTCGAACCGTGTTTTGGGTCATTGTCTTGTTGGAATATCCAACCCCTGCTTAACTTCAACTTTGTGACTGATGCTTGAACATTATCCTGAAGAATTTGTTGATATTGGGTTGAATTCATCCGACCCTCGAATTTAACAAGGGCCCCAGTCCCTGAACTAACAACACAGCCCCACAGCATGATGGAACCGCCACCACATTTGACAGTAGGTAGCAGATGTTTTTTCTTGGAATGCGGTGTTCTTCTTCCGCCATGCAAAGCGCTTTTTGTTACGACCAAATAACTCAATTTTTGTCTCATCAGTCCAAAGCACTTTGTTCAAAAAATGAATCTGGCTTGTCTAAATGAGCATTTGCATACAACAAGCGACTCTGTTTGTGGCGTGAGTGCAGAAAGGGCTTCTTTCTCATCACTCTGCCATACAGATGCTCTTTGTGCAAATTGCGCTGAATTGTAGAACGATGTACAGATACACCATACGCAGCAAGATGTTCTTGCAGATCTATGGAGGTGATCTGTGGGTTGTCTGTAACCATTGTCACAATCATGCGAATGTGCCACTCCTTTATTTTTCTTGGCCTGCCAGACCTGCTGGGTTTAACAGCAACTGTGCCTGTGGCCTTCCATTTCCTGATTCCATTCCTTACAGTTGAAACTGACAGTTTAAACCTCTGCGATGGCTTTTTGTAGTCTTCCTCTAAACCATGATGCTCAACAATCTTTGTTTTCAGATCTTTTGAGGATCCCATGCTGTCTGTCACTCTTCAGAGGAGAGTCAAAGGGAAGCACAACTTGCAATTGACCTCCTTAAATACATTTTCTCATGATTGGACACACCGGTCTATGAAGTTCAAGGCTTAATGAGCTGATCCAACCAATTTGGTGTTGCAAGTAATCAGTATTGAGCAGTGACAGGCATTCAAATCAGCAAAATGACAAGGGGCCCACATTTTTGCACAGCCAGTTTTTCACATTTGATTTAATTTCATACGACTAAATACTGCTTCACTAAAAATCTTTGTTTGGAAAACACCCCAGCACTCAGATGTTCCTAGGAAATGAAAGACATACCACTGTTGAAAGTAAATTTATGATGCTGAGGGGGGGTTCCCAAACGTTTTCACATGACTGTATGTTTGGTTTTTTTAGACCAGGGGCCATAAGGACTTGACACCAACACACCACAAACAAAGCTCTTGTAAAGCAGCAGTAAGTGATTAATAGTGCGTAAGTCCCGGTCAGTCCTTAAACATTGTCTTGTCCAGCACCTATGTTACTAAAATAAATCTCCCACTTTCCCTCAAGTTTTTTTTTTTTTTTTTTTCTCACCACAACTAATGTTAATATGCTATTAATTAATGAATATGATAAATGAATCCATCCCAGCCTAAGCAACGCTCTCTTGCATGTTGCCAATTTGTAAAACAAACAAACAATCTTTACGACTTCAATTACGGATTCATTTACTGCTTCAAATTCAACTTGAAATAGGTCACTTTAACTTGTACACTTTTTGTACAGAATTTTCCACTTTTGCATGACAGATAAACTTTGTGGACACCTGACTGTCATGCCTCCGTGAGCTGGTTGGACATCCCATTTCAACACCCCTGTCATTAATAGGTAGGCTGACCACCCCTTTGTGACTGTAACAGTCTCCAGTCTTCTTTCTAACAGACTTTGGAGTGTGCTTATGGGAATCTGCCCATTCAGCTGAAGGAGCGTTTGTGAGGTCAGATACTGATGGTGGATGAGACGACATGGTTCGCAATCAGCATCTTAAAGGTGTTCACTAGGGTTGAGATCAGGGCTCTGTATGGGCCACTCGAGTTCCTTTATGTCTTTATGGACCTGGCCTTCTGCACAGGAACACAGTCATGCTGAAACAGAAAAGGGTCTTCAAACAAAGATGAAACCCCACAATTGCCTCAAATGTCTTTGTATGCAGTAGCATTAACAAACACCCCTCACAGAAACCCATAGGGCAAACCCAAAATCTGGACACACAGGCCCAGACCTTTATCACTCCACCACCAAACTTTACATTAGGCACTGTGTAGTCCAGGAGGTAATATTCTCCTGGTATCTACCAAACCCAGATTGGTCCATCAGTGTGTCAGATAGTGAAGTGTGATTCATCACTCCAGTGAACATGCTTCCACTGCTCCAGAGTCCAATGGTGGGTGGAATGCTTTACACCACACCAAGCTGATGCTTGGCTTTGCCCATAGTGATCTTAGTCTTGTGTGCAGCTGCTCAACCATAAAAAATCCTTTTCATGAAACTCCTGACACACAGTTCTTGTGCTGTTGAGCTTCCAGGAGCAGTTTGGAACTCTTTTCGGAGTGATGTAACACCAGATAGGCCATTTTCGTGTTATGTGCTCCAACACTCTTCAGCCCTGCTTTGTGAGGTTACTTGGTCTAACACATCGTGGATGAACTGCTGTTGCTCCTCAAGACTGGCACTTCACAATGACAGCACTTACAGTACTGTTGACCGGTTCAGATGTAGCAGGGCAGAAATTTCACGTACTAATTAATGGCAAATATGGCATCCTGTGCCAATGCCATGTTTAACCTGGGATTGCTTGGCTGCAGTTTATACAACTGTGAAAAATGAAAAGGCCTGAACTCCGTAATACCGTTGGCCACATAGTGTAGCTGCTTCTCTTGGCAAACGGATCCTCCGTAGTCAGGCCGAGCTACTGAAGTGTCTGCGTACTCGCGGTTTATGCCTGAGTGGGCTGTCTGTACAAACAACAGTGTGGTGGTCTGAGCAAACCTCAATCACCTGTCATACACTCACCACAGTGACAAAATATTTAACAAACAAAATGTCTCTTCGATGAAGTAAGTAAAAATATTGCTCCAAATTCAAAACCGTTAACCCAATCCCAGAATGCATCTGACGCCATATATGCAATTTCTAACTTGTTTAAGAAATAAAGGAGTACGTATTTTGCCACAATTACAATAAGTTGACAAACAAACACACAAAAAAAATTTTAATTAAAATATTGTCAACGGCCCTTGTGTGCTTGTAGCAATTCTGTTTAAGGCGCTATATAAATAAAATGTATCTCCCTATTATAAAAGAAAATCTTGAGACAAGACTATTACCAAGAGGTTTTTTCAAGTCCCACCCTCCTCTCAACCATTTCTGGTTAACGACCCACGCCCGCTGTCCTCTCACCTCTCATTCGTGTGAATGCTTTTGACAGACACAGTTTCTGTGCTTTCAGTTGTTATAAATTTTTCACATTTTCCTCACTTTAAGTTCCCAATAAAAGAAGACGTATTATGTCCAAATCTTATTGAAGAATTTCATCCTGAAGGAGTATCAACAGAAGAAATGAGTACACGGGCAATCCTAGCACCGAGAAACGATGAAGTCCAACAAATTAACACGAAAATTATCGATCGGTTACACGGCAATGACATGTAAGATTTTAATAGGCAACAAGAAAGGTAATGTGGTTCATCTTCTGCGGATGACATTAGACACCAAAGGAGATCTTGATATGCCATTCATATTAAAACGTTTACAGTTTCCCGTTAGAATAGCTTTTGATATGACAATTGACAAATCACAAGAGACAAACATTTGAAAAAGTCATTTTATTTAATAGAGAGAAAGAAACGATATTCACTCACGGGCAGTCATACTTTGTGTTGTCACGATGAATGTCCAAACACGGAATCTAAATTCAATGTGATATTGACGAAAAGTTAATTCCAAATATAGTTTTTATTGAAGTTTTACAGTAAAAGTGTAAGTTTAAAAAGTATTTGTGTGTTAATTTCAAAGCCAAACAGAACGAAAACGTATAATGCAACAAATACTTCCAACGCAACATGAAAGATAATTTTATTTCAAATTATTACGTTTTAATATTTTTTACTATGGTTAATTACTCGCTGTAATGTAGTTAGTTCTATTATGGTATATGTAACAATTCCCATGAAAATAACCATCCATCCATCCATCCATCCTCTTCCGCTTATCCGAGGTCGGGTCGCGGGGGTAGCAGCTTAAGGAGAGAAGCCCAGACTTCCCTTTCCCCGGCCACTTCTTCCAGCTCTTCCGGGAGAATCCCAAGGCATAGTCCCTCCAGCGTGTCCTGGGTCTTCCCCGGGGCCTCCTCCCGGTTGGACGTGCCCGGAACACCTCACCAGGGAGGCGTCCAGGAGGCATCCTGATCAGATGCCCGAGCCACCTCATCTGACTCCTCTCGATGCGGAGGAGCAGCGGCTCTACTCTGAGTCCCTCCCGGATGACTGAGCTCCTCACCCTATCTTTAAGGGAAAGCCCAGACACCCTGTGGAGGAAACTCATTTCAGCCGCTTGTATTCGCGATCTCGTTCTTTCGGTCACTACCCATAGCTCATGACCATAGGTGAGGGTAGGAACGTAGATCGACTGGTAAATTGAGAGCTTTGCCTTACGGCTCAGCTCTTTTTTCACCACGATAGACCGATGCAGAGCCCGCATCACTGCGGATGCCGCACCGATCCGCCTGTCGATCTCAATGATCTCCCAATGATCCTAGGAGCTATGTTGTCCGGGGCTTTATGCCCCTGGTAGGGCCACCCAAGGCAAACTGGTCCTAGGTGAGGGATGAGACAAAGAACGGTTCAACAAACCTCCAATGAAGAATAAAAACTGTGGACAACGTTTTCCCTTGCCCGGACGCGGGTCACCGGGGCCCCCCCTCTGGAGCCAGGCCTGGGGGTGGGGCTCGATGGCGAGCGTCTGGTGGCCGGGCCTGCACCCATGGGGCTCGGCCGGGCACAGCCCGAAGAGGTAATGTGGGTCCTCCTTCCCATGGGCTCACCACCTATGGGAGGGGCCAAGGAGGTCGGGTGCAGTGTGAGTTGGGTGGTGGCCGGAGGCGGGGACCTTGGCGTTCTGATCCTCGGCTACAGAAACTGGCTCTTGGGACGTGGAATGTCACCTCTCTGAAGGGGAAGGAGCCTGAGCTAGTGCGTGAGGTTGAGAGGTTCCGGCTAGATATAGTCGGACTCACCTCGACGCACAGCTTGGACTCTGGAACCAATCTCCTTGAGAGGGGCTGGACTCTCTACCACTCTGGAGTTGCCCCCGGTGAGAGGCGCCGAGCAGGTGTGGGCATACTTACTGCCCCCCGACTTGGAGCCTGTGCGTTGGGGTTTACCCCGGTGGACGAGAGGGTGGCCTCCCTCCGCCTTCGGGTGGGGGGAAGGGTCCTGACTGTTGTTTGTGCGTATGTGCCGAACAGCAGTTTGGAGTATCCACCCTTTTTGGAGTCTCTGGAGGTGGTGCTAGAGGGCATACCTTCTGGGGATTCCCTCGTTTTGCTGGGAGACTTCAATGCCCACGTGGGCAATGACAGTGAGACCTGGAAGGGCGTGATTGGGAGGAATGGCCCCCCCCGATCTGAACCCGAGTGGTGTTTTGTTATTGGACTTCTGTGCTCGCCACGGATTGTCCATAACGAACACCATGTTCAAGCATAAGGGTGTTCATATGTGCACTTGGCACCAGGACACCCTAGGCCTCAGTTCGATGATCGACTTTGTGGTTGTGTCATCGGACTTGCGGCCATATGTCTTGGACACTCGGGTGAAGAGAGGGGCGGAGCTGTCAACTGATCACCACCTGGTGGCGAGTTGGCTTCGATGGTGGGGGAAGATGCCGGTCAGACCTGGTAGGCCCAAACGTGTTGTGAGGGTCTGCTGGGAACGGCTGGCAGAGTCCCCTGTCAGAAGTAGCTTCAACTCCCACCTTCGGCAGAACTTCGACCACGTCCCGAGGGAGGTGGGGGACATTGAGTCCGAATGGGCCATGTTCCGTGCCTCTATTGTTGAGGCGGCTGACCGGAGCTGTGGCCGTAAGGTGGTCGGTGCCAGTCGTGGCGGCAATCCCCGAACCCGTTGGTGGACACCGGCGGTGAGGGATGCCGTCAAGCTGAAGAAGGAGTCCTATAGGACCTTTTTGTCCTGTGGGTCTCTGGAGGCAGCTGATAGGTACCGGCAGGCCAAGCGGAAAGCGGCTTCGGTTGTTGCTGAGGCAAAAACTCGGGCATGGGAGGAGTTTGGAGAGGCCATGGAGAACGACTTTCGGACGGCTTCGAGGAGATTCTGGTCCACCGTCCGGCGTCTCAGGAAGGGGAAGCAGTACAGTGTCAACACCGTATATGGTGGGGATGGTGCGCTGCTGACCTCGACTCGGGACGTTGTGGGTCGGTGGGGGGAGTACTTCGAAGACCTCCTCAATCCCACTAACATGCCTTCCAATGAGGAAGCAGAGCCTGGGGACTCTGAGGTGGGCTCTCCCATCTCTGGGACTGAAGTCACCGAGGTGGTCAAAAAACTCCTTGGTGGCAGGGCCCTGGGGGTGGATGAGATACGCCCGGAGTTCCTTAAGGCTCTGGATGTTGTAGGACTGTCTTGGTTGACACGTCTCTGCAACATCGCATGGACATCGGGGACAGTGCCTCTGGATTGGCAGACTGGGGTGGTGGTCCCCCTTTTTAAAAAGGGGGACCGGAGGGTGTGTTCCAACTATAGGGGGATCACACTCCTCAGCCTCCCTGGAAAAGTCTATTCGGGGGTTCTGGAGAGGAGGGTCCGTCGGATAGTCGAACCTCGGATTCAGGAGGAACAGTGTGGTTTTCGTCCTGGTCGCGGAACAGTGGACCAGCTCTACACCCTTAGCAGAGTCCTGGAGGGTGCATGGGAGTTTGCCCAACCAGTCTACATGTGCTTTGTGGACTTGGAAAAGGCGTTCGATCGTGTCCCTCGGGGAGTCCTGTGGGGGGTGCTCCGGGAGTATGGGGTACTGGACCCCCTGATAAGAGCTGTTCAGTCTCTGTACAACCGGTGTCAGAGCTTGGTCCGCATTGCCGGCAGTAAGTCGAGCCC
The DNA here is from genome assembly GCA_026402145.1 of Polypterus bichir lapradei. NCBI lineage: Eukaryota > Metazoa > Chordata > Cladistia > Polypteriformes > Polypteridae > Polypterus > Polypterus bichir. Next base: position 3,526,721 of record JANRMT010062845.1, on the reverse strand, counting down.
GTTTCCAGTGAGAGTTGGACTCCGCCAGGGCTGCCCTTTGTCACGGATTCTGTTCATAACTTTTATGGACAGAATTTCTAGGCGCAGCCAGGGTGTTGAAGGGGTCCAGTTTGGTGGATTCAGGATTGGGTCACTGTTTTTTGCAGATGATGTTGTCCTGTTTGCTTCATCAGGCCGTGATCTTCAGCTCTCTCTGGAGCGGTTCGCAGCTGAGTGTGAAGCGGCTGGGATGAGAATCAGCACCTCCAAATCCGAGACCATGGTCCTCAGCCGGAAAAGGGTGGAGTGCCCTCTCAGGGTTGGGGGCGAGATCCTGCCCCAAGTGGAGGAGTTTAAATATCTCGGGTCATGAAAATAACAATCTGTTTAAATTTTACATCCGCTTTCCCATACGCGAGTGGTAGAGCCGTGAAGTGGCTAGCATGTAGTGCCTACCCGGGGACTGGCGAGTGAAGCAAGCAAGGGGCATAGCCTCCTAGTTATTATTAATAATGTGACTGAGATTTAGTTTGTATTTTTAATATATATATTTAAAACAAGTTATGATGTTTGACTCGGGATGGGACTTAACCCAGCAAGCATGCATGCAGTGTCCCCACATGGGCAGACCATGGGCACTGTGGGCTTGGGGAAAACCACTGGCTCAATAAGGGGGGCTGCTGCCAGGAGCCAAAAATGGGTTAATAACATTGGCCTTGTTTGATGCATAGTAACGCTGACTGACATAATCAGAATCCCAATAGTTACTTGCTATTGATGTTGAAGAGTATTAGTGTTGTCGGTGGGCTTTAATTTTGACTGTAGAAGTATAAATAACAATTAGAACAACTTCAAAAATTAAAATTGCAGTTTTGTTTTGTTTTTTTGTTTTTTTAAGATATTACCTTGCATTTGCAGTGTTTTCGTGTTCTGGGTTGTAACATCGCAAGAACAAACAAACAAAAAGCTGGACTAGTATCAATAAATGCAAAGCCATTTTATGTTTTGTAAGACTATGTAGTTTCACGCCATATTAACACTGTGCTTTTTTTATTCCTTTTCCTATTAATTACTACATTCTATGTAATTATACATCATTTAATTTAAAAAGTTCTTCAAGAAATGGGAGCTGAGATGGGAGGATTCAACATTGTGGCCCCAGTGGTAGCATTGCTGCCTCATGGCAAGGAGAATGGGGCTCACCTTCCGGGTCCTCCAGAGTCTGCATGTTCCTCCTGTGTTTGCGTGTGTTTCCTCCAGGTGCTCCACTTCCCACCCACACATCCAAAGTCATGCAGGTTAGCTAGACTGGTGATGCTGTGTGTCCAGTCCATGGTTTGTTCCTTCATGTGCCCATTGCTTACTGGGATAATCAGCTCCAACTACCCCGGTAACCTACCCATAAACGGGTATACAAAATGGATGGATTGGCCAAATGTTGTCATATTAACAAAATTTAAGCTCCCTGTCTGTTTTCCCATGCTGATTCCAACAAATTGTGGGACGGGTTCGAAGGAGTACAAAAACCCGTATAAAGTGTTGAGGTGCCAACCGGGTCACTCCTTATAATTTGTGGCAAATAAATAACAAAACCAGCACTTGTGGGCGCAAAGACAGAACACAAATTATCCCTCAGACTCGCAAAGCAAACAGCTCTTGTGAGTAAGCAGGGATCTTGAAGCTCCTACCTCTAGGTTTGTCCCAATCCAAATGAGATGCCATCATTCAGGAGTGTCAGGTTTTTATACTTGGAAGGAACGGGGTTAGTTGCCCTCGATGGGAATCTTCTCACTACTGATGAAGGGAAAACAGATAACATTGTTAGGGGTAGCACCCCTTCTCGCCCCGGTGGGGTATTCAATACCTTGGATGAGCCCTGAGGGTGTCCCTTAAACGTGTGTGTGACAAAACCAAATCAGTCCACTGACAGTTGAGTTGTTTCATGTGGAGAGAGGGACGGACAGATGGATGCACAAATGTGGCTATTGCAGTAGGTGCTTTTTTCATTATATGCAAATGTTTCCAAAACAATTGCAGCTGATGCATAGAAGAAACCCAATTGCACCCGGGTAATGGATGAGAGGTTTTTCAGGGGTCGGGTCAAGTCAAGTTGGGGAGCATGCACTGGTACACTGCGTTGCCACACCCACTACACAACGAAACAACTCAGGATCCCAGTTGGCAACCCTCAAGGCAGATAAGGGGTCCAGTCCCACCCTCCAGAAATGACCCTCTATCTGCCGCAGCCAGGTGTTACGTGGGCGACCCCTTGGCCTGGTCCAGCCACTTGGGTCCGAAACAATGAGGATCTTACAAGCCAGATCACCCTCTGGGAAATGCGCCACATGGCCGTTGTGCTGTAACTGATGCTCCCTCACAATACAGGTAATGTGCCTCAATCGGAACTCCATGAGCAACACAAAGTCAAACCAACGGTACTCAAGGATTCTCCAGAGAGACACAGAACAGAAAGAGTCTAGCCTTCATCTCAGGTCACTGGATAGCGTCCATGTGTTGCAACCATATTGCAAGACAGGAAGCACCAGGACTCTAAAGACTTGGACCTTCGTCCTTTTGCAGAGATATGGGGAGCGCCACACACCCCTTTCCATCGAACTCATGACTCCCCATGCTCTCCCAATCTGTCTACTGACTTCATAGGAAGAGTCACTAGAGACATGAATGTCACTGCCAAGGTAAGTAAACCTCTCGATGAGGTCGACACTCTCTCCGCAGACGGACAACACACTGCTAATGGCTGTGCCCAAGAGGTCATTAAAGGCCTGGATCTTTGGTTTTTATCAGGACCCTCGCAAGCCCAGACACTCAGACCCCCTCTCTTAGTCTCTCGAGCGCCCTGATCGGAGCCTCCATTGACTCCACGAAGATCACATCATTGTCAGCAAAGTCAAGATCCGTGAATCTTTCTTCACCAACAGATGCCCCACAGCCGCTGGACCCCACGACTTTACCCAATACCCAGTCCATAAAAGCATTGAACAGAGTAGGAGCAGAACAGAATTGACTGGGGAAAAACACAGAAGTTCTGCCTCCACTCTGCACAGCACTCTCAGTACCAGTGTACAGGCCGGCCATAATATCCAGCAACCTTGAGGGGATCCCACAAACCCTCAGGATGTCCCACAGGGCAGCTCGATCAACTGAGTGAAACGCTTTATGAAAATCGACAAAGGCTGCAAAGAAACTCTACCGATATTCGCGTCTGCACTCCATGAGAACCCTCAGTGCCAGGATGCAGTCCATGGTAGACTTCTTAGGTGTAAAACCAGACTGTTCTGGTCGCTGGTAGTGATCAAGTGATCACAGATCAGGGGAATGTTGAATTTTACTGCAGTGCATTGTTGAAGGCATATGAGGTGTGTTGTGTTCAACCATCCATCCAGTCATTATCCAACCCGCTATATCCTAACACAGGGTCACAGGGGGTCTGCTGGAGCCAATCCCAGCCAACACAGGGCGCAAGGAAAGAAACAAACCCATCGCAAGGCGCACACATGCACCCACACACCAAGCACACACTAGGGACAATTTAGAATCGTCAATGCACTTAACCTGCATGTCTTTGGACTGTGGGAGGAAACCCACACAGACACGGGGAGAACATGCAAACTACACGCAAGGAAGGGGGACCCGGGAAGCGAACCCGGGTCTCCTAACTGCGAGGCAGCAGCGCTAACCACTGCACCACCGTGCCACCCGTGTTGTGTTCAGATTTAACAAAAGTGTTGAATTATATGCACTATGGGAATAATCTTCACTCACTGTGTGAGCCTGAGCATTTCGACAATAGGAAATATTAAATAATTATCCTGTGTGCTTCAGATTTTATAACAACAACAACAACAACATTTATTTATATAGCACATATTCATACAAACAGTAGCTCAAAGTGCTTTACATAATAAAGAATAGAAAAATAAAAGACACAATAAGAAAATAAAATAAATCAGCATTAATTAACATCGAATAAGAGTAAGGTCCAATGGCCAGGGGGGAGAGAAAAAGCAAAAAAAAAACTCCAGACGGCTGGAGAAAAAAAATAAAATCTGTAGGGATTCCAGACCATGAGACCGCCCAGTCCCCTCTGGGCAAATGTTTGATTATAGAAGAATCAAACAAATACCATGACATTCTCAAACCCACCTAATTTAGGGTTTGTTGTTGGTCCGGAGTCCAACCCAGCAGCATCAGGTAACAGGCAGGAGTCGGCCCCGGCTGTGCCACATGCTCCCAAACAGCCAATTTCACATCCCCAAAAAAAAACCCACGTTGACATGGAGAGAAAGCACAACTCCGACATGAACAAAGAGCAGGACGGAGGATGTAGCGGTATGAACCACAGCGCCACCGTAAGTAAATGAATTAAGCAAAGGCTCATCTCATACCCGTTTAACCCGTCTCTGCACCTCCCAGCCTTCCAGAGCTCCGGCTCCCACTCTCCTCTCTGCTAAAAGATGACAAATACATAAGCAGGTTGTTTTGCTTGTCCTTGCCTTGCTGCCTCCAGGCCCTTTTCTCATTTCACTTTACTGACACATGCCCTCGAGGACCTATTTCTTCTAAGCTGTCAAACTCCTACTGACCAGACAAATAAAAAAAGCATCTATATTGCTACAAACAGGTGTTTTATCTTTCAAGATTCCATCTCCCCCCACCACCGTGATTGGTATAATTGCTCATACAATAGCCATGCCGGCCGGATTTTTACCCATTTCTGAGAAAGCATGTCAGTCGTCCCGAGCGAGCTCATGGGCTTTAAGCACAGCGCTTCCTAATGTGGCTCAGCGTTTACTGAAGCCGATTCCTGCAGATTTATTTTTTGTTTTAATTAATGGTTTATAGGTGGGGACAGTGGGTCTTTCCCCCAGTGTGAGTCTGCCCCAGGCGTCCCTTTTGCCCCGGGCTCCTCCCATCTGGGTCTGTTGCTATGCAACATTTATAGTCATATGATGGTGGGTAGAGGAAATAAAAATGTGGCTTCAAATGGTGGCATTGAGTGACTGCAATTATGTTACTCTGTGTTGGCAAGAGGAACAAAACAAATGTCCACTTTGAGGAAAATAGAAGAAACTAAAGTGTTGTAAATAGGTGACATTAACATAACAAGGTGTGAAAGACCACCAAAAAGACCCACGAACCAGGCCAGCAATGTCACTGGCCTGCCTAGAGATTATTGTGAGACGGAGACACAAACATGACAGAAAGGGGTCTGATTCCTCCACTTTAACCTGGAGGGAGGCTCACGTCAGTCCGTCTTGTCCCAGAAATGTACCTGCTGGCATCCGGCTAAGCAGGCCTCAAAGTGCAAAATGACTGCTAAAGCCCCAAAAAATACATAAATGACTAACTACAGAGAGAGAGAGAAACCATAAAAACTCTTGACTACTAGAGACAAGCTCCACAAAGAATCTTTATAAAGGAAATTATTTATTACACAAGACAGATCAAAATGTTCAAAAAGGACAAAAAGGATTTGCCTACAAAGGCAACCCAAGGTAAACGAGTCCCAATATGAAACTCAAATTCAGCCAAAGCAGAAAATGTCAAAAGAAAGCAAAGCTTACAACTTCTCCAAATAACACTCGGTGATCCACTGGCTGGTTCTCTCGCACAGGCCTCCAGATAAAGGCGTGGGGAGGAGTCAGCAGTAGTGATGTCAGGGTGGCCCCGCCTCCTGGAGCTCCACCTACAAAGTACAGTGGTACCTTGGTATACGTCCTGTTTGGAATACGACTCGCATGCTAGAACACCATGCGCTACCCTTGTTTACCTCTCTTGAGACTAAGCCACGACTGCCTACGAGTGTCAGTATGCTAGTTGCTAGCATTCAGTGAACAACCCGCGTGCTACCCTTGTTTACCTCTCTCGAGATAAACCCACGACTGCCTACGAGCGTCAGTACGCGCTATAACCCTCTGTGAATTTTCACGTGATTTTGTGGTTTTTCGTGTAAATTTGAATTGATTGTTGAAAAGTATGAAAATGGCATGCATATCCGGGACTTACCTGCTGCATACCGTATGCCGAGAATGACGGTATCTACGATTGTGAAAAACAAAGACATTATTAAAAAGTAAAGTGAGGTAAAATGTTCATTAATTTCATCTAATTGCCTTTGTATTTATGTATTTTAGTATTAAGCAGTGTTTACATTATTTTATATAACCCCATCAATGTATAATATGCCAATAACAATAGGATTTTTCTTCATGGGAACGGATTAATCATTTTCCCTTTATTTCTTATGGGAAAAATTCATTTGGTATAAGTCAAAGGGTCTGGAACGGATTAAGGACGTATACCGAGGTAGCACTGTACCTGGAATGGCCTTACATTTAAAGACTGAGTGCATAAATAAAAACTTTAAAATAGGAAAAGTAGTAGTTCAAAAATTAAAGGTAAAATACATAGCAGATCCATACATAGCAGAGCTAGGCAAGTGCTTCAGCCTACACAAGTCCAAAATGGGGTTCATACTTTTAAAATTCAAAAATATATTTTAAAAGTTCGCAAAATTCAAAATGCCCTTCACACGAAAGGGTAAGCCATAAGAAAATTGTGGGTTAAGATAAAGAATCTTTATGAATAAAGGATAATTGATATTAACCGTTTGAAACCGCTTCTCTTCTTAAAACTGATTAAGTCGGTGTTTGTGTTGTAATTACTTGGTACATTCTCTTTAATTTCTCACTTAAGCTGGCACTTAAGTCTTCAATCTGCCTCAAGAATGATTTAAGATATGAAGAAGTAGTGGAAGTGACGGCGAAGATGGTAGGAATGAGAACGGCGCCCGTACACATGCACCGCACCGCCGCCCTGCTGGCCGCTGCCGAAAGTTGATTCTACTGTACATTAAAATAAAAAGAGGAATTACCTTGGAGTTCAATCATCACCCCAAAAGCGAACAGTAGACGTCACGTAGTATATGTGTACCAAATTTCAGGTCGATAGTTCAAACGGTTTGCAAGCTACAGGTGATTTAAAATCCTGGACAGTCACAGTAGCATATTATACAAGAAGATCAGTTATGACTAAACAGAAGAGAGTTAGGATTCTTCCAGTTGAACAAGATAAGCCTGCGTGCCAATAGCGTAGTAAAGGCCATGACAGTTTGTTTGTCCTTCTCCACTTTAAGCCCCTCTGTGAGCCCACCTAACACACCTGTTAGAGGATTAGGAGGGATTGGGACACCAAGGCTGTCTGAAAGGCATTTCAAAATTTTGATCCAGAATGATATTAATTTTGTACACACCCAAAACATGTGGCCCAGTGAGGCTGGAGACTCGATTGCAATGTTCACAGGTTGGATCTCGCCCAGGAAACATTTTGGACACTTTTAAATGAGACAGATGTGCTCGATATATAATTTTAAGTTGAATAATTGTATTCTTTGCGCATATTTGACCTCAAGTGAATTCTGTGCATTGCTGCCTTCCACTCCTTTTCTGAGATGTCGAGTGAGAGATCCTTTTCCCAGTGTCCTCTGGGATCTTTGAAAGGGAGGGACTGTAAAATGTTTTTATATATTCTGGAAATGCTGTCCGAGTCCTCAAAGCTGAGCAATATTTTTTCTGGCATAGAAGGAGGTTTTTTGGCTGTTTTAACTAAAAACTGAATACAGGGGGTCCTCGGGTTACGACACAGTTCCGTTCCTACAACAGTGATGTAACCCGAATTTTGGTGTAAGTCGAAACACACTCGAGCCTAAGTCACTCACCTATCCTAACACATTTGCAAAATCATAATCTAGAACATAAAAACACAACTAAGCCACAGAAAAAGGAAAAGGACATAAATATACTGTACTGTACACAGTACTGTAGTAACAGAAAAAATGACAAAAAAATGAGTGTAAAAAAAAAAAATCCTTACCGTTATTCCTTCTGATCTCTTTAAAATGTTTAATTTCACTTCCATCATGATGGCTTTCCTCTTCTTCGCAGCACTACCATCTGAAGACTCTGACTTTCGTTTAGGAGCCATGATAAGGGCCAACAAAGCAACACAAATGGAACGCCACCAAACTAGTTCGCCAACTCCCTCACTCATACGCCGCGCTACTGCGTATTCTTCCGCTGCATGCAACCAAACTAGTTCACCCACGTAGTCTGTAAGTACGACGCTAATGGTGTAAGCCGAAACACTCGCGTCTCAATTTTTTTTAAGTTTTCTAAGGGAGTGAGCGTTGTAAACTTGAAACGTTGTATGTCGAGACATTATAAACCGAGGACCCCTTTTATAGTGAAACGTTAGTTATCGTTACCAAGCTTGGTTTCGTCATGTGAAAGAAAAGAAGGTACTTTTCTATTACTGTGACGCAAAGACTGGCCTACCCCAACCACAAATACTAACCTTAAAGTTCGTGGGGGTGGAGCATAGTTACTACCTATAGGTCCCTAATCTTAATGTCCCCTTTGGGTGCCTAATCTTAAAATTCCTATTAGGTGACTAATCGTACATTTTCCGTCTTGTGTCACCATAAAACGATTTGCGTCACGATAATAGAAAAGTACCGAAAACAATTATTAACTGCTTGCAAGTTACTAAGGGATAAAAAAATAATAAATTAACAAAGCTGTTTTTTCTGTCACGTCAGGTTATTCATGCAGGTGTCTGTCATAAGACAGGGTGCAGTAAGCTGAACGAGGACAATTTCTTTTTACGGAACTCTTCCGTTAGACACAGGGAAAGATGACTTTTCCTTCTTTAGGGCCCCTTTGGCAATTTTCACAAAATAGAAACGGTTAGCCAATATACATAATGTAAGATGAAATGCTTAAATAAACGTATGGCGCTTATTGATAAGTAAGGGGAAGGGGAGGGAGGAAAAATATTAAAAGCCATTTAAAACGGAGGAACTTTACTCTTCTGCCTTGCAGCGTAGAATCCACGTACTCATCTCTGACTGAATAAAGACTGATTGATTGAACTATTCCTGTCTTCCTCAGAGATCTATTTCCACAGTCATGGCGTTTTATTCACACCCTTGTGAAATGAGTACTATTTACTTTTTCCCTTCTTTTGACACAGAAGAGAATGAAATCATCATCGCTTAGATCGCCCGTTCAATGAGACGGCACATTCCCTTTCCTTATCAACTCCCCGTTCACCTTCCTTAGCAATATCAAACACACTGGTGGTCGTCACGTCTCATACCCCAAATGTTGACGCAAATTGGTCATTTGATTACATCTGCTTTTGTCACGACTAAAGCTTCGTCTCGCTTCGAAATGCAGTACACATAAGCGTAAATGCAGTACGTCCGCTTTGCTTTTCAGTTATGACACACGATCTGCGGAAACGCATTAAAATGCAATACGCTTTTTTTTTTTGTTTTGTTGTATTTTAAACCGATGTGAAAATCGTGTGCCGTCGTGAAAAGCAATCGATCATATGGCTGATATGTTTGTAATTACGACGCTAAAATTAAACAGGCCACGTGCATAGGCGTCGCATTTCAATTTCGTTAACATGCTGGATTGCATTTCATTTTGCCACCAATAATCTTTCTGTACTTATCAGGTCTGATTGCTCTCCTCTGAATTTTTTAACCTTCTACTATTCCATGAATATTAACCTACGAGCCTAGTAGTTTGACCTTCACGGTTCAGGCTGGTCATGAAAAGCTGGGGTCACAGCCATTGTGACCCATGGGGACTCCGTGGAGCGTTCATTCCAGACTGGGCCCCGACTCCACCAAGAGCAATGGCCTAGTAAGCCGAAGCTTTAATTTACCTCCTCCAAGCAGATGGATGCTTTCTCCTCTTCCTTTTTTTTTTTTTTATTTCTTTATTTTTTTTCCCCCACTCCTTCACTTTGCCTCTCTCTCGCTCTCTCGCCACGCAGCAGATGCCGTCCCATTTGTACTTTTCTTGACATTCCTACAGGGATTGCTTAGAGATTCAGCAGCCACAGCCAGGCCTACGTTCAGCTCATGGATCAAACTGACACTTGGTCAGTATCAGCAGATTATGAACTCTGGAGTCTGACACCACCGCATTGTTCTTCCATCTAAATATGAACAATAAGGCCCAACAAATCCCAGCCTGACAGCTTATTCTCCCTTATCACTCCTGCCTGGCTTTGCCGCACAATTTGTGGTCCTCTCTCTCCGGCTACAGAATTGCATTCGGGAGGCTCTGAGGACCTGTTAAGTATCTTAGAAGTTGTCGCTATTATCATGTGGGGAGCTATTCCTTAATAAGAGTACTGATTTGGTGTTCAAGCTATTCACGCTAGATAAACAGAAGGATAAATTTTGTTATCCACTGCTGAGAAAGGCCATTGTCACAAGAGGATTGTGCGGAGAGCTTAGCCACTGAAATTAACAGGACCTAAGGGATCTGTGCTCCATGCAGGCCCCATAAGAGCCATTAGCATGGGGCCAGCGTAGCCCACTTGTTAAAGCCGCGCATTTTCAGATCACACAAAACAAGTACTACGGTATATTAAAGAATTTCTAAATGATTGCTTCATTCATTTGCAATCCTCCTTATACTGTTGTGTTTATCTATTTTGGTTGCGCTCTCATTTTCCTGTGCACACTGATAAATACACAAGCTGTATGCATGAACACACAGAGAGGCAATACAGAGGCACACAAGGATGAGCTTACGTGTTTTGTGAAGTACCCCCCCCCCCCTTACCCCCCCTCTCTCGGACACATGCAGTAAATCCTCGCCATGCGCTGATTCCCTTCCTGTGGGTTCACTTGCCCACTTCTATAAAAGTGTAACCCATTTTGCGATACCCACGGTCTAATCCTGCCTGTTTGTGGAGAAGGCCACAAGATGGAGTGGGGACAATCTTCGGGGGGGCGCTGTTGTATTTGTGGCCACACGCGGCAGAAAAAACTATTCCGATAGGCCAATCACGCATGAACGACACATGACCAGTCTGTGATGCCCTTAAATATCCGAGGCTCAGTGACTGCAGGCACGCTACGCTAAACGGATGAACGTCTGGCACCGACAGACGTGGTGGGGATGGGGGCTTGTCATTGTGAATGAGGGGGATTCCCAGTAAGATCGCACTGATTGAGTCCCTGCCCTTTGCACACGCCGCCTGTCTTTACTACCCACTGGATGGTTTAGTGAGGTCCTCGGATGAGCCTTGTTGTGACCCCTTATGATCTCAAGTGAATCATCTAGAAGATAATCGAACTTGACTACAGAGGAAGTAAAAGGTTTGTGTTGGTGAACCTCTGGAAGTATCGTTATCAAGCCTTTAGGGCGAGAGCGGAGGGCCAGGTCTTAGGCCCAACCCTGACCCCCCACTCCGGTCTTTCTTTCATCCTTCCCTAACCTAACCCTATTTTGGTGTTTTCGGTATTCAGAGTTGTTTTCAGTAATGTAACCCCCACGGATAAGGAGAATCGACCGCATGCGTTTACGTGTACACAACGTAACAAGACAAAAGCTAACACAAGGCCGACATCCTCTTTCTCATAAGGAATACTTGTAGATGGCACACACGTGCGAGAGGGGAAACACAAATACAGTAATCCCTCGCTATATCGCGCTTAGACTTTCGCGGCTTCACTCTATCACGGATTTTATATGTAAGCATATCTAAATATACAAAGTGGATTTTTCGCTGCTTCGTGGGTTTCTGTGGACAATGGGTCTTTTTACTTCCAATACCTGCTTCCTCAGTGGGTTTGCCCAGTTGATTTCATACAAGGGATGCTATTGGCGGATGGCTGAGAAGCTAACCAATCGGAGCATGCAGTTAAGTTCCTGTGTGCTGATTGGCTCAGCGACGGAGCGCCGAATTCGATTGCGCTGCATTAACCAGGAAGTCTCATCTCACTTATTCTGCATCAACGTGTTTCGCTGTGTAAAGAGTTAACTTTTGTGCTCTTTTGTGTTTATGCGTAGGCAAGCCATTCATTACGGCTCCAAAACGATCTGTCTGTCGTAATGGCTGTAACATATGTGATATCGGAGACGCTCGATATCTTTAAAATAATATTTAGGTTTTACTGTATATAAACAGTGTGTTTACGTACATAATTTCAACAAATCTTACCTAATATCTAAGAGAATACAAAGGGTTTATGCTGTATAACTGTGCGGGGAATGTTTATAAGAGTGTGGGAGAGTTTATAAGGGCTTAAAATATATAAAAATAACCAGTTGAACATACGGTTTTTACATTGCGGATTTTCACCTTTCGCAGGGGGTTCTGGAACGCAACCCCCATGATAAAGGAGGGATCACTGTACAGCAATAAGGAGACAAAAGAAATGATGAGAGTTGGGGGTCCCAGATATTTATGGACCCTTTAGAAAGTATTCAGCCCCCTTCACTTTTGCCACATTTTCTTATGTTGCAGCCTTGTGCTAAAATCGGTTCAATTCATTTTTCCCCTCATCGGGTAAAACTCAAAACCTTGGGGGACGTCTTTTAAGGAAGATGAAGTGGAGTGTAGTGGGGTCTCTGGGTGGGACTTCGTCTGTTCAGAGAAAGGAAACAGAAGGTAGAGCTATATAGGGTTTAACCCCCCCCCCCCCCAGTCCCCAATCCCAGTACATTGCTAAATTGGACCCCCTGAGACACTCACCAAGCCCCCGTGTTTGATTGCACATCCAGACGCTCTTACTTACTTACACGTCCACCACTCTTTCTGGGGCACAGACCACCAGCAGCAGCTTTTGTTTCACTAAAACCAGGAGGCGGTGGGCGATCTCCAGGACTCCGACGTGTCTGACTTCCTCTGTCCTAACTGGCCGTGGACCCCCAGAGGTTTGTTTGCTCCGACTGGAGTTTTTGTTTTCTTCTCCTCCGATGCCCAGTGGCCGTAGCGCCACATTTGACTAATGGACGGATTATTGTTGGTTTCCGTTTAGGTTATTAAGTTTCTACTTTTGTTTTCTGCGTGTTTTAACAAATCTGTATCTTCACTTGTGTTAATTCTACGTTTAGCGATTTGTAAAATTTAGACCTGCATTGTATCTGAGGACTTGTCACAGAGCTCGGTGAAGATTGCTATTCACAAATTGAACTGAGTTTAATTGAAAATTTGGAAATGGCTCCGTCATTACCAAAACGTCTTTAGTTTGGTTAATAAAAAACAGAAAACCCTTTGTTACAGACGGGGGCGCCACTGATCCCCAAACCCTGGACACAGCTGACAAAGACACAGCCATGGGTTCATTTATTATGATTTCGTCCTGTCCAGTACAGTTCTGCTCTACACTGGAATAGCTCTGCTTCTCGCATTATGAAGGGGATAAGATTGGAGGGGGGGGGGTGCCCTCAGGAGCCCCCTCCCCGGAAGAGCCAATGGGGTGAGGCCTGTCGGGGATCAGAACTGGTGTGGTGCTGAGGTGTCGCCCAATCAGGATCCCAAGATGTTTCGTCATGTGGTGGGTGTGGCAACACGCTGTACCAGTGCATACTCCCCCACCCCACCTGACCTGATCAGGCCCTTCTAGAATCTTCCGTACCACATACTGCTCCTTCTCCGTTTTACTCCTCTTTCTTCAAGCAAGTGCTGTCCTCTGCCCTCCAACTCCCTGAATGGAAGTAAGGTGACTCCTTTTATACGTGACCCAGGGGGTACTTCCGGGGTCAGGTGGGAGCTCCCTAAAACAGAGAGAGCTTCTTTCAGCAGCACCCTCTGGTGGTAACCTGACAGGTTCGCCCTTCAAGACGATAGGTCTCATGATATCCTGTGGGTGTCCAAACTGGGAGCCGGCTGGAGAAGCACTGTCACCTCCCGTGTTTGGGGACAAACTGTCCCAGTCCATTCACTACACCCCAACTGTCCGGACAGAGTTAGGAATCATTAGCCGTCCCGGCCGGGTTGCTTCTTCCATTACACCGTCCATCCATCATGGCCTCCCATGTCGGCCGGGTAAGGCAGCACTCTCCAAACCAAGACGGGGACGCCAGTCCCTCAATGTCACCATTCAAAACACGTTGACTGCCACCGTGACAAAAGTGCTCCTGGTGTCATTGGAAAATCAAGGCATTGTTTTAATAAACCAGTCACATGCATCACGCTATTGAGCAAATCCATCCATTATCCAACCCGCTACATCCTAACTACAGGGTCACGGGGGTCTGCTGGAGCCAATCCCAGCCAACACAGGGCATAAGGCAGGAAACAGGCAGGGTGCCAGCCCACCGCAGGGCACACACACACACCAAGCACACACTAGGGACAATTTAGGATCGCCAATGTGTGAGGAAACCCACGCAGACACGGGGAGAACATGCAGACTCCACGCAGGGAGGACCTGGGAAGTGAACCTGGGTCTCCTAACTGCGAGGCAGCAGTGCTACCCACTGCACCACCGTGCCGCCCATATTGAGCAAATCTCATAATAAAAATTGTGTTTTCTCTAAAATAATCGATTCGAGGGAACTCACGGTTGGCACACGGAACAGCAAATGTCCGTAGTTGGCAGTCGGCGAGTTAGGAGTCTGCTGAGTAGCCCGGCTGTCTATGATGGCTGCCAGCCTGTGCTGTAGTCGTGGAGTTTTGTTCGAGTCTTGGACTCTTCTGGACATCGAGCTCGGCCCTTTAGATGCCCTTTTCCTGATCTGGGCTTGGGTTTTGGGTTCTGACAATTGACTATGTCATCTCTGCCTCTCCAGCAAACCAATGAAAGGAAAAAAATAAATAAAAACAAGAAATTTTATTTCTGGTTCACTAGATTGCAACTTGACCGAATTTTGTTCCCTTCTTCTTCTTTCGGGTGGTCCTGTTAGGTGTCACCACAGCGGATCATCTTCTTCCATATCTTCCTGTCCTCGTCATCTTGTTCTGTTACACCCATCACCTGCATGTCCTCTCTCACCACATCTATTAGGCCTTCCTCTTCTCCTCTAGACTGGCAGCTCTATCCTTAGCATCCTTCTCCCAATATACCCAGCATGCATCTCTCCTCTGCACATGACCAAACCAACACAATCTCCACCTCTCTGACTTTCTCTCCCAACCATCCCACCTGAGCTGACCCTCTAATGTCCTCGTTTCTAATCCTGTCCATCCTCGTCACACCCAAAGCAAATCTTAGCATCTTTAACTCTGCCACCTCCAGCTCTGTCTCCATACAGGTTTGAAATCTTTAAGATTACATTTCACTGCGTTTTAACAGCATATAAATAATACATCAACCTTCCATAAAAGTTTTCTTTTTTTGCATTGAATGAAAATCTGAGACTTCTAGCCGTCTTTTACTTCTTTACCACATGTGAGATTATGCCGTAAGTTTTTGAGTTCCTGAAAATGGCCCATCTTGTTGCTTTAATTTCAGCAAACTACTTCTTTATTTGCACAAAATGGTCCATTTTAGAAGACACAGAGAATTGAAATGAAGGCCCGTCCTAATCATCGGAAAATATCGAGTGCCTGAAGCCAACCAGGGAGATGCACACAATGACAGAATTAGGAGAAGAAGAAAAAAAAAAGGTGAATTCTTAATTGTGTGTCATAAAATAAGAGGCCTGTTAGCAGGCGCTGGCATCGCGTTATAGCCACAATGGGACTCGATCCTGCAATTAGGTGCTTACAGGGGTTAAATTGCACTTTTAAGGCTCTTTAGTTATGCCGTTTGAGCAGAATAGACCCCAGAATTGCATTCTATCAGGTAACCTTTGATGCTTATTAGCTGAAATGAGCAATAGATCACCTCTTCTTGTGCTGCAC
The DNA here is from genome assembly GCA_026402145.1 of Polypterus bichir lapradei. NCBI lineage: Eukaryota > Metazoa > Chordata > Cladistia > Polypteriformes > Polypteridae > Polypterus > Polypterus bichir. The sequence continues at coordinate 3,511,061 of JANRMT010062845.1, read as the reverse complement.
TTAACGACAAATGTCGGGATCACAAACTCCACGTTATGTGCTGCAGGTCTTCATCCGACCAGCCACTCGTTTCCAGACTCGCTTAACCCAGGTCAGCTTCACGGACCACAGACTAAATATTGTTATAAAACTAATCTATACTCTGTGTGTGTGTGTGTGTGTGTGTGTGTGTGTGTGTGTGTGTTGTGCTGTTCAGACACACGCAGGACACACAAGTCCACAAGTTTCTTCCTTAGCACACAATGCACAATTCCCTCACAACTGTTCTCTCCCTTCTTTTCTTTTCCTTTCTTTATTTCTTCTGCTGCTGCCTTCACTCCTCCACCTCCCGACTCCCAGAATGGAGTGAGGAGGTCCCTTTCTTTAGTGAACCCCCAGAAGCGCTGAAGGTGCTTCTTGACGATCCTGGTGTGGTGGAAGTACTGCATGGACACCTGGAAGTGTTCCCGGTGTCCCCGGATCTTCTTTTGGCACTTAAAGGTGCTGCCGTCCAGGGCTTCACAACAATCCTGGCGCCCCCTAGTGGTGGCCACGGGCCCAAGCAGGGTTGAGCTTCCAAGTCCCAATGCCATCCAGGGGGGTCTGCCCTCTCCTGTTCTGGGGCAGATACTGATTTTGACATGTCCTCTCATCAGAAGGGCATCCCGACCGGGCAAGACCCCCGGCCGTCTGCCACTATATATATATAT
>JANRMT010062845.1:3490854-3507122 GCA_026402145.1 Polypterus bichir lapradei | reverse complement strand
AGATAGACATGAAAGGCACTACATAAAAGATAGATAGATGAGAAAGGCACTATATAACAGATAAATAGATAGATAGAAGTGAAAGGCACTGTATAATAGATAGATAGACGTGAAAGGCACTATATAACAGACAGACGTGAAAGGCACTATATAATAGAGATAGACGTGAAAGACACTATATAATAGAGATAGATGTGAAAGACACTATATAGAAGAGATAGATAAATAGAACTTTATTTGTCTCCAGGGGGAAATTTGACTTTTTATAGAAGCTCTTTAAATACATAAATACACAAACAAATAGATATATACACCAGCAGTATACACACACACACACACACATGCACAGTATGGTCTGAACACACACCAGAATGACTAAACAAAATCAAAAAGAAGGAAAACGTCTGCCTTGGCAGTCCCAGTCACAGCGCTGCACCACACAGGCGTCTCACTGTTGTTGTTCTCTCGTTTCTTGATTCGCTTTTGCTGAATGATTTCTTGTCTGAAAGTCCTCAGAGTTGGTGTGTCAGTGAGAGGATGTGCAGCTTTGTTCATAATGGCAGTCAGTTTAGTTTTAGTTCTCTCCTTTGCCACTACCATCTGGGGGTCCAGAGTTCATCCCATAACTGGGTCTGCCCTTTTAATTAGCTTGTTGATTCAGTGGTCCTCTCATGAAGTGATGTTACCAGCCCATCACACCACACTGGCCATCATAGAGTTATAGAAGATGTGAAGGAGGTCACTGCCCACATTAAAGGAGTGCAGTCTCCTGAGGAAGAAGAGTCTGCTCTGTGTTACAAGACCAGTCCAAGCTGTGCTTTATGTGGACCCCCACGTGCTTGTAGGAGTGGACCACCTCCACATCATCGTCCTGAATAGTAACCGGACACAGAGGCTGTTTTGCTGATGTTAAGTTGCAGACAATTCTCAGAGGTGACTCCTCTGCCTCACCCCCCCATTATCAGTACACCCCATAAGCGCGGATTGGTCTGAGAGTTTCTGCGGGTGACCTGACCTGCTGTTATGGTTGTTGTCTGAGGTTTGAAGAGTAAAGCAGACAGGCCTGTTCCTGGTGGTGCTCCAGTGTTGCTCCCCAGTCCCCCCTGACCGATAGTCCATTATCCAGGACATCACAGGCTCATCCCCCTGCATATCTCCAAGTTTAGCCCCTAACAGTGATGGTGGGATGGTGTTGCTCTCCATAAGGTTGTCATTTATCATTTTTTTTGTTTACCTTTGAGCCACGCAGATCACAAGACTCTCAAAGCTGGAGCTCGAAGGTCTTTGTTCATAGTGGAGACTGACTGGCGGTGTCATCAGCACCCTCCGGACCCCAACCCTAACTTCACAGCCTCATCTCCCATCCCGTCCCATCCTGTCTGTGATTCTCAAGTCCGGCCGGCTTTCTTGTCTTGTCTGAAAGGAACTCAAGTGTTCGGCCTACTAAGTGGTTGAAGCCCACCCAAAGCCCTTCTTCAAGCTTTCTGCTGCACAGCTCGGCTCGGCGTGGCAGCACAAGCCTCGCTGCTTTCATTTGATGTCTTTGTCATGCTGTTTGCTTTACTGCCAGTTTCACGCCTGCAGAAAGTCTTTGAGCCGTTTGCTGCCCGAGCCAGCCTTCAGCTACTTGTGGGTAAATATCAAAGTCACGGCTGATAATCCGTCCGCCACCAACCGCTTGTGGCCGTGGCTCTCGACGGAGGCGGCTGATTTTTTTTTTTTTTTCATAATTAAAAAACGAAATCTGACTTGTCTATTGTGCATCACAAGGTTTTTTTTTTTTTTCTTTCTTATTTTTCCTGCTTTGCCGTCGTGTCGTGTCGCATCGCTACAATGCTCTCTCATCAAACTTTTAAGGGCTGACAGTCAGGGGAAATAAATGGCCAATGCTAAAGAGAAGAAAGGGAGAAAGTAAAGCTCCGTCTTCCCCTGCAGTATTCATTTAAAAGTGGCTACAGATGTTAAGTGTTCACTGTCAACGTACACAAAGAAGATGAAAACGGGCAAAGTCTGCAAAAGCTGGCATCGAAAATTAGGCATATTTACATAAACTGGTGCACCGGGGAGGTCAGTCCACGCAGTGACAGAACTCTGTCTGTTGGACTTTATTAATGATAGACTGGACAGCATGTGAAGAATTGGGGTGCCACCTCTGGTAACGCCATTTAATGAAAGCAAGAACGAGCAGCCCCCCTGCTGTGGATCACTGTAGTGGACTGCCACTGAGCGGGTGGTCCGTCTCTGGCTAGTGGAGGTCCCAAAATGAGCAGCGACTTTCAGTACGTGGCCGGTTTGTGTGTATGTATGTGTGTGTGTATCACTCACCGGCCACTTTATTAGGTATACCTTGCTAGTAGCGGGTTGGACCCCCTTTTGCCTTCAGAACTGCCCTAATTCTTCTTGGCACAGATTGAACAAGGTGCTGGAAACATTCCTCAGGGATTGTGGTCCATGGTGACATGATAGGATCACCATTTGCTGCAGATTTGTCAGCTGCACGTCCATGATGCGTATCTCCTGTTTCACCACATTCCAAAGATGCTCTACTGGATTGAGACCTGGTGGCTGTGGAGGCCATTTGAGTCCAGTGAACTCCTTGTCATGTTCAAGAAGCCAGTTTGAGATGATCTGAACTTCATGACATGGCGCATTATCCTGCTGGAAGTAGCCATCAGAAGATGGGCACACTGCGGTCATAAAGGGATGGTCAGCAACAAGACTCAGTTAGGCTGTGGCATTTAAACAATGCTCAGTTGGTAATAAGGGGCCCAAAGTGTGCCAAGAAAATATCCCTCACACCATTACACCAACACCAGCACCAGCCTGAACCAGCAGGATGGATTCATTGCTGAATGTCGTAGCAAAAATCGAAACTTCTCAGAACAGGCTACATTTTTCCAATCTCCTGTTGTCCAATTTTAGAGAGCCCATGTGAATTGTAGCCTTTCTTCTCCATTCTGATGCTCGGTTAGAACTTCAGCAGGTGGTCTTGGCAATGTCTACAGGCCGTAATGCACAGAGTTACTGCCATATGTATTTATATGAAACGTGGACAGACAGACAAATGTTAGATTTTATATATATGTATATATGTGTGAGAGAGAGAGGGGTTCCTTCTGACAGTGGAGGGACTTCTGGGTTTGTGAGGGGAACATGTGTTGTTCCCACTTCAGTTCGTCACTCCAAGAAATGTAAAGCTGCTCATCTTCTCAGCAGTATCCCCACCAATGTGGTCTTCCTTCAATGACCATCTCTTTGGTTTAACTGGCATTAAGGGTGAGGTTGTTGTCCTGGCACCAGTGAGTGCAGGTAGACCTCTTCTCAGCCAGCTGTTTCCTCATTGTTGGTGATCAGACCTATGACGGTGGTGTCAACAGCAAATTTAATGATGGAGTTTGAGCTGTGACAGGCCACACAGTCACAGCAGGGGGCTCGTTTGTCAAAGTTCTTATGTTTTGTGGAGTGCTGGTGTTGTGGTAAAATTGTGGTGCTGCTGCCACCACCGTCGCCGATCTGCATATGTTGACGTCTGTCGGTTACAAAGTTCCAAATCAGATTTCAGCAATTCTGAACTTGGTCAGCTTTGCCGTACAGCAGTGTTGAATGCTGATTTAAAAAAGAGGACTCTGACGTGACAGATTTTAATATCCAGATGTGCTGAGATGGTGTGAAGCTCAGGGGATGCGGTGTCCTCTATGGACCAGTTTTGGCCGAGTCAAGTCAAAGGTTTATACACACAGTCCAATATGGAGTGAAGTGCTTAGCTGCTTAACCCCAAGACTGTGCATTAAAGAGGAATATAAAAGGACAATAAGCAATAACACACAACTGTATTACTCTCTCTATATATATATATATATATATATAAAAAAAAATCCTGGAATGTTAAAGCAAGGCGACGATATGTGATCTTCTCGGAAGTTCTCGAAAGACATTTTAAAGACCCGCGAGACAAAAAAGACTGGCCACGGAGCATCTCGCGGGGACCGTAAACATGAGACTTGGTGCCAAGAGATTATCCCAGGGCCGTCTCGCGGGGACATGGAACATAAGATTCTTGCAAGACGCGCCCGTCTTATCAAATAAGAGCACGGACAGCCAGCAAAACATTCAGTCGTGTAAAGTCACGTGGCACACACCGATCCTGTGCTCTCAGCAAAGAAGAAAGAGCAGCGCGGAGAAAAGAGACCCAAGGTGTGATACACATGCAGAGAAAGGTACAGAATATGAAAGCAGTAACAGTCGAAAGTATTGTAGCATCCCAGCCAAGCTGAAGCCTTTTTTGTTTTAAGTGACTGTTGGGTCCAATCGAGGGAGGGCAGAGTGCAGCACGGAAGACTGATAGCTGGGTGCTGATCGATGCAGTAAGGGGTGGGGGGGCGAGACCTGTGGGAGGAGGGGTTGGAGAAGGTGCTAGAAAGTTGTGTTTGGGGTTACGCAGTCGGCGATTGTTAAAGTAGAACTTTTGTGACACTTTATTATGTCAGTCGCTACACTATCAAAAAAAAGATAGCACAGATCGCATTGACGCAAACAAAAGGAAATTAGTTAAAGTCAGAGAATTTCAAAAACAGGGTTTAACTCACATGCATTTATTGGTTACTTTGCAAAAAAAAATATTAACTGCTGATGATGAAGATCGTTTTGTCCGTGCTGAAATTCTAAACAGAGAAACCTGTCCTGAATTATGGTACAAAGTCATTAAACACACGTCTCATTGACCTCATTAAAAAGATTCAGCATATTGGGACTCCAACGATTCCAAATATTGTTTTTACAGAAGTTCTGAAATTAAAGTGAAACTAATGAAATAGCAACAATTCAAAGAAAAACAATCTTACAAGTGTGCAGCCGGAAAACCAAACACGGGGGTTGGCAAGCGAAGCGAGCAGGGGGCAAAGCCCCCTAGTATCAATAAAAATCACTCTATTAAATGACAGCATTAGTATGTAATAAAATTATAAAAATATGTAATATATGCAGTTGAAGTCGGACGTTTCCATCCACTTCTTTCAATTAGAAGCCCTGCACAGATTTCATACTAACAAACTATAAATCTGGCATATCGTTTAATACGTCAACTTTGTAAAAGTAATTATTTCCAGCAACATTCACAGACCGAGTATTTCACTTGTTGACCAGATCCCCATTCCAGTGGGTCATTTATCTGCTTTGTCGAATCGCTCCTACGATTTCTCTCTCCAGGTTCATCCTCTCACAAAGCGCACGTCTCCTTCCGTCACAAACAGCGCGTTTATGTAAGGACCCTCAGGCACAGCTTGACTCCCTTCTCCCCTTAAAGTGACAGCCCAAAATGTAATATATATTTTCAAGAGGGACAAGGCAGCAGAAACAGATACAGTGAAAAGAATACACAGTAACCGCTAGAGTATCGGTGGTAGGTGGAGATTGAGATTTACTTTATATGTTTGAATTTCATGCTACACTTCCCTGCTATGGTTAGGAGTTCTTTCTCAGTACATTTTAACATTTTTGACGGTTAGTATATGTATAGAGATGCTAAAGGGAGGTGGGTCAGACAGTCTGGAATGTTCCATGTCTCTCACAGCAGGTTATCGTGGCTGGCATGAAGCCCACCGGTCTGCAGTCACTCATGTCCATCGACTTTTCTTTAGATAATTGTTGTCCTCCTATGAAACGAATAAAGTTTCAGGACCCCCAATCCCAGAAGGGCCTACGGAAATGTCTTCAGTCCACATTGCATAAAACGTTTGGGTGTCTACTGTATGAGAAGGTTTTTTTTTTAATAATATTAATAATATGATGTGATTCACTACTACAGCAATTTTAATGAACATCTGAGAGGTAGTGGTTGCATTTTTAAAACATTTGTGGTGACCCGTCGTGGAACAACCCCAATTGAAGAAGATGACCTTTCTGCTGGTTCTGAAGGGTCCAGCCCCCCCTAACTTTTGTGAAGGGTCCCGCCAACTAATCGTTGTGAAGGGTCCCGCCAACTAATCGTTGTGAAGGGTCCCGCCAACTAATCATTGTGAAGGGTCCCGCCCCCTAATCATTGTGAAGGGTCCCGCCCCTAATCGTTGTGAAGGGTCCCGCCCCTAATCGTTGTGAAGGGTCCCGCCAACTAATCGTTGTGAAGGGTCCCGCCCCCTAATCATTGTGAAGTGTCCCGCCCCTAATCGTTGTGAAGGGTCCCTAACTGTTGTGAAGGGTTCCGCCCCCTAACTGTTGTGAAGGGTTCCGCCCCCTAACTGTTGTGAAGGGTTCTGCCCCCTAACTGTTGTGAAGGGTTCCGCCCCCTAACTGTTGTGAAGGGTTCCGCCCCCTAACTGTTGTGAAGGGTCCCGCCTCCCTAACCGTTGTGAAGGGTCCCGCCCCCTAATCGTTGTGAAGGGTCTCGCCCCCCAACCGTTGTGAAGGGTCCCGCCCCCCCAACCGTTGTGAAGGGTCCCGCCCCCCTAACCGTTGTGAAGGGTCCTGCCCCCTAACTGTTGTGAAGGGTCCCATCCCCCTAACCGTTGATGCTTCAGGGTCCCAAACCTGTAGGTCCGCCACTGGCTGGCAGGCAGGGCCCACAGATTCAGTTTCAGTGAAATCTCAAAGATGTCCCTGCGCAGTCAGCTAGTTGTTTGCTACCGGTTTTTAAAACACAAATTGAAATTCCGTCACGTGGTTATCCATGTAACATGAAGTGAAACACACAAGCAAATCGGACAAATGGATTCATCCGCAATAACTATGGCTTTATTCAAGTGTTTATCATTTTTGGGCATATGGGAAGCATGACTCGAGAAGTGGATGAAGTGGGGCCTCTTCCTCATCCTCTTCCTCCTCGCCACACATCTTCCATCCTTGTTGAATAAACAGACCGTTGAAAAATCAAACACTACAGATGTATGGAGGTGCACCTGCATAGTCGAGCCCGAGGATCTGCTAACACCGTCTTATTTAGGGGGGTAAGAAAATGGCAAAACAAGGGCCTTCAAAGCGTGCCTCAGAGTGAAGAAACATTAGCTGTGACTCTGCTTTTTCCCTCTGACTGTCGTGCACCGCTTTTCGCCTAATTACCATGGCCTTCAAAGCCATTGCTGTTCGTGAATTATCCATCAACAGATTCCAGAAGAGAGAATCCGCAGGGTATCCACGTGGGGAGCTCGGGGGCCTTGTGTTCCTCACCGTGCGCCTTTGTAATTGTATGCAAGGGCTCTGATTGACATGGTGGTGACATGGCTGCCACTTAGTGTTGAAAAGGCTCTGTAATTTAACGATGGAGGAAGGATTTTTTTTTTTTTTTTTGCTTTTGCCTCGTCGTCTTGCCTTATATTTTGTAAATCCCATTTGCTGGAAAATCTGCTCTTTCTCACTTGAAGGAATGTGGATGTCTGTTTTTGCATTCTGTTGAGATGCAATGGCCATGGAGGTCTCCCTGCACAGCTGGGCAAGGAACCCCTTCAGTAAACATTACAATTCTCACCTGAATAAAAACAAATCTTACAAGTGTATGATCAGCAGCATGATACCCCCATGTGATCTAAACAATAAAATGATGTTAAATAACCTGGGCAAAGACATCAACAGCAGTTACGACAGTAACGGGCCTCCTACTGTTAATGGTGGAACAACATCTGGCCATCTGAAGGACAACAGTCTGTACCGGTGAGGGGGCTAACAGGGTTTGGCGACAGATGGGACCTGAGCGTCCAGATTGCTGGAGTCGACTGTATGACTGCTTCCGTATGTTCTCTGCTTAGAAATAATCAAGAGCAGCTCGCTGAGAAGGCTAGTGGAGATGAGCAGATCTTGAGTGATGACACTGGATCCAGTGAGGCCACCTCAGCTAAAGAAAGTGCGTAATTACAGTGGCGACGCATGGTCTGTACGAGGACTGATCGAAAAGTAATCCAATTCAGAATCTGATGACTCCACAGACTTGGAACCTTTTGTCGTTTTTGAAGTTGTGTCCTTCACATTGAAAGTTCACATAAAGTGAACTGTCTATCTTCTTGCAACAATTCGTTAGCTTTGCCAATGTTCCCATCCGTAACCGTGGCAGTTGGCCAACCCGAACAAGCCACGACTTTCTATCGTGTGTTGCCACCACCAAAATACAGCAGGACAGCTAATCTTTTAATTGCCGTGTTCTAGCCGTAACATCTCAAGACATTCATCATCGCTCTTCCCAAGCTTAACACAAAATTCAGTCCCACACTTGTGCCGTACTCTCACAGGAAAGTCTTCTTCATCCGCCATGACGACGCTGATGAGGAGCTGCCACTCGCAGTGACAGAACTCTGAAGAATACGGCGGTCCAACTGCAGGTTCACAAACTCGTGAACAGAATTCCAACGTCTACCTCCCTGACAGAGAAACGGGGACAGGGTCGTTGCTTTTCATTCAGCCCTTGTATTTTTGTAATTCAGATTGTTCACTTTACTTATTTTAGTTGCATTTTCCTGACCTGGAGAAGAAAAAGAAACATAATGGTCATGTCACGTCACATAATGTTTCCAGTGATCTTCAGATTCATTTACATAATCTTAGCAAATCAGGGGGCAGTTGTCGCACAGTGTGACAGGCCCAGCGACTCAGTCCAACTAGTCCTTGATTTGGCCCAACAGAACGCTTTTGTCTTACGTCAAACTGCGCTACCCTCAGAGTAGGGACTTAGTACCGCACTACCTGGACCTTGACTCACTAGCAACACAAGGAAGGCAGACAAGAACAGGGTAAAGACCAATAAATGAAAACATTTTGGGGAGAGGGGAATTCAGGGGAGTTGTACCAATTGTTATTGAGTTCAAAGAAGAGGTTTGTAGAAGGATTTATGCAGCGAAGATTAGGAAACAGAAACAGGGTCCCCGATAGGAGAAAGAGGGCTACTGAAGCATACGGAGGATGGATGGGTAGGGACAAAGTTATCGAAATCCAGTCCGATTGTTAATCTGAATGACATTAGGGAAGAAAATGAAGAGTCACAGCAGGAATAAAGTCTGTGGAATGATTTGAGACCAAAACTACCAGGCAGGTCAACCAGGATGTCAATGTGGAGTTGCGCACAAGCAGGAAATGTAGTGGAGCCCCCATTAAGAGGAATGTGCGGACATTCACCAAGAGCCTGGGGCACACAGATAGAAACTTGCTCAGGGTACATTTCACACAAACGTTAGAGAGTTTTTCCCCACACAGAAAACCGTAGGCATGTAGAAGAAATTACCAAGTAGTGTGGTAGACAGTAGGACTTTAGGGATCTTCAAGTCGGAACTTTGCTATTTTAGGGAAGTGAGATGGACTGGCAAACTTTGTTGGACTAAATTGTCAGTTCTCGTCAAAATTGTTTTAATATTCTAATGATTTAATAATATGTGTTTATTAAATAAGGGTGAGTGTGTATGCTATTTGGACGGGGGGAACTAACGATCTTTCAGTTTTGCGGTAGATTTGAACAGAGTTTGCTACAAGTATGATTGGCCCTGCAGTAGGCGCTGCTTTCATGTCTCACGTTTCAGGTTGGTACAAACCAATTCATTTATAGGACATGCCAGTTGAAGTGACTGGAGGTTGAGCTATTTCCAGACGTAATACAGTTCTAGATCTACAAAGGGGACACCTGCCTTATATCTGTGGATTAAGCCGTAATGTTTCAACCTCCTGACATTGCAAATAAAGTCAGCTAATAAAGAATGGACTTCCACCCTTGCCATAGAAGGAAAAGGGAGAGAAATCGTAACACTTGAGCCCTATTCGGATGGGATTAGTTTTACACCAGGACGTGAGGTGAAGTAATTATTACCGGAGGACCTCTGTAATTTTAGTACCGTCCAAATTGCTCATGAAGGTAAATTTTTGCTTTTTATGTAAAGATTATGGAACCTTTTACCTTCTGTAAAAAAAAAAAAAAACAACCCAAGGGTAAACTAATCATTGTGCGAAATGGCATGTCGGTAAAATTCCATAATTTCTTGTGAAATGTGTGTGAGATTTCAGAAGTTTTCACAGAAAAAATGAAGGCAGTTGAAATACTTTAACCCTAACCCTACACGTTGAACCATTTCAGACGGATTCATACTGCGTTAGTCAAATGGACAAATCTGTGGACACATGAGAGATTTGGGTGGGATTACAATTACAGAGGTGCTCCGGTGATAATTGCTTTACCCCTACCTCCCATCTGAATAGGGCTTTAAAGAGTTAAACTGGGAATGAAATTCACTTTAGCTATAGCTAGGTGGCATGTTGGTATAATCTCATGTTTCTTATAAAAACAGCATTTTACCTGTGCAAGACTTTAGCAGTTTTCACAGAAAAAATGGAGGCAGTGCAACCCACATCAGACCACTTGATTCATACCGTGCCGGTCAAGCAGGTGAGCTTTTGGACTCATGAGAGACTCTGATGGGATTAAAATTACGGAGGAGTTCCGATGGTACTGTAATTGCTTCATTCCATGTTCTGGTATAAAGCTTAATTTAACGTAATTAAAATTATGATATTTAACTTAAAATTTAACGTAATTAATTACATAAAATGTAATTTAACTTGAGTTAAATTGGGAAGTGAAATTCACTTCAATGCTTTAACAATAGCTAAGTGGCATTGAAAAGACAGAGGAGTATTAAGATCTATTTGGACAACATTAGCGGAGTGAAGTAATTATTACCAGAGGACCTCTGTAATTTAAGTCCCATCCGAATCGCTAACATCGGTAACTTTTTACGAACTGCGTGTTCACATCTGAGCAAAGATTACAGAGTCTGTGACCTTTTATGAAAAATCTGTAAAAAATAATAAATAAATAACCCCGGGTTAAACTAAACCTGTGCAAGTCACCATGTCAGTAAAGTTTCATCATTTCCCCTGTGTGGGATTTTAGAGTTTTTCGCAGAAAACACGGAAGCACTTGAAGAATTTGTCCACGCTCTGTGCGACTCGGATTCATACCGCGTCAGTCAGGTGGACAAGGTTGTGGACACCCAGCAATTTAAAAGGGACTAAAATCACAGAGGTACTCCGGTAATAGTTCCATGACCCCACCACCTGCGGTAAAGCTAATCCCATCCAAATAGGACTTAATGAGGTAAACGGGGAAACAAAATTCACTTTAACAACAGCTGGATGGTGTCGATAAGACAGAGGACTATTAGTCTACAAAAAGAGTGAAGTCTTGACATTCCCAAGAACCCACAAAAACAAACCAACAGGAGCGATCTCCTTTATCCCCTAATATTTCAAATGGTTAGGGACAGGGGAGGCAGCTAGAAATGAGTGGTTGAGAGGTAGGAGGGGGATTTCAGGCACTTCATTTGTAAAATATGATAACAACAACTTTTATTTACAGAGTAAATATTCATACAAATGATGCAGCTCAAAGTGCTTTACAAGATGAAGAAAGAAACGTTTCAAAAAAATAAAAATAAGATTAGGCAATACTCAATAACAAAGAAAGTCTGATGACCGGGAGGACAGAAAAAACAAAACAAAAAACAAAACAACTCCAGGGGAGCGGAAGAAAAAAAAAAAAACAAAATCTGCAGGGATTCCAAGGCCACGAGACCACCCAGCCCCCAAAGGGGCTTCTACCAAACATAAATGATCTCGATCAGTCTTCACGGTTTTCAGGCTTCACGTTAAAGAATTTGATGATGATGATGATGGTTATGTGGACCTCTGGCCTTCAGTCCGTCAATGTAGAGACAGCATGGTGCCCTGATTAGGTGGTGGTGGTGACTTAAACGAGACTCGAGCCGTTCAAGAATATGTGGGAGATCATTCAGTGATCGGCGTACGTCTAAAGCCCCTCTTGGATGGGATTACTTTTACACCAGGAGGCGTGGTAAAGTAGTTACAGCATTACCCCATGATCTCGGTAATCTTAGTCCCATCTGAATCGCTGACGTTTGTAACTTTTTACGGACTATTCGTTTACGTCTCAGGAAAAATGACAGAGCCTTTTACCTTCTATAAAAAGTCTGCGAAAAATAACTCCAGGTTAAACTCATTTCACGTGAACAGACATGTCAGTAAAATCATTATTTGAGTGATTTGGACAGTACTACATTTTCAGAGGTTAATTACTGTTTTTACTCGTGTACCACGCACCCCAATTTTTACAAAGACAATCGTGAAAATCGTTTTGTCCCCGTGTACGACACGCATTGTGATTGTGTAGGAAGCGTTTAGGGCACGTTTTCCACGAAATGCCCTTCTGTTTTTGTTGCATGACGAAAGTTTTTCTTTCTTCTGTCGCCAATCTCGAACACATGGAACACTGTACTTGCGACCTGCTGCCCGATTTCCTATCTTCTCTGCTTCCAAAATCACTTTTAGTTTCTCTCCCGCCGTGAAGGAGTGTAAACGATTGCTACTATCCATGCTGAATGACGACGCCAAATTGATTCAAAAACAAGAGCGAGAGTTCGAGCGAGCCAAGCAGAAGAAGTAAACATTACAGAATTACATTTCCTCGTGTATGACGCGCACCTGATTTTCTAATGCTAATTTTCAGGGAAAAAATGTGCGCCTGGTACACACATAAATACGGTAATAATAATGATGATGATGATGATACCTTTTATTTATATAGTGCCTTTCCATGGTCAAGGTGCTTAATTATGTTAATTACATTCTAAAATGGAAAAAACAAAAATCTGTCACTACTCCTTATTGTCCTGAGTTGGGGGGGCTGTGCCTTTGGGGGTTAGGGCAGCCACCCTGGTCTACATGGGGGCCACAGGATCAGAGCTTGGAAGCTCATCCGTTTTGGGGCTCGTGGCCACTGCCAGGGGGAGCCCAGACGATTATGGGGCCCTGACCAGCAGCACTTCTGCCACACCAGGATATCTATATCTAATATATAGTGCCTTTCATATCTATCTATCTATATGTTCATCCACCTGTCCATCTATCTGTTCTTCTGTGTGTCTCTCTATACGACTGTCTGTCTGCCCAAACATTCTTCCATCTGTCCGTCTGTCTGTCTGTGTATCTATCCATTGGTTGTTTATATTTGTATCACTAAAGTCGATGTCACTTTATGTGACTTGTATGCATTGGGTATGTCAGGTAAGCCGACTGGGGTTTCTGGTCTTGTTGCCAGTCATTCAGTGCAGTAACATCAAAATGTAAAAATAAAAAGGTTAGAAGGTGTAAGTAAGAGTTCCACAGTTTTGATATTTTCAAAATAGTGAAGGAAAAAATGAAATGTGTATGTGTGATGAGATACTGCATTTTCACAGCGGGGTGGGAAGACTCGTGGAGGTTAATCTGCCTGGCACCCTGTATTGTGTTACTTAGCTCAGTTCATGAAACCTCAACTAAACTGTTATTCTAAATATTTTTTTTTTTTAGATTGTCTCATCGGTTATCAATTTAGCAAAAAGAAACTCAGCAAGGGAAAGACGGAGCAAGAAATGTCTTCTCGCTGAAGAAGCTGACAGTTGATTACAAAAGTCCATGATATACCACATGAGCAGCTCGGTCACGCGGGGGTGCCTGGGAGGCAACTTCAGGGCTCAGGTGCTGGTAGTTACCCTCCGGACCAGGGGTTGGCGCTGTGTGCTAATGGTCTTCTCTTTTCCTCCCTCTGCAGAGCTGAAGATTGACAGTCGTTCCACCGCTGATGTCACTTCCTCTGTCTGCCCTCCTGGACCCGCCCTTTCCTTCCTCAAGCCCGAATGACCAGAAAACCAGCCGTCTTTTTTTCAGTTCGGTGTTGGACTCGCGTCTGAAAAGACATCGAACATTTCTTTGTTAAAAAGACCATCCGTTTCTGTTTGCTTCACATATCCAGTCACGTCGGTGGCCCAAACATTTTTCTGTGTTGGTTTCTTCTCTTACAACACGTAAAATGGCAGATTTTTTTTGTTGTTGTTCTACTAAATAAAATAGTTGCTTTGTTTTTATTTAGCAAAATAATCTGCCAATGGGGTTAGCAGGGTAAGCAATGTTTCTTAAACTACGCCAAATCATCTTAAACACAAAATTCTTAATAGGCCAACAACTCTTAATATCCCCTCAGAGGTCCGCTCATATGCACAATTTTTATTGAAATGTGGAGGGGCTGGTTATGAGGTCCACCTCAGAGGTGTAAATAGACATTTTCTTGTTATAAATCAGGGTTGCTGATGCGGTCCGAACTGACGGTACACATACATTTACTGACGGTACCAGAACAGGGAAATGTCGGTACAGAGTACTGGTGCCTACCGGCCCACCTCAGGCATTGACTTTATCCCACCCACTGGTGTAAAATGAATTCTGTCCAAATAGGACAGCAGAAGCCTTGACGTTCACATGAAATAAAACCATTGCCAGGAGTAACCGCCTTAATATTTTAAAATGGTTAGCGATAGGGAAGGCGCTTAGAAATGAGGCAGAGAAGTCGAGCGGTACGAGGGAGCACTTTGGCCATTTCATCTTGTAATCTGACTTGAACAAATCTACAGTCTGTGGGAGATCATTCAGTGATGGCCATACCTCAGAGACTCGATCCTAAGCGGCCCTTTGCCATCACAAGTCGGGCTCTCTGATTGACTTTCTGTGTGTTGGCAGCGTTAACACATACTGGTCTTGTATGTTCAGAAATCGCAAAGTGTCGCAGTCACGATGGCCGCTCTAGTCCCATTTGTTCCCACCAGTAAGTTAGGTTCGCACTTTGAGCAAAAAGATCAGGGAAGTGAGTGAAGTGAGGCTCCATGTCTCGCCTGCTTCTGGGATGTTCAGACCTCCAGGTCGGAAACAATGAAGAGCCTCGTGCAAACTGCTAGACATCAGAGCCCAACAGAAAGCGAATGCATGATGCCATCTTTACATCCCGACAAGAGAGACATGTCTGGTGAAGCCGGAGTGCCCTAAAAGCCATTGTGTTTTGTTGAATGCCTCCTTAATTTTATTTGATTACACTCCTGCTGGGCTGATCTGATCAAGTAAAGGGCCTGATCAAATAAAATATGTCTAAGGCAGAATACATTAAGGGTTTATTTTTAGTAAATGTGCTTGATTTCAGGCAGAAGGAGGGCCGGGCTGCTTTAATCCATGGGATCTTCTGGAGGAGGGCCAGAGTAATAATTGCGAATGTATAATTTTTCGCTTTTAATTAATTAAGTAAATCTTACAGTGCATAATGTGAAGGGCGAGATCTGTGTGGGAAGCACGTCTCCCTGGTACCTTATCAGCTCCACTGTACGGGAGACAAAAAATAAAATAAAATAAAAAGAGACGCATTTGCACCATTGTCTGCAACATTTCAAGCTGCCAAAGAATTTTCCACAATGATATCAACTTATTAAACACGGCCTTTACACCGGTGGAGACATCACATTATGCTGGGTTTAGATTTAGTCAGGAATGCTCTGTCCCGAAACTCAAAAAGGAGCCACTTTAAAGGCCGATGGATGTTGGACAATTTGGTGGGCTCTCTAAATGGATTACAGGTAAAAACGAGATAAGGTGACGGTCCACTTTTATATCATTTAGTGCCATTCACACTCACACCCACCTTCGTTTCTGTTTTCTTGGTAGCCAAACGTGTCACCCGCATGGATCACCTGCTGCAAAACACTGGTGGGGATTCTCTTGGGGACAAATAAGGTGTCTGTCATCTAGCTGTCTGTCTGTCTGTCCGTCCATCCACCCCATCATTTCAAAATTTGTCTACCTTTGCAAAGAGTTAGAAGTAGTCATTGGGGACAGCAGCTTTGTAGGGAGGGCCATGTGACGGGGGCTGACAACTGACATCAGCCTAGGGGTGAGTCAGCAATAGAATGAGCTGCCATTTCATTATCTGTTTATTTAAAGAGCTGCTGTAAAGCCACACTTACCTTGGGGACAAATGAAGTTTATCTATCTATCTATCTATCCTTTGAATCTATCCATCCTGCCTACTATACTAAAATTAAAATCTTTCTATCAATCTCTCTATTATATACAGTAGTGCCTTGAATCTATCTCTCTATCTGTCTATTTGCAATATTTATTTGTCAATCCGTCCGCCCAATCTACAGTATCTATCTGTCTGTCTGCTCATCCATCTGTCTATCTATATTTATATGCTGATCTGTCCGTCCGCATGTCCGTCAGTCTGTCTGCTCAGCCATCTGTCTACCAATATGTCTTTCTGCCTGTCTGTCTGTCCATTCATCCACCACCCCTCATTTCAGAGTTTGTGTGCCTTTGCAAAGAGTTAGAAGTCATCATTGGGGACAACAGCTTTGTAGGGAGGGCTATGTGACGGGGGCTGACAATTGACATCAGCCTAGGGGTGAGTCAGCAATAGAATGAGCTGCCATTTC
>JANRMT010062845.1:3473200-3490844 GCA_026402145.1 Polypterus bichir lapradei | reverse complement strand
AGCAATAGAATGAGCTGCCATTTCATTATCTGTTTATTTAAAGAGCTTCTGTAAAGTCAAATTTACCCTGGGGACAAATGATCTATCTAACTATCTATCTATCATCTAATATATAGTGCATTTAAATGTATCTATACTAAAATTAAAATCTATCTATCTATCTATTATATAGTGCCTTTCACATCTATCTATCCATCTATCTATTATATAGTGCCTTTCATATCTATCTATCTATCTATTATATAGTGCCGTTTACATCTATCTATCTATTATATAGTGCCTTTCATATATATCTATCTATCTATTATATAGTGCCTTTTAAATCTATCTATCTATTATATAGTGCCTTTCATATCTATCTATCCATCTATCTATTATATAGTGCCTTTTACATCCATCTATCTATTATATAGTGCCTTTTACATCTATCTATCTATTATATAGTGCCTTTAATCTATCTGTCTATCTATTGTGGTGGACAGCTGGGGATCCTGCCCGGTCGTGATGCCTGGAAGGACTGGGAGAGGGACAATACCTCCCCTGGACCAAGAGAGGGCAGCCACCCTGGTCTACATGGGGGCCACAGGATCAGAGCTTGGAAGCTCATCCGTTTTGGGGCTCGTGGCCACTGCCAGGGGGAGCCCGGATGATTATGGGGCCCTGACCAGCAGCACTTCTGCCACACCAGGATATCTATATCTAATATATAGTGCCTTTCATATCTATCTATCTATATGTTCATCCACCTGTCCATCTATCTGTTCTTCTGTGTGTCTCTCTATACGACTGTCTGTCTGTCCAAACATTTGTCTGTCCGTCTGTCTGTCTGTGTATCTATCCATTGGTTGTTTATATTTGTATCACTAAAGTCGATGTCACTTTATGTGACTTGTATGCATTGGGTATGTCAGGTAAGCCGACTGGGGTTTCTGGTCTTGTTGCCAGTCATTCAGTGCAGTAACATTAAAATGTAAAAATAAAAAGGTTAGAAGGTGTAAGTAAGAGTTCCACAGTTATGATATTTTCAAAATAGTGAAGGAAAAAATGAAATGTGTATGTGTGATGAGATACTGCATTTTCACAGCGGGGTGGGAAGACGCGTGGAGGTAAATCTGCCTGGCACCCTGTATTGTGTTACTTAGCTCAGTTCATGAAACCTCAACTAAACCGTTATTCTAAATATTTTTTTTTTTTTAGATTGTCTCATCGGTTATCAATTTAGCAAAAAGAAACTCAGCAAGGGAAAGACGGAGCAAGAAATGTCTTCTCGCTGAAGAAGCTGACAGTTGATTACAAAAGTCCATGACATACCACATGAGCAGCTCGGTCACGCGGGGGTGCCTGGGAGGCAACTTCAGGGCTCAGGTGCTGGTAGTTACCCTCCGGAACCAGGGGTTGGCGCTGTGTGCTAATGGTCTTCTCTTTTCCTCCCTCTGCAGAGCTGAAGATTGACAGTCGTTCCACCGCTGATGTCACTTCCTCTGTCTGCCCTCCTGGACCCGCCCTTTCCTTCCTCAAGCCCGAATGACCAGAAACCCAGCCGTCTTTTTTTCAGTTCGGTGTTGGACTCGCGTCTGAAAAGACATCGAACATTTCTTTGTTAAAAAGACCATCCGTTTCTGTTTGCTTCACATATCCAGTCACGTCGGTGGCCCAAACATTTTTCTGTGTTGGTTTCTTCTCTTACAATACGTAAAATGGCAGATTTTTTTTTTGTTGTTCTGCTAAATAAAATAGTTGTGTTGTTTTTATTTAGCAAAATAATGGGGTGAGCAGGGTAAGCAATGTTTCTTAAACTACGCCAAATCATCTTAAACACAAAATTCTTAATAGGCCAACAACTCTTACAATAAGAATACAGAATTTATAGGCTTGCTGTAAAAACTTTTCACGTGCATAGATTTCATTTTTACACTCTGGTAAAACACTAACACGCTGCTTTACTTTCGTATCACTTTAATTAATTAATTACGTGAAGGGACTTTACGGCCAAAATTAAATAATGACAACAGCTTGATTCGAGGAGGAGATAAAGAGTAAGTATGAGGGTCCCGGGACTTTTTGTAAATTATTTCCAGGTGATTTTCCGGCTCGAGTATTGAGCTGCACATCGTTTTAGAGGTGTTTGACACCAAGGACTCTGACGTGAGTCAGTTGTTTTACGGTTCACTGCTTTGTTCTAACGTTCAATTTCGATTTGGACCGCCGCCATTTTCCTTTACGTTCAGCTGATTTGCCAGGATCTGCCCAGTAAGGGGCGTGGCTTGAGAGCTCGTGATCCTGTCAGCCATCACTCACTAGAATAAAAGGGCCGCCACTCCTGGTCCGCTTCCTAATCCGACTTCCTTTGCGAGTTTGACTTTAAACTTTGCAGTCCTTGTTCTCGGCTTTGGTCCGTGGTGTTTTTTGGTTATTTATTTTTATTTATTTTTTTTTAGTCATTATCATTTTCTCTTGCTCTTCAGGTGAATAGGATGCAGGTGGACAATTGAAATCGACTCGCATGACGTCAATGGCAAACACTGGTATACATTGATTTTGGTGCCAACGAAGTCTGAACGGTTTTATATCAAGTTTATGGTGCTGATTAAGGATATGACTTTGGTTTTGCCAGATTGGTTCTAGTTTCTGAGATATTTAATAGTTAATTAATTAATTAACGCTACACGTTTGAAAAGCATTCAGAATTGCTAGAATATTTTTATTTTAGTTACAACTAGTAAGTAAACAGTCTAACATCATACAAAAAAGAAATTAAAAATATCTAACAGTGACAGGAAAAAAGTTATGTATGATTTGATTAATTAATACAATATTAATTAGTTATTAATTGTTATTAATGTCAATGCTTCAAAAAACGCTGTTTATGCGATTTTTTTTTATATGTGTCATCAGGACACTCACGTTGGAGACTCCAACAGTAGTCTGCCATCATGTGTATGTCCCATGTGCCTTGATATCTCTCCTCCATCACCTTCATATCCTGGTGGAACCTCTCGCTTTGTTCCTCACTGAAGGTTATCTGGAAATCTGTTTAAATGGCTGTGGAGATGGTGTGCATGTTTATGCTCATATTAACTCCCAAATTTCTGAAGTTACCAAGCATATCTTGCACCAGTTCTTCATAATTGTCTGCTCTGTGATTACCCAAGTAGTTCTTCACAACAGAGACAAAACTCTTCCAGGCCGAAGCCTCAGTGTCATTCATGCATTTGGTAAAATTGGAATCGTTCCTGAGTTTACCAATCTGAAGACCATCAAGGATTCCAGCTTTTAGTTTTTTCAGGCTCAGTCCAGGGAATGATCTACAAATGTACTTGAAGCAATTACCCATTTTGTCCAAAGCCCTAACAAATTGCTTCATCAATCCTAGCTTAATATGAAGCGGTGGGAGAAAGATTGTGTTCTTGTCCACCAGCGGCTTGTTGATGATATTTGCAGCGCCAACAATCATTTCTTCCCTTGTAGGCCATGACACTTTTGTCCAATGATCTTGCTTTGCCCTGCTATCCCAGAGGCACATGAAGCATGGGTATTTTGTGTATGCAGATTGCTGTCCCAGCAAGAAGTTCACCATCTTCAGATCAACACAAATCGACCACTGATGTTCATGATAACGGATTTTCTTTAATACGATTTTTACATTTTCATATTCTTCTTTAAGTTTTGTTGAGTGAGCAATGGGAAGAGACGCATAACGGTTACCATTCTGCAAGAGAACACATTTCAAGCTTCTAATGGAGCTGTCTATAAAAAGCCACCAGTCTTCTGGTCGTTATTCTGTTAGTCCCATTTGAAGTACAATTCCTGGGATATCACTGCAGTATACAAGTTCTTCCTCTTGGTTGAAATATGGGAGAAGCCTCTCTAAATCTTGTCTGATAGGCTGCAATTTTGACTTCTGCCTTTATAAGATTTTGTTCATTACGTCTGGACGCTAAAAGTTCAGATGCAAGTCTCGAATCAGGTCATTGAGTTCTTTTTGGCTTAATGGTTGAGGCGTCGAAGAGCTTCCCTCAAATTCACTTCCACTCCAATCCCTGCCTCTCTTCAGAGTCTGACAGTGGCTGGTTTGGTAGTCTGGTAAACACTGGTATGGGAACGTCATCGCCATGTGGAATAGGTCATCTTACTGATTCCAAATTAGGATAATCCCACCGAGCTTTATTGTAACGATTAAAGCCTTTAATCTTTACAACACAGAAATAACAATCGTCATGGTGGTTTTTCGGTTCTCTCCATACCATTGGCACACCAAGGTTTAAACTTTTTCTTTCACCTTTTGTCCACTGTCGTAGGTGCTCCACACGTGTTTTGCAATCATATGTGGAGCCCGAAACTTATCCTGATCTCCAAGCTGTACTCCAAAATAAGCCAGGGATACTCGATGCACAAAATCTGTGATATTTCTTCTTTGTTTTTCAACCATCTACTCTCCGCAGATGTAGCAGAATACATCAGGAATGTTGATGCAGGCTCTTCTTGATGAAGTCATAATTTTTACATGTATTTATATACAGTGGAACCTCGGTTCACGAACGTCTCGGTACACGTACAACTCGGTTTACGACCAAAAAGTTCGCCAAACTTTTGCCTCGGTTCACGACCACACACTCGGTATACGAACAAGACAGTTTCACTTTAGGGTTGTACATGTTGAGTCTCTCCCTGTGCATTTCCTGTGCAGCGAGCGAGAGCGCGACACACACACACAGACACGTGAGACAGAGGCGCGCACACACACACACACGCGAGACAGAGGCGCGCACACACACACACACACACAGACACACACACACAGGCACGTGAGACAGAGGCGCACACACACACACACACGTGAGACAGAGGCACGCACACGCACACACACACACACAGGCACGTGAGACAGAGGCGTGCGTACACACACACACACGAGACAGTGGCACACACAGGCACGTGAGACAGAGGCGTGCGTACACACACACACACAAGACAGTGGCGCACACACACACACACACACACAGGCACGTGAGACAGAGGCACACACACACACGAGACATAGACACACACACACACGTGAGACAGAGGCGCGCACACACACACACACACACACACATGCGAGACAGAGGCGCGCACACACACACAAACACACACACACGCGAGACAGAGGCACACACACACAGACACGCACACACAGGCACGTGAGACAGAGGCGTGCGTACACACACACACACAAGACAGTGGCGCACACACACACACACACACACACAGGCACGTGAGACAGAGGCACACACACACACGAGACAGAGGCACACACACACACGTGAGACAGAGGCACACACACACACACACAGGCGCGCCAGGCTCGCGAGAGAGGGAGGGCTGGACGCATAAGGTAGGAAAGGCTTGTTTTTGTTTTCAGTTCTGTTTCCAGCGATCGGTTCATAGCGTGCATTGTTGCAATGTTACTTTTCTTGGTGGTTTATTAAATTACGGATTTTTCAAATGTTCATTTTTTTCCCTGTGCTTAAAAGTCATTAAAAAAAAAGTGTTTTTAGCGAGTGGGTCGTAAGGCTATAGCGCAAACTCTTGCAGTGTTAGCTTTCTCTGTTGTTCAAGGTTTTCTTAGTGTTATTCAATGTTTTTACATTTAGTTTACTATTACGCTGTGCATTCTATGGTATGATTAACTATATTTATGCTTAAAAACGAAAAAAATATATATTTACATACAGTTTGTACAGTCTGGAACAGAATAATTGTATTTGAATGTTTGTAATTCAATTGTAATTGAATTAATTGTAATTGAACAATTGTAATTCAATCCTATGGTGGAAATTACTTCGGTTCACGACCAAATCAGTTTACGACGAGAGTTTTGGAACGAATTATGGTCGTGAACTGAGGTTCCACTGTACTTATTAAGACAGAACTTTTTGGGTATAAAGCAAGACTGGGTTGACAAACTTCTACTGTAGCCGACTTCTTTCCTCTGCAAATTCACAGTTGAATTCTGGCTTTAAAAAGTCGCTTTTATAGCATTGTAGGCCTACAAATTGAAGTACAAAATAATTATATGGGATATTTCATTACCTAAGACACTGTTAAAGAGTCAATAGACAGACCAAAAGCTATTACATTTGTTATCACACGCAAGTCGCATTGGAGGAATGCATTATTTTCATGGATGTCCATTATCTCAAAAACTAGAACCAATTCAGCAAAAGTAATGGGATTTTTGAATTCAGCACCCTCAAAATACCCGAAATCCTTTCAAAAAACCTTGGCACCTGAAAAAACATTTTTTTTGTAGACCTGATAATTATCATCCTCACAACACAGGAAAGTCTCGATATTATTGATATTTCAGCAATAAACATTTTGAAATTACGACGGAACATTAGAACACTCTAGACGAGAACAGGCCATTCAGCTCACCACTCCTGTCCACTTAATTCTTCCCCAAAAACATCAAGTCGACTTTTGAAAGTCCCTAAAGTCTGACCGTCTACCACACTTCTTGGTCGCTTATCCCAAGTGTCTATCGTTCTTTGTGTAAAGAAAAACTTCCTAATGTTTGTGCGATGTTTACCCAGTTTAACAAGTTTCCAGCTGTAGAGTTACTCGAAATGGGACAACATGCTTGGAAAAAGAACAGCCTCACTGGAAATACTGGCAAATTGCGGCAAATCTCTCCAAGAAGTTCCTGAAATCAAAATGGAGGAGTTTCTATCAATTTAGGGAATAAAAAGTGTGGATGTGCATTAAATAAAAGAGGCAGTCAAAGCTGACAGAGCAAATGCTCAACATCTACACATTCACAGTCCGTTTCAGGCAACAGGATGCAGGAACCAACCCTAGACTTCGCGACGTTCCAACATGTGGTGCACAAACACACACTCACTCGGCGGCGAACTGCAAATAAAGCTAAAGGAGCTACAGCGGGGAAAAATAAGTATTGAATGCATCAACGTTTTTCACAGAATAAAATCTATTTTTAACCAGAAATACACTTGACTTGACCATTCCTAGTTTCATTCTCTTTCCGGAAGCGGCCTTAGGAGTACGCGGGGCCTTGGGCGAGTGTCATATGCGGGGCCGAGAGCCATAAGTGTAGGCTATATACAGTCCCACCAAGCTCACGGGCTTGTCCGCCTCTAATGCTGTACGCCTTATTATTGTTAAAAAACATGGTGCCTTACGTAGGTACCATTGGCCGTTTGATTACATTACATATTGTAATTGTTCTTATATTGGTTTAGTGGCCTTTAACCAACTTAATTAATGATTCAGAAACATTTTGCACGCAGAATTAACAAACTAGATAACAGTCGTTTCTGCCGAACCCGCTGGAGTCGGCAAATTTGTTTAATTACGGAGAACCAGAACACTTGTAATAAAATGAATGCTTACCAACACCCTGCCGAGGACCACTCTTTTCACCGAAAAGCAAGAAACATGATTTCTCACTCTATATTTCGACAAGAAAGAAGAGTCGAGATAAGGCCATTTGGAGACACCTGCATGGTATTAGTGTCACCTTCTTTGCTGACCCAGTGTAAATCCGAAACCGAAGGGCGTAATTATTACAGTATTTTGAAACCAAAAATGTCGTGCTAAGAGCTTTCTTGGTTATTGGAATAGATGCCGGGAAAGGCTTCTAAAGTAACAAGTCCTTGTTTATGAGTGGTTTCCGAAGAAATCCACCACGTACCGTATTTCAGTCTATAACGGATTTGAATGTCTTGCAGAGGCCCCGCATATTTGTATGATGAGCTGACGGTGACCAAAGAATCTCCTATCTCAGGGCCCCCCTCAGGCGATTGCCCTAGTCGCCACCCCCAAAGGCCGCCTCTGCTCTTTCTCTGTACGTTTACCATTCGTTTGCTCAGAGGTTGATGCGCTTGCTGCTTCCTGAGCGGCTCTTCTTTTCTCCACCTTAGCGGCCCGCTTCCATCTTTTCACGTTAAAAATGATTAAGTCGGTGTTTGTGAAATCAAAACAAATAAGTCCATAAATTACGTGTAATAAAGTGGAATGACACAGGGAATAAGTATTGAACATGCTTAGAGACATTTAGTGAACACTTCGTAGAAAAGCCTTTGTTGGTAATGAGAGAGCTTCAAGAGTCGCCTGAATTGCTCAGGTGTGATTTTGGCCGATTCTTCTGTCTTCAAATCTTGAAGGTTCTGGCGGCCTCTTCTATGAACTCTGATCTTCAGTTCTCTCCATCGATTTTCAAGTCGAGTGAGTGACTCGGCCATTCTAGCAGCTTTATTTCCTTTCTCTGATACAAATCGAGAGTTTCCTTGGCCGTGTTTGTTTGGGATCCGTGTCTTACTGAAATGTCCCACGTTTCATCTTCAGCATCCTGGTAGATGGCAACAGATTCTTATCAAGAATGTCCCAGGAGCTGGGATGGCTCTCGGACCAACCGCTCTTCTGATTACTCCTTTGACAGAAATCTTGCGAGGCGCGTCTGGCCGTGGCCAGTTTGTGGTGAGATGAAGTTCTTTCCGCTTTGAGGATTACGGCCCCAACGGCGCTCACTGGAACATTCAGAACTCACCTGTCACCAGTGTCACCAATGCCATCAGTGTGTTTGACAACAATGAGGTTGTGAAGGTCTTGAGGGAGCTCTCTGCTTTTACCTATCGTGAAAGACTCCTCGGGAATGAGAAACCTTTAGGCCATCGGTTCGGACTAAACCAGTGATGGGGGGCTATCAGGATTGCTTTCTAAATGCTAACAGATCAGCGGGTTTCTCGGCTTTCCAGGCCTTTCTGCACCTCCTTTTTTTCATATGTTCCATTCTTATTCACTGTGTCCTTCCATTTTATTACACGGAACTTAATTTATGGATTTACTTGTTTTGATTTCTTTGTATGTGTCGATTACCGACATCTGGTGAAAATTTCATGTCAATAGCCCCATTAGAAATTTATTTACTGAGAAACACATTGTAACGCGTTCAGTACTTATTACCCCAGCTGTATGAGGGCAGTGCCAGGGTACCCAGAACAACATGCATGACGACATCAGCAGAAAGTGGCAACTCTGTCCCATTAACGACTGGGCTTAAAGCTGTGAGGCGCCAGCGCTAACCGACGTATGAGCAGATGTTACAGGAAATTTAAGGTAAAACAGGCAGAGAGCACAAGATAGAATTAAGGGAATTTCAGATAACTAATCGTGAGGTTAATTATAGGGATTTGAATTAGCCTGGGTACAGAGCAGGGGTCTCCAACGCCGGTCCTGGAGAGCTACTGTGGCTGCAGGTTTTCATTCTAACTCTTATTTAGTGACCACATTTTTAGCTAATTAACTCTTTCCCTTAATTTTAATTGATGCACAACTTAAGACTCAGGCCCCTTAATTATTTCTTTTTTCCTTAATTAGCAACCAAATAATATCCACCCATCCATTATCCAACCCGCTACATCCTAACACAGGGTCACGGGGCCAAATAATATTGAGACACAAAATGAACCAACACATAAACAACAACCTGCGTCCATCACACAATAACTGAAAATAAAGAAAGGTGAAGGCCTCAGTAATGCTGATCTGCTCAGGGCCACAAAACATTTGGACAGCCAGCGCTCTTAAAAAAGAAAATCAACAGTTTTGGAAACGTCTGCCACGGCAGAATGAGCGGCATGGAATTAAATAACGGGTTTAATTAGCAACGAGAATTGGCTTTAGATTAAGAAACTGAATGACATGTAGTTGGTTAGAATTTGAGGCCCCAGCTTAGTTGGTCATCTGTTGGCTCACTTCACGTCAAATTTACGTTTAAGTGCCGTTTAAGAAAAAAAGAATCAATTCATCAGTCAGAGTCTCAAGAAAAGTCAATTACAATAAAGGGAAAGAGTTAATTAGCAGCAAAACTGGTCACTAATTAAGTTAGAATGAAAACCTGCAGCCTCAGTAGCTCTCCAGGACTGGCGTTGGAGACCCCTGGTATAGACTAATGCCCCCTAATGGGTTGGTTTCTGCCATGTACCTCTTGCTGAGTTAAGTATTTTATAAAATGGAGAGTTGAATAAAAGAAACTACTAAACCAGGGGTCGCCAGCTCCGGTCCTGGAGGGCCGCAGTCACTGCAAGTTTTCATTCCGACCCTTTTCTTAATTAGTGACCTGTTTTTGCTGCTCTTGCTCTTGAAGACTCGGACCCCTAAATTGTTTCTTTTTCCTTAATTAGCAGCCCAACAATAATGAGATACAAAATGAGCCAAAACAACTGGTGTCCATCTCACAATATCTGAAAATAAAGAAAGATGAAGACCTCAGGAATGCTGATCTGCTCAGGTCACCAAAACGTTTTCACAGAAAAGAGAAAATCCATAATTTCAGAAATGTCTGCTAATTCACCACGAGAGCAGCAACAAGCCACGGAATTAAAGAACGAGGGGTTTAATGAACAACAAGACTCAGAGCCTCATTAAACAACTGGTTGGAGTTTGAGGCCCTGACTTAGTTGGTCTTCTGTTGGCTCACTCACTTCACATTTCATTTCTGTTTGGGTGCCATTTAAAGAGAAAAGGCAAGCAAAATGACCCCTTTTATTGGCTAACTAAAAAGATTGCAATATGCGAGCTTTTGAGGCAACTCAGGCCCCTTCTTCAGGCAAGATGTGGCATTTAAAGAAAGAAATGAAGCAATTCAGAGGAACGATGAAGAAATTCAGGGGAACAAATCTTAAAAAAGCAATTCAATTAAAGTGAAAGTAAAAGGAGTTAATTAGCAGCACAAACAGGGCACTCGTTAAAAAAAAAACGAGGGTTAGAATGAAAACCTGCAGCCACGGTGGTCCTCCAGGACCGGACTCGGCGACCCCCTTAAAGCTGAATTCACCAAACTGAGGGGCTCCAGTGTAAGTCAAATTGAATCAGCAATGTTGTTATAAAAGTAGGAGCCTGAAGGATTATTGAAACGTTCAATCACAAGATGACGTGAGAGTCCCTTCTCGTCCCCCCAAAGTCCCTGCACACAGCTGCCCTTCCTTTATGGCACTCGTGTGCTGGGAGTGTTTCAACTAAAACAGATGACACTGCAATCGTGGGCTGCATCAGGAGTGGGCAGGAGGAGGAGTATAGGAACCTAATCAAGGACTTTGTTAAATGGTGCGACTCAAACCACCTACACCTGAACACCAACAAAACCAAGGAGCTGGTGGTGGATTTTAGGAGACCCAGGCCCCTCATGGACCCCGTGATCATCAGAGGTGACTGTGCAGAGGTTACAGACCTATAAATACCTGGGAGTGCAGCTGGATGATAAACTGGACTGGACTGCCAATACTGATGCTCTGTGTAAGAGAGGACAGAGCCGACTATACTTCCTTAGAAGGCTGTCGTCCTTCAACATCTGCAATAAGATGCTGCAGATGTTCTATCAGACGGTTGTGGCAAGCGCCCTTTTCTAGGCGGTGGTGTGCTGGGGAGGCAGCATAAAGAAGAGGGACGCCTCACGCCTGGCCAAACTGGTGAGGAAGGCAGGCTCTATTGTAGGCACGGAGCTGGACAGTTTGACATCCGTGGCAGAGCGACGGGCGCTGAGCAGACTCCTGTCAATCATGGAGAATCCACTGCATCCACTGAACAGGATCATCTCCAGACAGAGGAGCAGCTTCAGCGACAGACTGCTGTCACCGTCCTGCTCCACTGACAGACTGAGGAGACCCCACACTATGCGACTCTTCAATTCCACTCGGGGGGGGTAAACGTTAACATTATACAAAGTTATTGTCTGTTATACCTGCATTGTTATCACTCTTTAATTTAATATTGTTCTTTATCAGTATGCTGCTGCTGGAGTATGTGAATCTCCCCTTTGGATTGTGACCCAACATTTGCGTGATAGACATATGAGCGCCGACAAAATAGCGGCAATTAAAACACGGCATCAAAATCGCGCCGACAAAATCGTGAAAGTTTCATTAAATATGAATTACTAGTTTAAAGCATATATAATAATGTTTATTTTAGAAGTCATTATTATGAGATGCGGCATGCCATCAGCACGGCACGCAGATAGTCCTTAAGATCACGCCCTGTATATGTAGGAAGAATTGCAGCAAGACGTCTTGATAGTTGAGCGTATTTAGACTTGCTGGCTGCCTGACTGCTGGTAATTCTGCTTTGTATATGACGCGTTATGCCAACCCTCGACTGAGTTATTTGTTCGCAGCATGCCATCAGCAGTTATAACAGTTATAACCTAGCACATAATGTGTACATAAGGCGCACGTACACGTCCCACTCTCTTGGCCTCTCTCGCGATTTTGTCGGCGCGCATTTGTCAAAAACCAGTTAGCAGGTTTGTCGGCGCTCATTTGCCCGTCGCGGTTTTGTCGGTGAACCCTTTGGATTAATAAAGTATCTATCTATCTATCTATTATATAGTGCCTTTCATATCTATCTATCTATCTATTATATAGTGCCTTTCATATCTATCTATCCTATGTTAGATTATGCCATTTAATACATTATGTTCTGACAACGCGCGCACAATGATCTCATGTCGCTGTTTGGAGTGGTGGTGCAGTCGGGTGAAAACGTTGTCAGTCTCAATTCCAAAAGGCACAACCTAAAATTACGAGAGACGTTTTCAATAACATGAAGTTGCCTTAAGTCAGTTTGAGGGGTTTGTGAATATCCTGCTCGGCTAATGGGGGCAGGTGTAAAGAAAGGGGGGGGGGGGGGCTCTCTCTGTTTCCTCCAGAACTGTGGCTCCAGAGGAAGACCCCGGACTCCAAAGTGACTTTGTGCACCTGGCCGCCTATATAACCCTGAGAGGAGCCAAGCGCAGCTCCAACGCCACGTCCAACTTCACCTTTCTGTGTCGTCAGAGGGCTTAAAACACCCACCTGAAATCAGGGGTAGTCAATCCTCAGACCTCAATACCTCATCTTCTCTCTTCGTCTTTACAGTTTATGCACAAAAAAAGTGAACAGAACAGTACAGTACAGTACACCCTGGGGGGCAGCAGTAGGTTTACAGTTGTTTGTATGGAAAAAGACGTGCAGGTTATGAGTGTGTGGCGGATGGCCGGGGCCCTTTCCCGGCTGGGAGGCCTCGACAGTGGAAGGACCCAGGGGAGAGAGCTTGTTCAGGGCATTACCTCCCCTCCGAGCACTGGGTTGGCGGCCTCCATTGGGTAGCAGCGCTGCCTCGGACTCCCACAGGGCTCCTTGGGAACTGGAGTTCCATGGGTGTTGCCAGGGGGCGCTGCAGGAGCAGTTGGGACCTGTTTGGAGGCACATCTGCCACACCCAGAAGAAGGTCGTTGGACAACTGGAGCACTTCAGGGTGTCCTATAAAAGGAGACGGCAGCCCACTATTTGGGGGGCCAGAGTCGGGAGGAAGAAAGACAAAGTGGAGGCAGAAGGACTGGGAAAAGGAAGGAAAAGAAAGGACTGTGTTTGTATACTTTGGTGCTGCACTGTGCTGTGCTCTGGGGAGCCAATAAAAAAATAAAGGGTCTTGTGTCGGCTTAGGGGGGCTGTATGTGCCCCTGGTTTCCACAAGTGCTACACTCAAACACATTTTAATAATAATAACAATAACAAGAGGACAAATAATACAACCATCTTATATATACCGTACATACTCGCGGATAAGTCGATACTTGATTCTACTGTATAATTTCCAGCATTTTATAATGTTGGTCGTATAAGTTGAATGTGAAAAACTCACGCTATTGGTCCACGAGATCATGATATGCTAACGCTCACCTGAGAGAGTAACCACAGAGCACACGGCCTTGATTTTCTATGTATTGTGCCTACGTGACCACACGGTGATACCCGAGCTATTCCGAAGCGACGTTTGCACTGATTTGTGTTTTTTGTATCTCACACCCTCATACACCTTTATCGTAAGAGCATCCCTTATCTACGATGGAGCGTTCGATCAGAAGAAAATATGAAGCTGGTTTTAAATTAAATGTCGTTGAAGTAGCGAAAGAAATTGGCAACTGCACTGCTGCAACAAAATTCGATGTGTCTGAGAGACTGATGGGACATTAGAGGAGGCAAGAAAATGTTAAAAAAAAGAAAATTGTGTTGCATTTTTGAACGGGCGTATAAGTTGGGGTCTGATTTTATGATCGATTTTTCAGGTTTCAAGACACGACTTATATATGAGTATACAGTGGAACCTCGGGTCACGACCGTAAACTCTGGTCGTAACCCGATTTGGTCGTGACCCAAAGTGATTTCCGCCATAGGATTGTATGTAAATACAATTAATCTGTTCCAGACCATATGAACAGTATGTAAATATATATTTTTTTTAAGATTTTTAAGCATAAATATAGTTAATTATACCATTGAATGCACAGTGTAATAGTAAACTAAATGTAAAAATATTGAATAACACTAAGAAAACCTTGAACAGAGAAAACTAACATTGCAAGAGTTCACGCTACAGCCTTACGACCCGCTCGCTGTAAACACTTTTTTTTTTAATGAGTTTTAAGCACAGGGAAAAAAACGAACATTTGAAAAATCCGTAAATAAACCAACAAGAAAAGTAACATTGCAATAATTCACGCTACGAACCGAAAAATGAACATTTGAAAAATCCATAATACAAAAACATCGCCTCGCTTACGCCGTCCCCTGCAAGTTGCGTCTCGATCAGCTACACTAGCGACAGTTTTTCCACGTCTTCCAGCACTTGAAGCCTCTGCCTTCTTAACGCTGTAACTCCTTTTGCAACATCAGCTGCTTTAATGGCCTCTTTCTGCTTTAGAATAGTCGAAATTTGGTACATATACACTACGTGATGTCTAATATCCGCTATCGGGGTGATGATTGACCTTCAAGGTTTTCATTTTTATCTTATTTTATTGTAGAATCAACTCTCAGCAGTGACCAGCAGGCCTTCTGTGTGGCGCATGCGTACAGACGCCATTCTCATCCCTACCACTTTCACTGTCACTTCCCCTACCTCTTCATATCTTAAATCATTCTTGAGGCAGATTGAAGTCTTTAGTGCCAGCCTAAGTGAAAAATTAAGGAAAATGTACTAAGTAATTGCAACATAAACGTCGACTTAATCAGTTTTAACTGAAAAGATGCCAATGATAGAAGAGAAGAAGCGGGCCGCTAGGGTGGAGAAAAGAAGAGCTGCTCACGAAGCAGCAAGCGCATCAACCTCTGAGCAAACGAATGATAAACGTACAGAGGAAGAGGAGGAAAACTAGAAATGTTCAAGTCAAGTGTATTCACTGCACGTTATCGTTATAGCAGTGCGCCGTTAGTGGTATATGTATATATACTGGAGGATATAACTTGGCAAATCCACTCAAACGGGACACGCGGACCTCAAAAGCTGGGCTTTCTTAGGTGCGGTCACCTCACTTGCCACCCCCAAACGCCGCTCTTGTCCCTGACGTCACCTCACTGGTGACTCCTGACGTTCCTGCTGACGACTTTTAAGCAAAGTAGCATAACAGAGAAAACAGAAATTAATAATCAACACTTGAAAACAATTGCAAAAAAAAAAACGGACTTAAATTAACCTCAAAAATTGTATTAATAGACGTAATTTCTGAAAGAACATGGCAGAACCACAACCGATCACGACAGTGACCTCCATGCCACCTGATCGGCAACATGCACAGCGACTGTAAACAATGAGATGGCAGCCTTAATAAAAAAAAAAAAAAAAAAAAAAAAAGACGATACAAAATGACGGTGCCCACAAAAGAATCCAAACACAAAGCAAGCAGCACTGAAGTGAACTCAGAAATGGAAATAAAAAGGAATACGGAAAACACAAACCGCTGTGGGAGTCTGGAACAAACTACCGAGACACGCAGTGCATGTTGTGTGACAGAGCAGTCCCAAGGGTACCAGATGGCATCAGTGACTCTTCCAAGTGCCACCTTAGTTGATAGCTTGGCAGGCAGTTAATATGCAGAATAACCATACCTGTATATATAACAGCTCTGCACTGCAATAAGAAGTTTATTCATCCAAAGATGCGAAAATAAAGAAAAAGAACTGGAAACGGCGCTCGCTGGTGAGCCTCCCTCACTCTTTAGCAGAGCTCCATCTCGCTGGTTGCTCCTTCTGGGACTTTATGGAGGCGGAACCAGAGGGGGCGGGGCTTCTGGGCACCATGGGAAAAGAAGGAGATGATGACAGTGTTAGCGTCAGCGCCCCCTCTCATGTCGGCGGGTTATTGTAGGCCTCGAGTGAGCAGGTCCTGTGACACCCAATATATTGTGGCAGACGACCAGGGATCTTGCCCCACCGGGACACCTGGAAGAAGGACAGACCGGGAGAGGGGCACTATATTTCCCTGGGCGCAAGAGAGCAGCCCCCCTGGGTGGTATCAGGGCCACAATCGTGAAGCTCATGCCTTTTGGGCTCCGTGGCCACCGCCAGGGTGAGCGGAACGACTTAACGAGCCTGTTTGGGCTGTGATGCGGCCTAATTAGGCTAATTACCACCTGAAGCACTTCTGGGTGGGCTATAAGAGGAGCCTGCAGCCACCACTCGAGGAGCCGGAGTCGGGAGGAGAGGCGGAAAGGCGGCAGAAGCAGTCCGGAGAGTGGAGGAGAAAGGGACTGACACATGGGTGTTTGGTGCAAGGCACTGTGTTGTTAATAAACGTGTGTATTTCGGGACTTCCTGTGTCAGAGGCTACCCTCCACTATATATATATATTGTAAGAGATGCAAGAATAAACAGCATAAAGGTTTGGGGTTTCCGGCCCCGTATATTGCAGAACAATCCACAATTCAAAAAAAGGGTCAAAATATAAACACAAACAGGTTCATATGCGCGACGCCATACAAGACGTCGGCGGCCATTTTATAAGGGAGGAGCCGGAAGTGGAGGAATGCTGGGAAGGAACCGTGAGGGAGGATGGGACTGATGACGTCAAGAAAGATGGCGGAGGAAGGGCGGAAGTAGCGTACTGTGGGAATGAGGCTTATGGTGGCAGAGCGTCTTTTTTCCTGGAAGAAAGCAAAGGAGAAAGGTTAGTACCCCGCCACACCCTGCCGGTGAACGTCTTCCGAAGCGTGTTAAGGTCCGTCCGCGGTCTCCTATTCGCGCGTGTGTGACAATATATTATATATATTTATATATTATGCAGTATAGAGCACAGTTTTGGAGATGCCCTGCTTACACCCTTCTCGTCAAAGCGCTTGGTAACACTTATAGACCTGTGTCTGTGCTATTAAGGGATCAGCACAGCTTCAATTCCCTTGTCACTTCTCTCTCTCTCATTCTTTCCAAAGGTGACATTTTTAAGTCCCCCATCTGCGTGTTTTACTCCTTGGGTGCTCCGTCCCGTTGACTGTCTACGGCGTGTCTACTCTGCTCCTATGCACGTGTCACACGTCACTGTGATCTCTATCCAATAAACGTTGCTCGGCTGTTTGGCCGTGGTGGCTCGTCTGTTTAGTTAACTGTTCATTTGCCTGTTAGGGTCTTATGGTGGGCTTCTTTGATAATCTTGACCTTAAACTGTGCATCCCTCGATGTTTGTTTCGGCACCAAGACAACGCATTGGCAGACTCGGCACAATTTCTAGTGATAATTTACAGGATGTAAGATGCTATAAGAATCCCACGTGACTGGAAACTCCCCCCCCATTTCATTGTTTGATGGCGGCCCACCTGCCCAGTAAGCACTGGCTT
>JANRMT010062845.1:3434573-3455795 GCA_026402145.1 Polypterus bichir lapradei | reverse complement strand
CAAAACATACAGCCAAAGCACCCCAGGAGTTTATTAAAGCAAAGAAGTGGAAAATTCTTGAATGGCCAAGTCAGTCACCTGATCTTAACTCAACTGAGCAGGCATTTCACTTGTTGAAGACTAAACTTCAGACAGAAAGGCCCACAAACAAACAGCAGCTGAAAGCCGCTGCAGTAAAGGCCTGGCAGAGCATTAAAAAGGAGGAAACCCAGCATCTGGTGACGTCCATGAGTTCAAGACTTCAGGCTGGCATTGCCAGCAAAGGGTTTTCAACCAAGTATTAGAAATGAACATTTTATTTCCAGTTATTTAATTTGTCCAATTACTTTTGAGCCCCTGAAATAAAGGGATTGTGTTAAAAAATACTTTAGTTGCCTCACATTTTTATGCAATTGTTTTGTTCAACCCACTGAATTAAAGCTGAAAGTCTGCACTTCAACTGCATCTGAGTTGTTTCATTTAAAATTCATTGTGGTAATGTGCAGAACCAAAATTAGAAAAAAGTTGTCTGTCCAAATATTTATGGACCTGACTGTATCAGGAGCGCCACACACTTCTTTCCAGTGACCTCATGACCCCCCAGTGCTCTCCCAATCCGTCTACTGACTTCATTGCAAGAGTCATGAATGTCACTGCCGAGGTAAGTAAACCTCTCGATGAGGTCGACACTCTCTCCGCACACAGACACACTGCTGATGGCCGTGCCCAAGAGGTCATTAAAGGCCTGGATGTTGGTTTTTCTCAGGACACTTGCAAGCCCAGACCCTCTGACTCCTCACTGAGAGCCCCGATCAGAGCCTCCATTGACTCCATGAAGCATCGTTGACAAAGTCAAGATCCGTGAATCTCTCTTCACCAGCAGACGCCCCATAGCCGCTGGACCCCTCGCCCTGCCCAGCACCGAGTCCATGCAAGCATTAAACAGAGCAGGAGCAGAACACACCGCTGACAGACCCCAGCAGATCATGCTGAGCTGCTTTATAAAAGACTGACTGACTGCCTCACCAGTCTACTTGCCACTAGAGTTCCTCTTTGCTATAAATAATTCATTCTTTAAAAATAAGTTTGGTTTTTTTTGAAGCCAAGGACATTTTTTCTATAAAATTGTGCTTTTTCTGTAACTTTTAAAAACTGCACAGCTTGTCCTGGTGTTTTACAATGAACCCCATGGGGCACTGGGGTTCCAACTGAAAGTGAAAGCATAAAAACCTACCAAATACGTCTGTTTTTTTCGAGCCGTGACTGTCTTCGAGTATCGAGTCGCGTCTTCAGATTGCACACACGTTGTAAAATTGCATTATATGAACAAACACCAACATGACTTTCAGAGATCTCTCCCACTCACGTTGTAACTCTGATTGTCTCGTTTCTTATTCTGTCCTTCTTGTAACTCCTCACATCCACCTCCAGCTTCTCATTTCTGCCACCTCTCCCTTTTTCTTCTCTTGCTGTGCTCCCTTCACTGTTTGTGTCTCCACTCCAAACTCCATTGCTGGTCTCACCTTTAATTCTTCGACCACACAATCCCCATGAGACCTTCTTCCAATTGTCCCATACCACACTGCACTCTGTGGCTTATCTCCGTATTTAATTCTCCATCTTCGGCCTCCACTGATCCTCAATATTTAAACTTCTCCACTCTTTTCAATGGCTCTCCCTGCAGGCTAACTTATGAATTCTGATCCTCATTAAACCTCACATGTTCGGTCTTCTTGTTTATCTTTAACTCTCCATCTTCCATAGCTATTCTCCATTCTTGCAACTTCCCTCTCCACTTCCCCTTCTCTGGTGCCACACAACACAATGTCATCAGCAGGACGCCTGTGCCAGGGGGATTGGTCTTCAGTCCTGTGACTCAGCACATCCACGAGCAGATCAAAGTGGTCAGGACTACAAGATGGTCCCTGGTGCAGACCTCCACTAACTGGGACACCTGCTCTGTTACCCCAACATTACTTTTAACCTGAGTCCTCACCTCCTCCTACACATCCTGGACATTCCTCACACACTTCCCTGGTCCTTCTTCCCTTCTCATGCACCCCTCAGACTTGTTGACAGGGCCCACTATCATAATAAGCCTTCTCCGCCATATGCAAACCTGTCTGTTTTTCTCGATGCTTCTCCATCAGCTGTCTCGATGGCATCAGTTGTTCCTCTCCCTGTCATAAAACCAAACTGCTCCTCCTCAATGGGGGGTCTCATCTCTCCTTAACCCTTTCCCAAATTTTCACTGTGCCATATCAGCTTTATCTCTCAGTAGACTTCAAATTCCTGCATACTTTCTGGGTGACCAAACGTGTGGCTCAGGTGGACTCTGAAGATGGTCACTGGTTTAATCCCCACCACAGGCTCACTGAACCTCCCTGTACTCCCACTACATCTGCCTAATGGTTCTGCACTCTGTGGAAAAGCACGGTTTAAAATTTAAGAAGATGGTTTCTTTTTGGACCCGACAAAGCTGACATTCAGGATTTCACAGCCACCCACTTTGTGATTCCAACTGGCTTCATTCACAGAGTTTTAAGGCGCTATATACCACAATGATGGATGACGTTATCCAGCAGGCTTCTATCTATTCGTCCACTAAGACGAGGCTGCCTGAAAATGTAACGTATCTGTGAGGAATGAAACTGAGAGGCACTGCGCCAGAGTCCTGGCCATTGCCCGTGTGCAGTCTACACGTTCTCCCCATGTCTGTGTGGGCTTCACCCAGAACTCCAGTGTCCTCCTGCATTCCCAAAACAAGCAGATCAGTCAGATCACCAGCCCCAGAATGGCCCGTTGTGAAGCAGTGCGGGCATGGGAGTGTGCCAGGAGCAGGCTTCCCATCCAGGGTTGGCTCCAGCCTCACACACTGTGCCATTCGGACAGCCTGCAGCCCCTGAAATCCTTTACTGGATTAAAGTGCATCAGTAATGGATGGATGAGGAGTGCTAAGGAGAGATGGACAAGGAGAGACGGACAAAAATGTCGGATGCATTTTACAGAAAGAGAAAAAGCAAATGAGATCTGGGACACGCCAACAGACTTGGCACCCCTAACAGATCACATTTCTTATTAATATTTTTAATAACAATCTATTTTCTTTTACTTTTTCATTACACACTTTTTGTATTCTTAATTTTTTCTATTTCTACAACAACTTTGGGTTCTGCTAAACTGAATGGGACGCACACAGGACCCCCGGAGGTCGTAGCAAATTAAATTAATTAAAGCAAAACTGAGTGCCATTGTGAACAACGTTGCACATCCTCTCGGTGACACCCAAACGCTGAGGACTGTCAGCTAATAAATCATTCAGCAGAAGAGGGTCAAGAAACGCGACAGGGGGGCTCCTTCACATCACCAGCATTACGCCTGAATAGCACCTCACTCAGACTGGGACTGGGACTGGGACTGGGACTGGGACTGCCAAGTCAGAAGTTTCTTATCTTTTTAATTTGATCACTTTATAGTCATTTTGGTGTGTGCGTGTGTTTATTTATGAATCAATCCTTTATTATTATTATTTTTTTGTGTATCTTTTTCCCTTCCTCAGTTATAATTTCTTTTTTATCCCTGTTTCTGACCCCCCACATTGTGCGTTATCCCTTCATTGGTTGCCCCCACTTTAATAATTTCTTTTTTTACCCCTTTATTGCTCTCTTACTTTTTGAGCCCCCTCTGTCATTGATTTTTAGCCCCCAATTCTTAGCCCCATTTGTGTTTTTCTTTCATTGCCCCCAACTTTTTATTCCTTTACTTGTTTACCCCACTTGCTTTATTTTTTTTTATCTCCACTGTGTTATTTATTTTTTTGTAACCCAATTTCTGGGGCGCGGCCCCGGGGTTTAGTGCGTTCTTGGCCTCCCCACTTCTTTTTATTAATTTTCTTATTTTTGAATCCTTTACTTTTCACTGTTACTGTTAATTCCTTTTTCTTTAATTTCCCCACTTTATTGACTTTTTACCCCCATTTCTTAACCCCCCTGCTGTATTTTACCTTTATTGGCTGCCCCCCTACTTTTTATTCCTTTCTGTTTTATTCTCATTTTCTTTTTTACCTCCACTTTGTCATTCCTTTCATTTTTTCCTCCATTTCTTAACCCCCGACTGGATTGGGGGGGATAATTTATTCCTTTAATTTTTTTTTACCCCTTAACCCCCATTCCCCCCACTTTTTGCTCCTTTTATTATCTCTTTACTTTTCTATCCTGTCACCGTGGTATTCCTTTATCTTTTATGTCATTTCCTAACCCCCCCCCCCAAGTGTTTTACTTATATTGACCCCCAATTTCCTGTTACTATCTGTTTGTACCCTTTTATTATTCTGTTACTTTTCCCTCAACTGTGTTATTTCTTTATTTTACCCCCATGTTCGACTGTGTTATTCCTTCGTTAGCCCCCCATACCCCTTTACTTTCTGGTTTATTCCTCTTTTTACCCCCTTTCTGTTATTCTCTTTATTTACCCCCATTTATTTTTTTACCCTTATTTCCTAATCCCTTAAACCCCCACTGTGCTATTCTTTCATTGACCTCAATGTATTTTTTTTTTATTTCAACATTCTGAGTTCTGTTAAGCAGAAATCAGACAGAATCCCGGGGAGTCAGTTGGAATGGCCGAGCCTCGGAGGGCAGCTCACTGAGGGCTGAGGGTCTCGCGTCTGCTCAGAGGCTTCACGTTAGGCTTGGGTGACCACGGCACCGCGAGGAGAGGAGAGGAGAAGGCGGCCGGCTGGCTGCCAGTCCTCCTGATTCAGTGCATCTGCAAGGTTACAAGCGCCCCGCACGTAACCTTTCTGGCGCGGCCTGCTATTCCCGACGTGTGTACAATCAGATGTTCTGGTTTGACACTGCAAGCTACACTGGTTTTATGAAGGATTAAATGCCACCTGAGACATATTTATCCTACATAAATCACTAATGGTAAACTGCAGCATGTCGGTGTCGACACCCCCGAGTGCAGCTGAAAGGTTAACCAGCCACGCTAAGCCTGGTGGAGCCGGAGGACGCAAAAAGGAAGAAAACCGGATAGCGGGCTGCACTTCCTCCTCCTCCTCCTCCTCCGTCGTCGTCGTCGTGCCGAGGCAGCTCTCTCTCTCTTTTAAGTGTGCTGGGTATTGGATTAAAAATGCAAATCGGCCTTAGCTAATATATACAGAAGTGCCGTTAATTAGGAGATCAAAGCCGCAACAGGATGTCAGACAGCACAATCCGACGGCGGAGAGCAGCAGTCCTCCTTCTACACGGCTGAAAATTAAATGGAGCTCGGCTTTAGAAAAAGAAGAAAAAAAAAAAAAAAAAAAGACATTTTTGATTTTTTTTTGCCTGAAAATGTTCATATTTTGATGAAGAAAGCTCAGGTGTGTGTTTGGAGCACATTGTCAGAATCTAAAAATCAACGAAATCACATCAACGCCAAGTCCTAGGAAGGCAATGGGATTGTCAAAAATGGTGAGCGTTAACTAGTGACACTTGGCGGGCAAAGGAAGAAGGGGTGCTAAAGCACAGGGAATGAGCCCAGTAGGGTCCCACAATAGTTACTAGAGACCCCACAATATATTAAAATTATTACTTTAAGGGCACCAGAATAAGAAAAAAACCCCAGACCTGCCATACGGACTCGGGGCTATAATGGCTACCAAAGGAGACTCCGGCGTTGTCTCCGCTGTATGCTTTGGGTCATCGTCATACTGAAAAGTGAACCGTTGGCCCAGTCTCAGGTCGTGTGCACTCTGGTGCAGGTTTTCTTCAAGGACCACCGTGGATTTGGTAGCATTCATCCCTTCCTCACTTTTGACCAGTTTCCCTGTCCCTGCCGCTAAGAAGCTCCCCCATTGTATGGCACTGCCACCACCACACTTCACTGTAGAGTTGATGTTAGGCAGGTGGTCTTCATCAGAGATTGTGCTTGGACTTCTACCCAAAGTGCTGAATTTTTTTATCTCATCAAATTTCTCCGAGTCCTTTCAGCTCTCACATGCCTTTAAGTCCACCATAAATGCCTGATTGATGGAGTGCTGCTGCCGAGATGGTTGTCCTTCTGACTGATTCTCCCATCTCAACACAGGACCTTCTGAAGATCTGTTAAGAGTGAGTGACCATTGGGTTCTTGATCACCCCCCTGACCAAAGCTCTTTTTGCCTGGTTAGTCGGTTTGGGCTGGGTGGCCTGGTGGATCCAAACTTCTTCAATTTCCCAATCATTAAGACCTCTGTGCTCCTGGGAACACTCGTATCTGTAAAAATGTTTTTCTCCCCTCGCTCTGATCGATGCCTCATCAAAATTTGAACATGGAGGTCTACAGAGAGTTCCTCGGACTTCACCGTTTAGTTTTAGAGCTGAAATGCAGTGTGAATCGTAAGACCTTCTATCCTCAAGGTAACACGTGTGCCTTTCTAAATGATGTCCGATCAATTCACTTGGACTCCAATCGAATACTTGACGGATCTCAAGGAAAATTCAGGCACAAGGACCTGAGCACAACACTTGGTGGAGAGATTTCAGCTTTCATGACTTTTACTTCATTTACAAACCTTTCTGGAAACACATTTTCACTTTGCCATTTTGGTTATTGAGTGTAGATTAATGGGTAAACACTGACAATTTAAAACAAAATCTTCAACACTGTAAAGTATGCAGAGTCTGAATACTTTCCTGAATCTCCGCTGTATGACGCTTTCTAGTGCGGCTCTCATTCGTGTCTCTCTAACTAGGCTGACTCTTGGCTGGCCTCCTTGTTTTGGTACCTTAGTCTTTTGG
The DNA here is from genome assembly GCA_026402145.1 of Polypterus bichir lapradei. Taxonomy (NCBI): domain Eukaryota; kingdom Metazoa; phylum Chordata; class Cladistia; order Polypteriformes; family Polypteridae; genus Polypterus; species Polypterus bichir. The sequence continues at coordinate 3,449,052 of JANRMT010062845.1, read as the reverse complement.
CCTTGCTGATCACAGAATTCGGATGGTCGCAGTGTCTGATTTCACTTTTCTTTTTCTCCTTTCCTTTTCTTCATTCTCCAGATCCTATTTGTCCTCATGATTAACCGTCCTTTGAACGACTTATTTCAGCTTGGTATAATATTAACCGATTGATACATAAGTTAAAGAAGAAGATGTATTCCAGGACTTTAGATCATTACAAGAAACTCTGATGCTCAGTATGACGAATGTACTGATGACCTGGAAGGGGTTTGGCACCAGCGCCACCACTCTCGCCACCCATGGCTCATTCCCCGCTGCTCTCCATTGCCTTTTCCCGACTTCACGTTTACGCTGCTGACTCCGCATCCCACTGCAGTGCTCATTGGGGGGTTGGGGGTCACAGGCACTTTCCTCAATTCTGTGTGTCGTCTATGCTGGAATCCTTAAGGAAACTCACTGGCAGCCACACTTCTTGGCAGTTCTTGAACGTTTGCTTTCTGATCTTCTCACTCTGTTTCTATTATTTCACGTCCTGGGCCTTTTGTATGAAATTTTTTGACTTCTGATCACAATCTTGAGTTTACTCCCGACCGTGTTCAGTCTCCCGATTCCAGTTCCTCATATCAGGTATCATCCCATGTAGTTCAGTACACTTGCCACGTTTGCTTGTCGTTTTTTCATCTTCTTGATACTGTAATTTGTCTCCCATCTCTCAAAAATGTGCGGATTTAGTTAAAACAATGATTCTAATTCTGCGGTGGGCTGGTGCCCTGCCCGGGGTTTGTTTCCTGCCTTGAGCCCTGTGTTGGCTGGGATTGGCTCCAGCAGACCCCCATGACCCTGTAGCTAGGATATAGCGGGTTGGATAATGGATGGATGGATGGATGATTCTAATTGGCCTGTAAGGGGGAGTGTATGCCCCCTCTGATGGACCAGCGTCCCATCTGACCAGGATAAGCTTCAGTCCCTACAAGCTAGAACTGCATTATGCAGGTTTGAAAAAAATCAATGGATGGTTAGAAAAACATCAGTTTACTAAAAACGAGTGGCATAATTCTAGTCGAATACTTTCTAAAATGTACCTTTCAAAAGAGAAAAAACAGAACAACAAAAAAAAAAAATCACTCATTTTATTTATTTATTCAAAGCAAGAGTTATGAATGTGAATGTTCAATCCAGCACAGGTGCTCTATTAATTAAAGATTTACAGACAGAAGTATGAATGATTACAAAACGTGAGCAGGGCCCACGGAACACAAAAGGGAGCGGAGTCATCGTCAAATTGTTTAGTTATCTTACTCCGCCATTTCAGAATTTGGTAACAATAATGAAAACATAAAATGCACAGCCTTCTTTTTTTCCCCATAATTCTTAGGAATTTAAGAAAAACAAAACAATATAGAAAATAAAACCAAAAAATCAGGCATGAGATCTCTATAAAATTGTTGACAGATAAAACAATTTGAGAACGTATGTCTGTCAGTCGGTTGTTTTCTGCTACTTACTTGTTTTTGTTTTTTTATTTCAATGAAATTTCAATGTAAATAAACAAGAAAATCACTTCTGGCTGCGCCTTCTTGAAAGTGTCCCTCCTTTACAAAATTATTCACTTGAATTTGCCTTCGTGAGGGACAAACGGAGCATCTTTTTTAATGAAGATACCTCAAAATATTTTTCCTTGTCATAGTAAGAATGAAAAATATTTTCATTTCTTTTCCTTTCATTCATATGCAAGAATTGTTTTCATCCCGGTGAAGATACGATGGATTTCAAAAATGTCCCTGAAACGTTTTATTTTGTTTTTACTTCATCCTGACCACCTTCTTTTTCTGCCAATAATATGCGACTTCTCCATTTCTTTACTCCACGGCGTCGCTCCCATGACAGGGGATGTGCTCTTGAGACTGACTGTCCATGAAGACTTCGACGTCAGTCACCGTCTCTTCTACGACTGCTGTGGTGATGGTGTCGGACTCAGCTATTTCATTGCCGCCGTCGTCTTCTACAGTGTAGCCTTCCTCTTGGCACTGACCTTGGTCCGGCTCGGAGTACACGGCTCCTTTGACTTCCAAGGCTCCATTGCCAAGCTCTGTGACTATGTAATGTGTACTTCCTTCCGTGAAGGTCTGACCACATCCTTCAACCATGGCGCGTGCGATTTCTTCTGTCACGATAATCTGTGAGATCTCTCTGTCTGAGCTGACCATGTCCACATCTTCACTTGGTACCGTCACTGTGCTGCCACTTTCCTCTTGCATTATTAACTGGGGTCCATCTCTTGCCACCATGTGAACTGTTCCTTCATCATTGACAATTACACGAGTTACGCCGTCTTCCATAAGGTGGCCAGCTGTAGCCATGTCACAGACTGCAAACTGCACCACACCTTGTACCACATCTTTATAAACAAGCGGAGCTGAACCTTGAGGAGATGGTACATCTGATGACTGCACAACCTGGGTCACCACCTCCATGGGCTCTGTTCCTTCCTGTGCCTCCTGATAAATGTGAATGGCTTCAGTCATTGCTTTGCTGGAGGAATCGGTCAATGCTCCCTCAGTCTGATATCTGTCTGCAGTACCCTCATCTTCCGGCCCAACTGTTGAATCCCCCTGCTGCTCCAATCGTTCTTTCATCGCCCCAATCTCTGTGACGGCACACAAAAGGGCATCCAATGCTGAAGCCGAAGATGCCCCTTGAATTGCCACATCCTGCCTGGGAAGCATTTCTTGGCCGTCTTCACTGGCTTCCATGGGGGTTTCTACCACCACAACCTGGGTGGTGCCTGCTGGTATGCGTATCTGGCTAGGAATCATGTTGCTCATATGGGCTGCATTTCCACTGGTGGTGATGACTTGACCATCTTCAGTGATGTGCACCACTTCTGCTACCTGACCAGCCATGGCCAATGTCTGAAGGGTTGCTGCCGCTGATTCCTCTGGGAGGCCTTGAATTATGATGACCTGCTGAAGGGGCTCCGATTCTGAAGTCTGACGTTTTCTGGAGCCTTGTGGTTCTCTTTCTCTGGCGGGCACCGGTTCTTCATTTGCTGCCAGAAACGCGTCATCTGTCTGCACAAAAGTGGCACCCTGACCTTTAAGACGGCATTCAAAAGATTTGGAAACAATACCTGTTGAGATACGAAAAGAAGAGAAAGACATTAAAAAGTGTAACAGGTAAGTTATTACTGTACATCACCGCCTCCTTCAACAGACAGCAAAATCTAAAAGTACAATTTATCAGATAACATTTCAAACTGAGGTCAATGTCCATAAAATAATTAATGGCATAAGTATTCACCCTGCCACCTCTAAATCATCACTGGTGCAGCCAGGTGGTTATAGAAGTCACTATAAATGCACCTGTGTGTGGAAGGACCAGCTTGTGATCAGTCAGTATGGGGGCCTAACCTACACAAGGAAGACAAAAGAACACAACGAGCAACTCCATGAAGAGCACAAGTCAGGGAAAGAAGACAAGAAAATATCCAAGTCACTGAAACTCCAGTTAAATCAATCATTAAGAAATGGAAAGAGTATGACATGACTGGAGCAGACCAACCCCAAAAAGTGGGTGATCATGTAAGAAGGCAGCAAGTCAGGGTGACCACAAAGAAACCTCTTTGAACATCGACGGAGTCACAAGCTACAGTGGTTTAGATTGGCAGGGCTGTGCAGACAATAACTGTTGCCCAGGAGTTTCAACAGTTGCAGCTTTATGGGAGAGTGGGAAAGAGAAGGCCGCTGTTTAAAAAAAAAAACAAAACATGCAAGACTCCAAAGTCAGCTGGAAGAAGACCCTTCAACCTAAATGTCAATGAAGCATGATGGCGGCAGTGTCAGGCTGTGGGGATGCTTGTCTGCAGCAGGCCATGAAAGGCTTGTGAGGGTAAAATGAGTACAGCAAAATATGGAGACATCCTGGACAAAAGCCTGATGCAGTCTGCAAGAAACCTGCGCCTTGGGAGAAGACAACAGTCCCAAGTATCAACAACAACAACAATGAATTTCTTGTTGAGCCCAGAATTAGACAAGGAATGCCTCAATGGGATTTAACAAGCCCTATTTTTGACAACCTCCAGGCCTGAAAGCCAAAGCTATAAAGGAATGGCTTCAAAACAACAATGTGAACGTCCTCAAGAAGCTGAGTCAGAATTCAGATCTCACACCAATTGAGAATCTGTGGCTGGGCATGAAAAAGGGCTGCTCACTTACGATCAACATGCAGCCTGACAGAGCTTGAGCAGCTGGATACAGTTGGTATGGCCATCTTAATGAAAGGACAAGTGTCTGTATCTGTATATCTGTGCTAGGGTTAGAAAGAAAATGTTAAAAATAGGCCAAACAAGTAAAAGAAGGGTGAACAAAATCAAAAATGACAATAAAAACACCAAATAAGGGCCTAAAAATTGGTGTTATCAGCCTATTCTGTTGTTAGACATCATACACTGGCAACAGCAGCGTGGCAGACACTTCCTTGTACCCACTTAGGCCACGTGAACAAGGTTTATTCCTGTAATGCTAATGACTGATAACCTTGTGTGATGGGCAATAGACAAAAGAAAATAATAAATCGATGCCCACATCGGTAAAACAAAGCCTCGACATGACTAGGCTGAAGTCACGAAACCAGGCCAATGCAGTAGCAACCACCACCGCATTTTCTCTATAAGAGTGGTCAGTTCAATGAGTGATGCCAAGAGGAAGCGACAAAAACAGGTGGCTCTGTCCATAGAGAAAACGCCGCCCCTGAGAAGGGCGCATATTATCATACCTGATCAAATGGACCGCTCATGGATTAAATAAAAAACAAGAGGTCTACGTTGATTACTTCGATATTAATTTATACATAGATGTGTACATTGAAATAATTTGCAAGTAGTAAAGACAGTGCAAGATGCTATAAAGGTTAATGGACGTATGTGTTTCTTTAAGTTTCTATGAAGTAAACAATAAACAAACTTGTACTAATGACAGATAGATAGATAGATAGATAGATAGATAGATAGATAGATAGATAGATAGATAGATAGATAGATAGATAGATAGATAGTTTATTAATCCCAAGTGGAAATTCATATACACCCCCAGGTGGAATTGAAGAGTCGCATAGTGTGGGGTCTCCTCAGTCTGTCAGTGGAGCAGGACGGTGACAGCAGTCTGTCAGTGAAGCTGCTTCTTTGTCTGGAGATGATCCTGTTCAGTGGAATCTCCATGATTGACAGGAGTCTGCTCAGCGCCGTCACTCTGCCATGGATGTCAAACTGTCCAGTTCCGTGCCTACAATAGAGCCTGCCTTCCTCACCAGTTTGTCGAGGCGTGAGGCGTCCTTCTTCTTTATGCTGCCTCCCCAGCACACCACCACAACCGTCTGATAAAACATCTACAGCATCTTATTGCAGATGTTGAAGGACGCCAGCCTTCTAAGGAAGTATAGTCAGCTCTGTCCTCTCTTGCACAGAGCATCAGTATTGGCAGTCCAGTCCAGTTTATCATCCAGCTGCACTCCCAGGTATTTATAGGTCTGCACCCTCTGCACACAGTCACCTCTGATGATCACGGGGTCCATGAGAGGCCTGGGCCTCCTAAAATCCACCACCAGCTCCTTGGTTTTGCTGGAGTTCAGTTGTATTGTGATACTTTTGTGTGTCTATGATACGCTGGACTGTTGAAATTAAACTGGTGATGCCCTGTGATCACGCAGAGTGCTCGCTCCATTGTCTTCCACTATCTGCCAGGCTCTCACCAAGCCAAAGAAAGAAGGCACAGACAGATCGTCGCTCCACTTCATACCTAAATGCTTACCTCACCGCAACCACCTTTTATTACACTGAGTTTTACTGGCCTGTCTCTTCCTCTTTCTCTCTCTAACTCTCACACAAAGCAAACCAAAGATAAAGACCCGCTTAGTTTATTTTAATGCAAAATAAGAACAACCAAGGTTAAGACAGTGAAGGAAAGCTGAGCACGTAACTTTGGTGCTTTTCATATTTATGTTTTATGTTGGTTCCTTGAAATGCCAATTGATGCTTAGGTATGAAAGAAGTAAATCAACCATTCCTAACCTGTACATTTCCCAAGTGGTTTAGGGATATTGATTTTTTTCAGTGCCTCAGGCCTCAAAAAGTTTAATTGTAGTTCTGCTTTAACATTATGTGGTGAGGTTGGGTTGACTCAGTTTATTTACAAATTATTCCACTAAAAGAAAAAAAAAACAACAATGAATAGGTAGCATACAAACAAAAGAAGTGAGTCCAAAAATCACAATACATGGGATGTTTAAAAAATCAAGTATATGTTAGCCGCTGCAACACCCTTTCACTACCCAAAGGAAATACAGGAATTGACTTCAAGGATGTTGTCCTCGCTGTTTTATCACCAGGGTGTGCCATAAATAAAGGCTGAGGCTCTGTGAAATCACTCTTTCCTTACCCTACACACACAACAACATTCTATATGATGCTGCACTAAGTGACGAGAACTTAAGGCAGCAAAAAGTAACAAAATCGCACATCTATGAGAAGTGACAGGGAAATATGCAATGCTGCTCAGTTACCCACTGCTCACATAACAATGTTGTCAATGTGCCAGTATCACCTCCTTTAGCATGTCTGGAAGTAATGGGGAAGCACCTGAAAACCAGGCTGCCAGCCTGCCCCTGATTCTAGGTGGTCCCTGGTGTTACTAAACAGGCAGAATTAATCTGCCATTACTGCAGAAGCAGAATGAAAGCATGTCACTGGACTACATCAGATTTGTAAGTTTATTTATTTGGACAAGCAAACAAATAAATTTGAGTAGGATAGGTTCATCTGAACATCAATAATGGCCTTGTCAGTGAAGATGTACCAATGAACATAAAGCTCACACTTTAAAAAGAGCACAACGGTGAATGCCCCAGTGTTGCTGCCCTTTGGTCTAATGTTGGTACCTTTATGGCTTCTGTCTTTTATTACTCCCTTCTCTCTATGCAACAAAGACTATTTTCCCTCAGGATGGTCGCTGGCAAATCAACTTTTAGAAATCACCAGATTCTCTTTCTTTTAACACTTGGAAGACATCTTTTCTCAACCTGACCTGATTAGAGCTCTCAGCAGCTAGGATTAATGGGGCAACTGGGACCAGTGTTGCCCAATGGCATCATTTTGTGGATATAGTACAGCACCAAATATCCAGCCATCCTTGCTGATAACTGTGTCCCATAGGATGTGGGGTCTCCTGGGACGGCGGTGCCTATTCTCTTCTCCTTAATCAGATCAGGCATCTTGATTCTCATACTGCCATGATCGCATGCTTTTATTTAACTTTCATGTGTTTTTTCTCATCTGTTTTCGAGATCTAGCATTCATTTTGAGGATTTCTAGAGTGCTAGAATTCTAATTTAACATTAGTGTTTTATTTAAAGCTGACTTTTGTTTTTGTTAAATATATACTGCCATTTTTTCCACCATTTTGTTTGTTTATGATTGCTGCCATTTTGTCTTCTTCGTCAGCATCCTGTTGTGACCTTCAGTTAACAACATGACCGGTTAAAAATTTGTCTTTCGCAATCTGAGTTTATTGACTCAAAACAAATTTTTGACAAACATCCTTTCTTCAAATGACAGTTTATTGCTAAAGCCCTTTATGGTTTTTGACTTGTGCCTGTATTTTTGACCTCAGTTTTGTCTCTCATTTTGATATTTTGAGCAGTTGATCTTTATTTTTTTTTCAACTGCACCTTTCCTCTCGGTTTCTCCTTGTTGACCGCTCGTCACCATAACACATAAGGTGTGGCTGCGTGGTGGGACATCATTAGATTGGTTTTATTTTTCCTTTTTATGTAATTCCATAAATTTTTTTATTAAGAGAATTGTTATTGCATACTTGTATTTGATTGGTTTATAGTAAATACTTAATTGCAAATAAATAAATATTGAAAATAGAAGTAATTTCTACCGATGACAAGCAATGCATTACACACATACACAAAACAATGTTTCTGCATTAAGGCCTAGTGGAGCACAGGCACACCAGATGTTGCACAAAATACCTAAATGAACTTTTCTAACATTAAAATATTAATAACAACACTCAGGTTGTCTTTTTTTTTTTAATTTTCTCTCATAAGCTCCATATAATTACTTACTGTATACAGAAAAAAATAGCTTAATGTAGAATGTGAAATTGTCTTCACGCTGAGGGTCCAGACCAATTGGCCCTGCAGTGTTCTCTATACCGTTGGCTGTATGTGCTCATGGGTAACTTGAACTTTCTAGGTCATCAACAGGATTAAAATACATTACATGTACAGTACATCCAGTCCAAGCTTTTCCCAGTTGGGCCATGCAGCACCCATATAGTAATTGAAAACAAATGCAGGTCAATATCAGGAACTAATTGATTTTCACCTATGACTTTGGAGGATTAGGATGGCACTAAACTTGAATAAGGAAGCCAATGTATGATCCTTTCACTTCATGGGGAAAAAGTCAGCACTCTGATGCTCCTGTTTCACAGAAGGGTGGGATCCTAATGCTGGAAGAACAGCTCTGCACGTAGAAAGTCATTTTTTTAATGGTTTGCTGGCCTTGGGTTGACCAACAAACACCTGGCTGTGTGGTAGATTGTGCCGCTACTGGACGTGCAGTGTGTGTAATTTGCATGTTTTGTCCATGTTATTGTGGCTTACCCTTTTTCACCTCAAAGCTGTTCAATGTCTAAACTTGAGTCCATTTCAGTTTAAGTAGTTCATTGACATAAGCAGCAAGTGAATGTGAGCCTCTCATGTTACTTAATGCTTATATCTGTATAGCTGTATTTTGTCAGATGATGACAATGTCAGAAGGTATCACAATGATCTGATGCCAATCATGACAGACCAGGCACCAGCATCCAATTGTTTAATTGATTTTTTTGTGGTATAAATATCATTAGTGAGGTAAGAGAAGTGTGCACACATACTGTAAGGCCCCACCAGAATTTTCATGCCTAAAACGACACCGTATTCACAGTATTTGGACAGCCCATCCAGGGCAGGTTACTCTGTACTGAATTAATTAGTCAAAAATGGGTGAATGGATAGATGAATGGAGGTATATGAAGCTTCTGATGGTTCCACCCTGAATTGAAGGTAACATTCAGCAAGTTCAGCAATGAGGATAGAAAACAAGGAATAAAGAATTCCCAGCTTGTGCCGACTCCAGTATGGCACTCCACAGAGTGATTCAGAATCCTCTCGGAGTGTGCAGACGTCAAGGCGAATTCTTTACAGTATCTAATGTGCTGACTTAACCCATCTGAATCCAAATGTGGGCTCAGCCACACGCTAACCATTTGGGTAGACAGCTGAGAGTTGTTACGGTGGGGTGAAGTAGCCGTTCCAAAGCCTTTATAAAAGTGATTACAGCTCTGACTTTTTTTAATTCAGCAGTTTAATAACTTCAAGTGCTGTCAGAGTCACTTTGAGAAATGGCCTCCATAAAATGTAACAGCCCCAATCAGATTATACAGAATCCACCATTTCAGCTTTAATGAATTAATAGTGAAAGATGCAGAGGTTCAAGAGTTTTGAAAACTAATGGGAGTGAGTGATTTACTTTACTGAAGATATATCCTTCTGGGCATGGAAATATCGAGCTGGCTAATTTATTACCGTTATTAGCAGCTGGTTGTGCTAAAATCCCGGGGGTACAGAATCCCAGATCACCACTTCAGAAATCCTGCATGTGTTATAATATTTAGGTTATTGTCATGGGGTGGTACGCCAGAATGATGTAAGGCCTCTCCTGATTCCAGATCCAGAAGATTATTAAACAGAAATAAGAGTGTAAGGAAAAAAAATGAGAAGCACAAACAGCTACAGCTACAGGAGCATAACTGAGTTAAATAAAGATTTGGCAGATGGATTGAAACCAAACCAGCAAGGGATTGGTCACAATTGGGAAATAAAAAAAAAACCATGGCTTAATATGTGTGACAAAAATCAGTCACGAAGAGAGGGCAGGAATTCGACAATCAATAAACAAACATATAACCGGAGCCAAAACATAAATGTTAAATTTTAGTCAAAAAGCAGACTTCGAAACATTTCATAACAATTCCAGTTTTAGGGTTTGGGTTCAGTCCAATTAAGGACAACCAGGAAGTGAACAATGCAACCATTATACTCTTACCCTGGATATTTTTTGAACTGTAAACTTCCAGTTGACTTTCCTTTGCAACAGTATAGGAACTGTCCACAAACACTCCTCAAAATGACAGCACCCATAAGAAAAACAAAATGCCATTGTTGGAGATTGCTACTAATTTCAACATTATTGATGTAACCACAAAATTTATTGACTTCTAAAAGATCATTTTAGAGGTCAAGGAGACTTTAAAAAAACAATTAAAAAAAAAAACGAAATGCAGAAACAGGAGCCTGATCATGGAATTAGTGAACGCAAAACACAGTTTTTAATTTAGTCAGAACTAACCACCTTTTTTCTTTTCTCTAGACTTACATTTTTGAAGAATGGATAAGACTGGTGAGTGAAGGTGTGTACCTAAATAACTTGGGATGTGTAGATAATACACTCTGATTACTAAATCAGAGGAAAAGCTGCAGAAAATTGTTTACAATATATTTAGTGGAAGTGAGAAAAGAGGTCTGAGGATCAATTGCAAGAAGTCTGAAAGTATAGCTGTGTCAAAGAAGAGAGAAACTCCTATCTACAGTATTAAAGTTACTACTACGATGGTCACACAAGTAAATAGGTTTCAGCTATTTGGGAAGCATGATAACATATGACAGATTGTGTGATTATGAAATTAAAAGGTCCATCAGTATGGCTAAAGATGCCTTCATTAAGCTGAGGAAGGATATCTGCAATAGTGAGATCAGTAGAAAAGCTAAGATCGGGACTCTACTGTAGAGTGCTGTGTCTTCCTGTTCTCACATATGGATCCATGTGCTGGACAATTTCACCAACTATGGAAAAGGAAACTCCATCAATGGAATTATACTTCCTAGACTGCACTATGGAAGTCAGCAGGACAACCCAAACTACCAATGAGGTTAGGACCTGGCTACAAAGAAAGATTGCTGCTGACAATCAGACAGAAACAGATTGTGTTGTGTGGCCACATTATGAGGAAAGAAGGCATGGAAAATTTGGCAGTGACAGGAAAGGTCAGAGGAAAAAGAGATCACAGAAGACAGAGACAAACTTTCATGAAGAGTCTTTGTAATGGGATGAAGATGGTCAGTTTGAAGATTACTTGTGTCTCATGGAACAGAGAGTTATGGAAGGTCATGGTCACCAAGGCTATTTCCAGTAGATTTCAATCTGAAAAGGAGCCAGTGGCGCATCTATGAAACAATGTTCTGATCAGCCATACGCATCTCAGGAAGTGACCCACTAAATTAAACTTGTGTGTGAAACACAAGACCTGCATTACCAGCCCACTGTCCTGTATGGAGATGTCTACGTCATGCACCAATTTACACCTCCACAACATTAAACAGACTGTGAATAACAGTTCTGCCAGTTTGTCATGTTATACCTTAGTTCTAGTTTTTCAATCAGATTTTGATACCACAGAATTTTGTCTCATGGCTACTTTTTGGCATCGATCTGATTATGTTTTTAACTAAGGCATAATAACCATGGGGACATACGCTGCTTTACAGTCCAGTAGCCTCACCACAAGGCTTCACTCACAGCTCTACTATTTATTTCTTTCCTTAAATTATTGTTACAGTTTGCTTTGGTAAATGAAATGGAAGGGTGAACTCTATGAAAAACACTTGAAGTGGAGCGCGTCTGGGGTCCATGGCATGTCAAAAGACAAGGAAAGACAGAGAGAGAGCAGGACTGGGCTGGAGCCAGGGATGAGGAAAGGAGGCAAGGTTGTAGAGATACCCTGCGGTGAAGTGAGGGGAACAACACTCCAGGGGTATTTTGCCCCTTGCGGAGTTGAGGAGCAGGAGCAATCATGAGCCTGTAAAGATCTGGGGATGCTGAAAAATGGTGGCCAGAAGGTCCCAGTGGATACCAACTGAGGTGGCTGTAATGAGAAATCCAAAAAATTAATTGTGTCCGCTGGTGTCTCAGCCCTGCTGTGAGACAAGTTGAAGCAGGTGATCGTGACTTTGACTTTATTCCTATTTTTAACTATTTAACGGAACTATTAATTTATTTGTTTTGATCTTCATTTCACAATGGACTATTTATTGAAGAACTGGAATTGCACCATACTGTTTGTTTTGAATAAACACACTATGCAGTTTTGCATAAAGACTTGTTGTTTGTGTCCTCGTGGTCCTAGTCCATCCTCAATTATGACTATCGATGTCTCAGGAGATGGAAAAGGCTCAAGGCTGCGTGCACCCGGGTCATCACAGTGCTCTTTGAGGGCTGCTCTATTTCACAGTGAAGACAAACGTAATCTAGCTGTCAAGTGCAATATTACCGTCCAGAGGAACTGGATGTCATTCCACACCAAACTGCAGGCTAAAAAAGTGCAACAAGAGATTTTAGGCCAAAAATGCAACAAAAACCCATAAAAAACATGATTGTTTCAGAACATAGGTGACAATGGAGGTAGGAACCCAATGAAGGGATTTTCAGTTGGGCAAACCAAGATGTAATTAGTTGAATGATTTTCTTTTCCAATAATAATCCTGATGTTTCTGATTCTGTTTCTCCACCTGTCACGCTAAGGCCTTTTGGAAGTAAACGCTAGAGTAGATGAATGTACAGACAAGACACATAAATGCTGACAATGGAAAATGCATGCATTTTCCCCTTCAGCAATGTAAGTGACTTCAGGTGGAATGAACAATGCCACCAACTATAGATAGAGCTAATTGCTGTCTAAATGTATGCCAGCTCTTTTAAGCCTGTGGAGGCGTTGGGCATGTTTAATGGCACATTCAGTGCTGCAGATTAAAAAAGAAAGAGATCACTTTTATCAAATCCATAGAGCAAACACTTCACAAGTTCTCCTCTAAAACTCCTCACATGTACTTTAAGGCTGACGGTGGCCCTTAAGTGTGTTTACAACAAGGCGATAGATGTCAAGTGACGGACTGTAAGATACAAGGCTGTCCATTCAGTTCCCTTCACCAGCTCAACGTGTCATCCGGAAAGTGTTCACACTATAGAAATAAGTAATAGTAACTCACTTTGGATATAACAGTCAGATAAATTAGTCAAATGATCGATAAGCTCTCATTCACATTTACAAAGCTGTCTTTGAACCCCAGGGAGATAGCCAGTCTGGATTTAGAGATCTTAGGCAAGTGGCACGAAACTCAGAACCTGGTCACAGTGGCTACAGGTTTTCATCTCAGCCAATTTCTTAATTAGTGACCAATTCCTGTTGCTAATGGATTGGGATTCTTTTGCCTTCATTTTAACGGACTTCCTTTATGAAATTCGCAACACTTCATGTTTCTTTTCTCCTTAGCTAGCAGCCAGATGATAAAATGTAAATTGAGCCAGCAGATGACCAACTAAAGTGAAGTCTCAAGGTGTTCTCACACCCAGTTCATTTGGAATGTTTTTATTGAACTCTGGACTGATTTCCCCCGTAGTCTGGCTTATTTACAGTAGGTAGATGTGAACACTCCAATTGTACTCTAGTGCAGACCAAAATATAAATACCGAGACTCTTTAGAAACAGTGGTGTTGGTGCAGTATCAAGCAAACACTGGTGTGGTATGCATGAGATATGAATGTCATCCGACACATACAGTAGCTGATCTAACTACAGGAAGTACTATGCAGTATGGGATACATTTCAGTTTGTAATTAGGCAATCTCTGTGTAAAAATAGATCTAAATATACATGTAAGTTCAAATAAAACAACTTGAACAAGTACCAGTCAGTCAAAATAATCCTAGCACCCGATTCAGCCTCACGGTCTCTTATCTCTCTCACAATCAGATAAGAGTTGACCACGTAAAAAAAGTTTAAATTCATTTGTGTTCTGGTAGGTCAAACCACATACAGAGTTGTGTTCTAATGTCTTCTCCGACTGATGACCTACCCTCAAGAGTGATACATGTAGAAGGGCGTCCTATCAATATGATCAGACTTCAGGCATGATGTAGACACTGGAGACTTGAGACTATACAGTTAGGTCCGTAAATATTTGGACAGACAACTTTTTCCTAATTTTGGTTCTGTACATTACCACAATGAATTTTAAATGAAACAACTCAGATGCAGTTGAAGTGCAGACTTTCAGCTTTAAATCAGTGGTTTGAACAAAAAAAAAGCATTTTATGAACACAATCCCTTCATTTCAGGGGCTCAAAAGTAATTGGACAATTGACTCAAAGGCTATTTCATGGGCAGGTGTGGGCAAGTCCGTCGTTATGTCATTATTAATTAAGCAGATAAAAGGCCTGGAGTTGATCTGAGGTGTGGTGCTTGCATGTGGAAGATTTTGCTGTGAACAGACAACATGCGGTCAAAGGAGCTCTCCATGCAGGTGAAAGAAGCCATCCTTAAGCTGCGAAAACAGA
>JANRMT010062845.1:3410861-3434173 GCA_026402145.1 Polypterus bichir lapradei | reverse complement strand
AAAACCCATCCGAGAAATCGCTACAATATTACGAGTGGCAAAATCTACAGTTTGGTACATCCTGAGAAAGAAAGCAAGCACTGGTGAACTCAGCAACGCAAAAAGACCTGGACGTCCACGGAAGACAACAGTGGTGGATGATCGCAGAATCATTTCCATGGTGAAGAGAAACCCCTTCACAACAGCCAACCAAGTGAACAACACTCTCCAGGGCTTGGTCGGCGTATCGATATCCAAGTCTACCATAATGAGAAGACTGCATGAAAGTAAATACAGAGGGTGCACTGCAAGGTGCAAGCCACTCATAAGCCTCAAGAATAGAAAGGCTAGATTGGACTTTGCTAAAGAACATCTAAAAAAGCCAGCACAGTTCTGGAAAAACATTCTTTGGACAGATGAAACCAAGATCAACCTCTACCAGAATGATGGCAAGAAAAAAGTATGGAGAAGGCGTGGATCAGCTCATTATCCAAAGCATACGACATCATCTGTAAAACACGGTGGAGTCAGGCAGTGTGATGGCTTGGGCGTGCACGGCTGCCAGTGGCACTGGGACACTAGTGTTTATTGATGATGTGACACAGGACAGAAGCAGCCGAATGAATTCTGAGTTGTTCAGAGACATACTGTCTGCTCAAATCCAGCTAAATGCAGTCAAATTGATTGGGCGGCGTTTCATGATACAGATGGACAATGACACAAAACATACAACCAAAGCAATCCAGGAGTTTATTAAAGCAAAGAAGTGGAAAATTCTTGAATGGCCAAGTCAGTCACCTGATCTTAACTCAATTGAGCATGTATTTCACGTGTTGAAGACTAAACGTCGGACAGAAAGGCCCACAAACAAACAGCAACTGAAAGCCGCTGCAGTAAAGGCCTGGCAGAGCATTAAAAAGGAGGAAACCCAGCATCTGGTGATGTCCGTGAGTTCAAGACTTCAGGCTGTCATTGCCAGCAAAGGGTTGTCAACCAAGTATTAGAAATGAACATTTTATTTCCAGTTATTTAATTTGTCCAACTACTTTAGAGACTCTGAAATGAAGGGATGGTGTTAAAAAAATACTTTAGTTGCCTCACATTTTTATGCAATTGTTTTGTTCAACCCACTGAATTAAAGCTGAAAGTCCGCACTTCAACTGCATCTGAGTTGTTTCATTTAAAATTCATTGTGGTAATGTGCAGAACCAAAATTAGAAAAAAGTTGACACTGTCCAAATATTTATGGACCTAATTGTATAGTAAATGTTAATCAAACAGTATAAAGCGAGCATCATTAATACATATTTACAGGTTTAACAACTGTAGACATGTGATTGATGATGAAATTAAACAGTGACGTGACGTTCATGCAGTAGGAGAGCAAATACGGCAACATCATATGGTGAAATTACATGCACCTTATATGCTCCGTGTCTGAATGACATAAAACCATCAGCTGTTTGGATGTCTGTTTGTTTACTAATCACGCAAAATGGCTAAACCAATTTTACAAAATTTTGCACGTACTGTACATTGCTGCCGGTCAACCTTAAAATATAGGCTATATATAGTACCGGGAAAAGGGGTTTATAATGGCAGGGGGATAACTCAGCATCAGCAGTGTACTGGGGTTGAAACAAGGATATCATCACCTGCATTGACAAAACTTTATACCAGCAAATGCAAAATTTCATCTAAGACCACAGGTATAGTGTTTTCTTCTCAATAAATCTGGATTTGAACAATTTTGAAGTAGTAATCAACCCGCCACAGATAGGTAACTCAGCTAGAACTAAATAATAATAAAAAGAAGACAATATTAAAAAAAATACAAAATTACAAAGAACACGTGAAAAATATTAATACATAAATGATCCAATAAGAAAAATATACTTAAGCCTGTGCCAGTCCGGGCTCCACGTTATTTGGCAGCTTTAACTCAGAACCATCGATAGTCATAACTGACCAAAGAGGAGCCAGGCAAATGAGGACATTAAACAAGAGGTGGTGAATCAAGTGCATAGTGCTTTTGTTAAAAACAAACAGTGTTCCAAAAAGTGCAGTGCCATCTTCAATAAATGAGTAAATATATAAGCCAATAAAACAGGTAATTTTCAGAGGTTAAAATCCAACAATAAATAACCCTTTAAAACAAGGTTTAAAAATCGTTAAGCAGAATCCCTCTTAAAATGACGTCTCCCCGACCTACCATTATCAGCTCAAGGAGACATCAACCGACAGGTGCAGTCAGCCTTCATAAACCTGGCTCGTTTGCCTCACTGCTTTCCCTCGGTATGTCGGAGACGTCATGAGCCTTGCTCCTTCTCCTGCTGCCATTCCTCTGGTGTATGCAGAAGCCTGTCTGAGCATATTGGTCACTACATGCTCCATGAAGTGTTCAGCATAAGCAACCTCAACTCCTCAAGCATTGGCCATAAGCTACTCTTGGGGCCATCCCTGACAACCTGCCTTCTCTCTTCCACTGCCCCAGTCTCCGCCACACATCTGCCTGCCCGCCCTTCCTTCCTTCCTTTTTCAGTTTCTATGTTATCCTTTCTCCCTTTTCTTTCATCTTGCTTGTTCATGTTCTTGTGCTTTTGTTCTCTACTCTGGCCCCTTTTAAATACTGATTGGTGGGCACAGATGCTGCAATAATGGACTTCAGAATGGTAATGACACAACTGACCGGCAGGTACATCTGCACGGCCAATTACGCGGTAACATCCCGGAACTGCTCCACCATGCTACTGCTCTCACTTATGCCCCTACTGCCTGTGTGCACCATTTATTTATTTGTTTAAAAACACATAATGCCACAGAACCTGCTCTACCACTAAGCCAGGAAACAAACCTAACTTACATTAGCAGCACTAATTCTGAATGTGGCTGGGTAACACTTCAGATCCTGCGGCCCTCCAGTATCTGAAGTAGACACCTTTACCTCTGGGGTAAAGCCAGAAAAAGCTTTAAACTCTGAAAAACCAGATAAAGGGGTTTGACAAATGATGGACAGGTGAGGCAAAAGATGGCCGAATTGATAGATGGACCATAGGCTTTACATTAGGCCCATTTCATAATAATTTTACTGAGGCATTCTGCCAGCTCTCCACCTACACGAGCAAGGACAGCATATCCCTACTTTAGTTTGGCTAAAGGCACGTTCCACAGCCAATTCAAATTACGCCGGGCCAACGTGCTAATCCAACTATTAAATGCTAACATTTGCAAATTAGAAAACAGAAAAACCATTTGTTAAGAACCTTTCATTTAAAAATGAAGATGCAAGATTTTGCACCGTGAACTCACGTATCAGAGCTGCTGGGATGATGCCATCACTGTCTGTATGGTGGCCTCAGCCCTGGCAAAATAAATAATGATAACCATTCCCAGCAGTGATGCCTAGCAAGAAAAATGAGTGCGCACATATGCCCACATTGCTTCACACCAATTAAAAATGTTTCCTTTTGACACACGGTGTAACCTACAAAAGATACAAAATACACATAAATAAAGCAAGCGAAACTTTGGATAACATAAAGCAGGGAAATTAGAAATGCCATTAAAAGTTTGAGGAAAAAACCCGTGCAGATGGAACATCTCATTAACAGGTGTGTCAGGTCAGCGGCAGGCGTACTTAAAAGCTGTTTTAACCTCATAAGGCATACTTGGAATTTTTTTTTCCTCCAGATAGACAGATCAGTACTGCCATTGTTTAATTAGAAAATAATCTGGGGGTTTCATGGCTTAAAATAAAAAATAAGAATTAGAGAAAAACACATTTGAATCATTTAATGATGTTTAACAGCCAAACTTCTTGTGTATGGATGCTATAGGCATCATGGATGTAAGGCGTATGGATGCTATAGGCAGCAGCCGGTGGGGATACCAGAATTACTCCAACAAAAGTCCCAATGCATCGCGAATTCCAAACACACACTGTCAGGTTTTGACAATAGAGGGTAGCAGGCTGACACAATACGACCCGGATGGGACCCTGTGTTCTACTTAGAACTTGCTTCAACTGATAGATCATGTCAGGTCAGTCATGGCCTACCAACCCATTAGTTAGTAGTAGTATTAGTAGCAGTAACCCTATTTCCAATTGAAATGTTCAGTTAACCTCCAGTTCCTAAACCTTATAACATTACACATAATAGAAATAAGAACAATTGAGGCATATATACCTGTTCAGGTAGGATCTGTGGTAGGATGAAGTGATATGGGTTAAATTGCCAAATTCCCAATGGAGACAATTAAGGCTTGTTTGTTTGCTTGATCCATCTATCTAAAAACTATATCTCAACAGTTTTGGGTCATATGGCATTATTTTGTATGTATCAATATTGTATTTTCACTAAAATACTGTGGTACAGGTTGACCATCCCTAATCTGAAATGCCTGGGACCAGAAGTATTTCAGAGTTTGGATATTTTCAGATACTGGAATATTACATGATGACAAATCTTGGGAATGGGACCCAAGTCTAAACACAAAATATATTTATGTTTCCTATACATCTCATACACATAGCCTAAAGATAATTTTCTACAATTTTTTAAAATTATTTTGTGCATCAGAGTTTATGTACCAGTCATGTATCTTTTTTCAGCGTGCCACATAGCATTTTTCAACTGCTGCACAGCCAGCTGATTGTTTATGCCTTGGTACTTCATGGAGATTAATACATTCCAGGGGAACCTCCCACTCCCACTCATGCAATGTGCTTTGTGCTGCTCAAAATTCAAAGGGCCACTGAAGAAATTGGTCATAAACAGTAAAAACTACCTCGTATGTTATTCAAATCTGCTCATTGGTACAAAAAATTAGTGGGAACCTTGGTTGGAGCATCACATGGACATTTAAGGTCAAGTGTGGAATATTACACCTGTGGCATCCCGCTGGATTTCCACACTGCCAGCATTTAAAAGAAAAATTGTAATATTTTTATTTGAGGGGTACATTAGCAGATCATAATGAAAATATTATTAGCACTGCCACCAGGTACATAACACTGCACCTTTGAACTTGCAATGCATAATTAGCCATGTGGCACAACTTCGAGTCAAAACAATCCTTAAAGGAGACCTCCCGTTCCCCTCATCAGAAAACACAGAAGACCCTGTTAAATCATAATAACGAAAGATTTATTACTATTTACAAGGAGTTTCTTTCTTCTTAAAGAAAAAAGTGTGAAGCATCTGCACATAAATGTTAAAGAAAAAAGAGATTCAAACTGCACCCAGAGTCATGAATACGAACAATGAAATGAGGCAGCCCCATACTGTCACTTTATGACACAGTTAACGTGTGCCCTAAGATTGGAACTCTGTGACTACTGGCTTTTCACATCTGTCCTCATAAAACAGGTCATCTTTATATTACGACTCACACAATTACCTTCTCTACAGCTCTTTTCGTTATGGTATCTAAAAACTCTTCAACTCTTTCATAGTTTCTTAGACTCCGCCGCCTCTGCAGTAATGAGATTGACTTTAATAAAGCACTCAAAATGAGGAGTATCTTCATTGATAGAGAATACCCTTCTCATATTGTGGACAGAGCCCTCAATCAAGACAGGAGTAGACTTTGTAACATCCACCCTAAGAGGGGCACACCAATTATGAAAAGAGCTGGTCCTCCCATTCCACTCAACACTCTCTCTCTTCACGAGGCATTAAACAAAGCTTCCCAATTTTGCAGACTGATCATTCCATATGAGACTTTTTTCCTAAGTCTCCCTTGATCTCCTTCAGTCAACCACCTAACATAGGCAAACTTCTCGTCAGCAGCTCACTTCACAGAGAAGCACCACATTATTCCCCAGGCACTCTGCACTGTAATAGGAGCCGCTGTATCACTTGCAAATATGTCATCAACAGTATCTTTGTACCTGGTTCCTCCAGTACATTCAATATTAAACAATGGGCCTCCTGCCAGTCTACAATCCTCTTCACTGCATTTCTTGTAGGACGTGTGTAGCCATCTCCAGAGATGAAACAGCGAGTTGGCCAGCAGACTGTTTCAGGGAGTACCTTTGAGCCTATGGTAGAACACTTAATATCCCTTGATCATAGCCACACTGATCTCTCTGTTTTGAGTTCTTTTACGGGGTTTCAAAGATTCTTTTCAGTGAAAATCAGAAGATACTAAGCTCATTTTCAGCCTGGGGTCACAGATATTTCCAGGTCTTAATGACTGACTAACATGTTCATCTCTCCCTCCATCATATCTAAAGGTAGCTTTTTCTAACCTATCATTTTATCTCACCCCAGCTTTGTTCCCCATCCTATATCTGTAACGCACTCATCCTTTTCAGTGGCACAGCTAAAACATCATGTTGGTCACCCTTATTCCTTTTTCAAATGGAAAATTAACTTTACATTTTTTTCCTTTGCAGATGTACACTGTTGTATCCCTAAGCTAAATCCATCTACATATTCCGGCCATTTATTTAGCACTTCTTCTGTTTGTGTTGCTCATTTTCCTTCTTTGGTTTTTATGCCTGAAGACTCAGTCCTGTAAGATTTTTCCATCAATTCTTTCATGTTTTGTGTGTATTGATCTTGAATTTCTGTATGCATCAGCATTAATATCTGCACACTTCTCATTCAACCAGTTCTCTTTTGCCTTCCTACAAGCTATCTGAATTTGCCTATTTAACTGGCCATATTCGACATTGTCTTTACCCTTAATCAAGCGCCTTTCCTCCATCACATCAAATATCTCTCTGCTCCTCCATTTCTGTTCGCATTCACATACATACCCCTAAGCCAGTGATATCCATCAAAATATTTTCAAAGAGCTCATTTGTTTTCATTTTATAGAACTCTTTTTAAAGTAAGCACTGTATAGCAGGGAAGCCCTCCTGTCGACATTTGCTGTGCCAAGTAGAAATCTTTTAAAATGGCATATTTGAAATAGCAGCCTGAAAGTGTGAAAGTGAAAGAATGAGAGAGAGAGAGAGAGAGAGAGAGAGAGAGAGAGCGTGAAGAGTTTTCATTGTAATGATATCCATAAACTACCCAAATGGCACTTTTAGTACCATCCTGAATATGGCATTTTCTGTGCTCTACACAGTCTAAATGGTTTGATCATAGAGCATAATACTCCGTTGGGTTTATAGAACAATCAATGTTCCATAAAATGATGTATTTATCCAATAGTTGGCTTAGCGGTTACTCGTGTATGACATTGTAGGACACTAGCTTTCAGCTGTTCAGCAGTACTTGTGCTGTAAAACTTATCTCACAATACTTCAACAACTTCATCTCATCTGTGTCAAGCAATTTGTTTAAGGCTCAGAGCCTGGAGTCAGGGAGAGGAGAAAAAAAATTGTAATAAAAATTCATGGAATCTGTTCGAGAATGAAAACTGATGGCGCTAGAAAGGTCACATTGCATCTGTGCTAAAGAGGTCAAGGGTCACTTACAGTTCTCAAACAGACAGTATATTTCATGCATCATGTAGCAGATAAAGATTGCATTGAAGAGACTTGTCTGCAGAAGAAACATTAAATGTGTTTAGAGCAGCCCTGTGTGTTAATATCCAGCTTCGCGCCATCCGTCTTCTGGTGCTTTGCGCCTCTCCTCTGCCGGCAACTCGGCGCAGGCTGTTAAATGTGATAACAAGTGCAGCACGCCCTCGGCCGCATCCAGCGAGTGTCTTCTATTTCATAGATGGAATGGGATGAAAGAACTTTAGTGTAGACTTTTTGTTTTCTAACAGCGTACGTGTGTACACTGTCATTATCAATCTGCAAATAAAAAAGGCTTGTGATAGAACAAGTTAATTTGTGTTTGGGCTGTAAAAGGCCGTCCATTCAAATGTGCCTTAGCCACTGAGCTTCAAGACTTGCTTCTGTCCTTTTGAAGGGTTCATATGAGGTAGTGCGGTGGTTAACGCTGCTGCCTCACAGCTACACAAGACTGGGTTCAAAATCCAGACTTGTCTCTCCCTGAGGGCAGTTTATACCCTTTCCCTGGTGTCTGTGTCGAGAGATTTTCTAGTCATTCAGATTTCCTCCCTTATCACAAAGCCATGGATGGTAGGTTGATTGGTGGCCTGATGAGAGTGAGTGTTATTTGTGATGTGATGTTGGTTCTTGTAGTGTGCTCAGTGCCAAATGTGCAAGATCTGGTGCTTCTTGACCCGGAGATTAGATCCTGTAATGGATGATGGTAAACAAATAAATAAATGAGTTAATGAACAAAGAGACAGAGGTGCAATAATGGCTGGGACTAAAGGCTCTCTTACAGCCCTGGTCCATTTGGCTAGTGTCTAATAAGAAGATGATTACTCACTTGGTTTCAGTCTCCAGTTAGTTCAGTTGCATTTCACACAGCAAACTTTCAAGCGAACCTGATGTAACTTAAACACTCTACTCTACACCCTGGGTAGAAACTACAGTATATTTCCTTTGCCTCAACCAAAAGATGAGGGGTCAACAAGGGCTGTTCTTGCACACCCCCACATTTGTAATAACTATGTGTTTGTTAATCATATATAGCTCTGTGTGCAGAATGCTTAATATATGGAAACTAGAAGAGTTTGCATGTTACAGGAAAGACATGTTTCATCCAGGCAACTGTACAGGTGATGGCAAACTCTAGTGGGGGCATACAGTGATGCGTTTCAATGAACGTCACTGCATGATGTTCTGTATTTCCTCTCTAGTAAATTTCCAAATTTCCCCCTTGAGACAAATAAAGTTCTATCTGTCTATCTAGTATATGAACGTCTCCTCTTAGTTGATCTCAAATGACATGTCTGGTGTCTCTATACCAATAAATATTTGTTAATAATGTTCACTTTGGAATTTTAGATTAACACTTACGACATAGTATGAAAGTTAATGTGTCTCCAGTGTCCGCATCATGTCCAAAGTGCGATCCCATTGAGAGGATAACCCCCCATGTGAGCAGATTAAGGGGTTTAATTGTCGATCGTTTGGACAGACTTGCAGAATGTGCATGTTGTCACCTGATGTTTACTTTGACATTTGCATATGCATAAATCAACATTAGGTCAATATGATGACCTAACAGTTAAGACTGTTGACTTATAGCCCCAGAGCCCAGGGCCTAATTCCCAACTCGGTCACTGTCAACATGGAGTCTGTATATTCCCATCACGTCCGGTTATTTTCACAGCTCAGAGATGCCAGTTAGAATCACTAGTGACTCTAAACTGAGCCTGTGTGAGTAAGTGGGTCCCTACAGTGAACTGGCTGCTTCCTTTCTTGCACCTGATTCTGATAACGTAACCACTGGCCCACTTGAACACTAGAATGAGCAGATTTAGCAAATACAGACACGAGCCATATTAATTGGATATATATTTTTGAAAAACACTATTAATTGTGTGTCATCTTCCATAGACTGACATTACTTTTGCTTATTTCATTATGCCTACAACACAAATTAGTTAGGTCTCTGATTAAACACTCGGTTGAAATGGAAACCTCCGTCTTATGAAAAGATTTTACACAAAAGCTAAGAGAATGCAAGGTGACACATGTGGTGGTAGTTTGGTTATGTGTACAAAGGATAGTGAAATTCTTACTTGCATATTCCACCAATATGGCACCTCCATGGTTTTAACTGATAGGACACAAGTTTGGCTTTGCAGTTGTCTGCCATAACCCACTGGTGACAAAGTGTTGTTCTCATTTGTTCATTGACGTGCTTTTTTCTGCACCATTGCTTTACTCAGGTGTTAGGGTTCAGTGTCATGTGGCCTAACTGATTATATTGTATTGTATTGTATTTATCTATTCGTTCACTCACTTCATCAGCACAAAGTCACATGGAACTACAGCCTATTCACACAGCGGATGTGAGTGTATGTGTGTATCTCTCTATTATAATAAAAAAATCTTGGGCGACAAGACTTTTTATCCTGCGACGAGATGTGACCTTTTGAAGAGACTTTCTGGAATGAAGTCCCACGAGACTTTTAACATGAGATTCTTTCAAGTCACGCCATACTTACAACCTTTGGAAGCAAGTCCCTTCGAGACGGTGACTTTTGCCATTAGATTCTTTCAAATCACGACCTACTTACAACCATTTTCAAACCAGACCACAGTCCTCTCACCTCTCAGTCTTGTGAAAGCTTTTGTCAGACACAGTTCTTGCGCTCTCAGCTCTTATACATTTTAAAGTTTTCCTCACTATAAGTTCTAATTTAAAGAAGATGTATTATGTCCAAATCTTATTGAAGAATTTCATCACAAAGTGTTATCAACAGAGGAAATGAGTACATGGCCGATCCTAACGCCTAGAAACGAGGAAGTCAAACGAATTAACTCCAAAAATGTTGATCTGTAACACGGCAAAATGGTTAAATGCGTATCAATAGACTCTGCTGAAACAGTTGGTGGTGATGGTGCGGAAGATGAAAACAACAACTTATATCATCACAAAGAATATCTACAACAGTTGACACCACAACAATTACTGTAGAAAGAAGGATGTATCCAAGAAAGGTAATGTAGTACATCTCCCGTGGATAACATTAAACACCAAAGGAGATCTTGATATGCCATTTGATTTAAAACATTAACAGTTTCCTGTTAGAATAGCTTTTGCAAAGACAATTAACAAATCTCAGAGCCAAACATTCGAAAAAGTCATTTTATTTAATAGAGAGAAAGAAATGAAATGCAATCACGGGCAGTTATACGACGCGTGGATGCAAATGTAACATTTCAAATGAAAATCTGTTTAAATTGTACATTCACATCCCCATACATGAGCGGCAGAACCGCGAAGAGGGTAGTGTGTAGTGCTGGCCAAGGGGTTGGCAAGCAAAGCGAGCAGGGAGCAAAGCCCCCTAGTCTTATATATAAAAGTCTATGTGTGGAAGTGTGTGTGTCTGTCTGTCCGGCCCGGAAGTGCGAGGCTACACCATAAAGCTCAAAAACCCAGCAAGGCAGCCCCAAATTAATGAGTCAAGAAGAAAAAAGTGCGAGGCTGCAGCAAGAAGCTGAAAGAAAGCGACTCCATCAGTAAAGTGAAACCACTGAGGAAAGACAAACGAGAGAGGAACTCACTTAGCCGCTGATAGACAAGGGGGGCGAGCACGTCCGCAAAATGAAACCACCGACTATGCATTTCAATTTGTTTTCTGATGATTTCAATAGTTTCTAGGAGCCCGGGCTTTTTATAGTACAGGCTTCCACAGCTAGTGTGTATATATATATATATATATATATATATATATATATATATATATATAGTCACATGTGTGTGAATGGGAGACAGCACGAGGGCTTTGGTGATGGTAATTACCCACCAGATCATGTGTTGGCACTACAGAAGAATGACAGTCACTTCATCACAGACGTCACTTCCGTTATCCGTCCTCCTGGACCTGCCCCCTCCTGTCTCTTGACTGCTTAACCGAGTTCGAAATTGAACTTTAGTCTGCAAAGACAACCCTACTGTTACTGCCTATTATTGTCTGTTTTTTTTTGTGTTTTGATAACCAGCTATATGGAGTCACTGATGTGGTGCCCCAACTCTTTCTCTGTGTTTATCGTACCTTTTACTAAATATATATATATATATATATATATATATATATATATATATAATATATATGCACACAAAATGTATATCACAGAGTGATACAGAACAGATAACAATGACTAACATAAAGACATCATGACACTATACTGTATGTATAAATCAATGCACCCCTTTTTAAATGCACATTTTTCATTATGAGTGGACAAGGAGTCAAAGATTATTGTACCGGCATTAGACGTACAGCATAAATCCACCCTGAATGTTTTTCCAGTTCATCATAAGGCAGACTTACTTCCACCAGAACAAAGTAAAGTCCCCAGTTAGTTTAACACGCAAGTCTGTGGGATGTGGCTGGAAACTTGAAAATAATCCACACTAATGTAGGAAATAGGATGGATTTTTCCACACAGAAAGTGACTGGAATTTGAATTGAACCCAGGTTCAAAGAGGTGTGAAGCCACAGAACTAGCCACTGCGCCACAGTACTTCCCTAAAATATATGTAAACATTAAAAATAACTAGTTTTTATTTCCTTAATTATATTCAAGTCACAATTCGCAATGCATTTTTCCAGTCAGAATACTAATGTGGGGCAAAATGCTGCTCAGAAGCTCCTGCAAAGCATCATTTAAGAAAAGAAAAAAAAACCTCTCAGATTTACAGTAAACAGAACCTGCAGCTGGGCTAAAACACTAACTGTTAGAATTGTAATTATCAGCTAAGCTTTCAGTGGTCGAACATCTGCTCTGAGCCAAATGATAGCAGCTGCTTATGTTCACTTAACACAATGTGATATTCTATAAATATTGGAATGAATCATATGTTCAGCATTTCTCATGACTGTCTGCAGCACATATTGACCACAAGACCTGGACAATTCAAAGCCATACTTTGAGGGCAAAATACAGCCTGGCGACTTGCCAAAAAAAAAAAAAAAAAAAAAAGACAGTGATGGTAGTTTGGCTTATAAATTGAAAATGTTTAAGGGGCCGCCACAGAGGTCACAGGCATCTAAAATGCCGCTTTAAGTGCTAACGAAACAGCATGTCAGGATTGGTCAGGACAGCACAGTAATAGTGTGGTTTCAAGGACAAAGCAACAGTGGTGGGTTACGGTATACTGAGGCTTTCGGGTTTCTTTAATATAGTGCTTTTGACAGTGTCCATGTTTGCTTGACTTACAGAGATACACTGTCATATTGAGTGAGGCTGTGGATCAACTGGAGCCTTTGACTCCATGGCATGCAGTCCAGCTCCTTAGGAAAAACCTCTCTGCCAAGGTAGAAGCTGAAGAAGGGAACAACATCTGTTAGCACCTGGGAGGTTTATAGGTTCATGTGTCAGGTAGACATTCATTCATTCATCCTCTTTAAGTACATTTAAGCAGCTCAGGGTAGCTGGGAGCCAGCTGGACTGAGTGCCAAAGGGACCAAACTCTTAATTCAGCTTCAGACCATCACAAATATACAAAAATCTCATCTGTAAAATACAGCCCAACATAACTTAACATGAATGTCTTAGACCTGCTCAGCCCAATTTAAGATTACAGGAGGTCAGAGCCCAATCCAGAGGTCCCAGGTGCAAGGCAGGAAACGTCCATCTATCAAAGGACCCACTTGAGCACACACCAGCACTCAAAGTCACAGAGGCGACAGTTTAGAATTGGCTAACACCCTAACCTGCGCATCTCTAGGGATGTGAAGGAGGAAAAAATGAGACCCACAGACATATGGCCGACGTGCAAACTGCACACAGACAATGACCAGGGCAGAAGTGTCAAAGTAGAAATAGAAACGAGGAAAATCCAGACACATTAACAAGAAAAAATAAAAAGTAAAGGTAATTTGAAGGGTCTTAATGCTTAAGTTTAAGTGAAAATGTCAGAGCAATCCAATCCTAATGGTGAAACCATAAGCGCAATACGAGAAATCTGGTTACACCTAAAATGTGATGATTTCAGAAAACAGAACCCCAACACATTAATCATAAGATCCAGTGTGATGTACATTTGAGCTCATCTGCCGGGAGCTTCTCAGGAAGCTTGCTGTGCCTTTTGAAACACAACTTATTAGTCGTGGGGCTATTTGTGTTGCTTCTCTATCAGGTTAATGTTGCGTGGAATTTAGGAAAAAGAAAAATTAAAGAAAAAACAACATACACACGCACAAAAAAAAAAAAAAAAACACTAAAGGCCAAAAGGGAAATGGAATTAGTTATAAATGATAAAACTGTTGGATATTTCACTATTGAACTCTCTAAATTTCAAATCATGACACTGAAATGTGGTAATAAATGCTACAGCAGAACACACCTAAAACGAATAGTTGCCAGGTGAGAATGAAAACAAGACAAATTAACAAGGAAGAAAGGAGAAATGGTGCCTCTGTTTGGTATAAGAAATGATTCAAATCCAGGAGGTGAATTCAAACGAATGGATTGGAAATTCTAGTGGGAACAAAATTAGCTGTGTGCTCATTTAAAGGATTATTCAAAGAGGTTATTATGACACAACATACTGTGCCAAAACATTTGAATTTAATTCAGGGTGTGGAGCCCATCCTGGCATGCTCACCTAGGCCTAATTTAGAATTACTAAATTGCAGCTTAACACGCAGGCCTTTCAGATGTGGAAGGAAAAATGGAAGGCTATTCAAAAATCCCAGCCTGGACAGAATGTGCAAAGTCCCCAAAAAAAAGCAATCAGGTGCTGCATTCGAACCTCTGGATGTTGGATCCATAACACAGTGCCAGGAAAAGATGAAACTATAAATGAAAAATGTCAATTTAGGGAGTGAAAAACAGTGCTGCACTGAAATGTTTACAGAGAAGTACAGGGTGCCATACCCAAAATGCGTCAGAAAACTAACCAGCTTCAAGGAGCAACAAATGATTATATTGATTATCAATATCAATAATTAAACTATAATTGAGTTGTCCTACGTGTGAAATTTAGTTTGTCAACTGGGCTGTTACATACACACCAAGACGTCCCACAAAACTGAACTCGGAGCAACAAGATCACTTGAGGATGACCATCTCAATTTCAGAGTTCTGTATATTTTGCCAACAAAAATCAGAGGTAACCCTATTTAAGACAAGTATGCACTCATTCTATTACACCTTAATGATATAAATGTAAATGTGAAAAATAGTTGGGTAATTGGATGTCAGTAATTTAAGTTGCAAACAAACTCTTCATTTGTGGCTATTTCCTGCCTGTAAGGTTACTTGATTTTTCAGCGACTGTATTCTGTACACTGCGGTGGGCTGGCGCCCTGCCCGGGGTTTGTTTCCTGCCTTGCGCCCTGTGTTGGCTGGGATTGGCTCCAGCAGACCCCCGTGACCCTGTGTTGGGATATAGCGGGTTGGATAATGGATGGATGGATATATCCTGTACAGCTGTAATGCCATCCATACATACATATATTTATATATATTTCATAAAAAATAATTATATACATGTTTCAGGAAACAATCTTTTATTAAGTTATTTTTTGCCCATTTCCTTATCCCTCCCACTGCAATACCACTTAACTGGCTGCCCCCATTTTTATTCCTATACTTGTTCACTACACCTGTTTTATTCCTGTATTCTTTTTTACTTTTTCTGAATTATGTCTTTATTTGTACCCCCATTTCTTACCCCCAGCTGTTATATTCATTCATGGCCACCTCCCCCCAACAAACTTTTTCTTTAGTTTTTTTACCCCCTTATTATTCCCTTATTTTATGACCCTGTTACTGCTTTGTTCGTACTAGCTGTGTTACTCACCTAAGATGGGTTTAAATCTAAATAATCAGCACAGACCTCAACGTTAACGTCTGCAGTGCCACTGTAATTACTTGTATTTTGTAACGCATGCACCAATAAAATATGTTGCACTTATCATTCCAAGAATAAGTGCCTCACAAATGTTGTAGTAATAGAATGCATTACTACAAATGTTTGTGATGCGCCATCTGTTGGAATGACAGAGATACAGCAACCTTACAGACACACAGATACACGGACACTTATCCTTTTATTAATGTGGATATATATGAGGTGTCATTCATGAAAATAAAAATTGGTGCATAAATACAGTATATATATTGGTTGGGATATATACACATCAATTCAGACACACTGGTTTGCATGCGTCCATTCTGATATATACATTTGTTGAGATCTGTATGTATAGACATTGGTTTATATAGGTTCACTAGTTGTGTTACTTGGCTTCACTGTGAAACTGGTCCTCAGTTATAGCACCGTCGTTTAATCAGGTGTATCAGATATGCAATGTGCCTAACAAAGTACTTTCCTGTATACAGTATTTGTAGGCATTTTTTTAACCGAATTATTGGCAGCAGAGTGTGTGTACGTGGCTAATATTTTGGACCTAGGACAACTTATCCTATTAGTATCACAATGAAACATAACCTTAGATGGAGCAACATTTCATCACAGGGCACATGTACTCCCATTCATCCATCCATTTTCCTAACCCGCTTATTTAGAGCAGGGTCACAAAAGATGGAGCCACCAGGCCTATCCTTAGTTATAAATTAACCTAAAAATTACATCCAGAAAACCTAAAAAAAGCAGAACATGCAAAGTCTATATAGATGAAGGATGGCTGAGGAATTAAACCTGGGACCACAGAAGTGTGACCCAGATTTCCATCATTCTGCTTTCAAAATAAAACAAAATAAAAACTGCTTCTTAGTTGTGTAGTAAACAACAGCTTTAATGCAGGTGCAGCAAAGAGGAGGACAAGGAGTTAAAATGTGCCAAATGAGAAGGTGTTACAATATACAGAGTTACAATCCTGGCTGAAACATTTTCTTCATTTGTCCCTTTGTGACATAAAATGGACACTCATAATAAGATTGGTATCACTAAAAATGATAATACATTACATTTAAAGAACACCTTTCTCACGCTCAAAGTGCTTAAAAACAGGATGAACATGAACTTACTTATTCAGCTGGCTCATACCTTTTCTGACTACATTTGAATGTATTTTGATGAATAACAGTCACAAACTGACATTAACAAAAGAAGAATGCAGCTCTCAAAATTGTCACAGCTCTTTCCGTTGTGTTACAAACAAGTCAACAGCCTACTGCGGCATGATACGCGGCAGAAGTAAAGGATCACTAGTTTTGACCCCGATCTAGAGCACCTTTTAGTAGAATATAATTTGCAAAACACTTTCAAATTGGCTATTTAAAAAGATTTGCCTCTAAAAAACCAATATCACTTAATGGAGTTCTTTTTTTATTATTATGATCATCATTATGTTAGCAGAAAATTGTATTTTTAACAATACAACTTCCATTATCTGTGGTTTTTATAAAGCAGGAAAAAAATATGGCCAGATTACTTAGAGCCCCCCTTGGGATTTATTAACAAAGCTACACCATTGTTTACTGTTAATTGCCATTAAATTATATTGTAGGCTTGTAAAAGATGACATTTTGGCTCAAGTGGATTTACAGCTTCCCCTGTCTGTCATGTGCGATTTCAAACAGAATTACGTCTGATGAATCTGCATGCAAATTGCAAGCCATTAAATAAAAGTCTGCTGAAACAGGTATGTTCATCAAAGCTGGTGCATTTTCAGCCGAAAAATTCATGAAAACAATAAAATTGACACCCGGACAATGAATTCATTAAAAGGCTGCATTATCAGGGTATAAGAGATACTGCTTTGAAATATCAAAGGGGACTCATATGGCAGCTCCAGCTCCTGGATATGTGTGGACTGTTGATTCTTATTTTTAATCTGATGCTCATTAAAATGTAATACTTATTAAAAGTGCAGGACAATAGGGTGATTGGAGGATGGAAATGTCACCAGGCTCAGGTAAAATGGAAATTTCTCATCTACTTAAAAATAAATGCACAGAGCAAAATACAAAGGTCATAAATATATCATAAATTCAAAAAAAGTAGCCAGCCTTTTAGACTTTTGTTTCATCTGTCAATATTTTATCCAACAGTTTCACTCATAGTGATTCCCGATTCCCAGGTTCACACCCGAGGTCTTTGGATGTTTCAACAGAGTGCTTTCCCATAAATGTGTGAGTGGGAGTGCGTGCATGAGTGTGCACCACCCAGTGACTTTGGGCTTCACTGTTGGAATGGATCAGTACAGGGGAACCTGGATTCCTCCAGACATGACACTAATCTTCAAACTTATTTCTCACAGTATGAGAGACCTCTAGGTTGCTTTTTGCAAAATCCATGTATCTTTTACTGAGGAGAGGCTTCTGTCTGGCCACTCTGTCATAAAGCCCAGATCAGGGGTGTGTTGAAGTGACGGCTGTCCTTTTGGTAGTTTCTCAAATCTCTACAAATGTTCTGTGGAGGTCAGGTACAGTGACCATCCCAGCGGAGCACTGACTTCTCTTGAACTAAATAAGTGGGCTAGAACATGGAAGGACAGATCTATGAAGAGATTCTGAGTAATTCATTTTTAATATGCTCGTCCCAAGCCTGGATAAATTGGGAGGGTTGGTATCAGGAAAGGCACCTGACAATAAATATCATGCCAAAACCACTATTGGAGAAGTCTAGTTAAAGAAGACGACAAAGAAGAAGAAGAAAATTCAAAGGCAAAGTTATGGGAATCCAAAAACTGTACCAACTGTCTTGGACACAAGGACTCAGCCCTAGAGTAGATACCAGTCCATGGCAAGACACACACTCACACATGGTAGCAATTATCACTAATCAAGCAAGCTTGCTGAATGCAACTGAAGCTTTGATGACATTTCTTAATTACGTTGAAGTTTTTAAGTAACACAAAACCAAATATTCACAACACAATTATATTTGTTGGAGTTTGGGTAGGTTAGATGTGCAAGTATTTGGGACCTCAAAACCTCACTGCTTACACCCCACCTCTAAAAAAATCCTCAGTTCTCAAGAGGAAGAACTGTATTAATGAAATGGAACATTCCTGATTTTTTTCCCTTGACACAGAGCTGATGCAATAATAAACAGTAAATTCTATGCCCCGTCCTGTGTGGTATCAAATCTCAGCATGTAGGTCCTAGCTTGTGGAATGAGCTGCCCACCTCCATTCAAACGGCTGACTCCCTCAATGTGTCTTATTTTGTGAATTTCTGTCTAACTAATATGAACTGTTCTGTAACCTAGGAGTTGTAACTTGCTTGTATTTTGTTGTAAGCTCTTCACTTGTGGTGGTCAATTTTATAACCTTGTCCTGTAACCCTTTTTCCCAGACAGTCACCCAGATTGATATTTACTCGATTATGTTGACCTCTTTTGTAAGCCACTTTGGATAAAAATGTCTGTGAAGCATATAAATGTAAGTATTGTGTCAAGTATATTTATAGTGTCATTAGTGCCACATGCACAGAGTGCGGTGAAATCCTTACTTGCATGTGCTAATCAACATGCACCACACCGCCACTCTCTGGCACCATGATTAGTGAGCAGAACTACCTGACCTTGAAACACCTGTCTTCCATACCTGAGAACGGGTCCTTTCTTATTGTTCTCTGCTGACCTGGGAAAAGAGGGATTAAAAAAGACAAATGGATGGAAACTCCTAATTGGGAGAAATAAACTGGGTGTGTAGGGCTGGATTAAGGCCAACTGATGCCCTAAACCCAGCCCAACAATGGTCCCCTCTTGGCTCTTCCATTGCTCAACTGATAAAATATTTAGAGACACTAAGTGCTGATGGTGACATAAGAGATTAAAACTTTGCTAATTTGTGGTGAAATATGAGTAAAATAAATAATTTACACAAAGCAGCTGATGAGTGAAATGTTGTCTGTGTTTAACACAGAAAAGAATCTCCTATGCTATGAGATGGAAACAAATGTGAAATCTGACAACTCCATCAAAGCAAACGTTTATACTTCAAAGACACACCAGGCCAAAAAGGACGTTTTTTGACAATGCAGATTAAATTCAAACACAACAGATAACTGAAATTGAGTGTGACTGTAGAAGAGTTAAGAATATGACAGCTGGGGTGGGGGCTTCGTTTGGAGCCCTAAGTATGTGCTTATTTGTATAGCGCTCAATCCAGGACTGCAGGAGTGTCATGTGAGGAAGGCCTTTAGTAAAATAGCGAAGTAGACCCAGGATTACTGAAGAGAAACTGTCATTTTAAGCTTCACTGGCAACTTTAAAAACAACTTTGTTTTTCCATTTCTTTATTTTTGACGCAAATAATTGGAACAATTTGAATAAAACTTGATTTAACCTTACATTAGTTACACATAAAGGAAGTGAATTTTTACTCTTGTTGTGGGATGTCTGTTGATTGACATAATTTAAAATTTTGTAAATATCAATTATTATTAGTAACCAGTAACAGCACACGGCACGTTACACTTGACTTGAGCATTCATAGCCTTCATCCTCTTTCTCCACATTTAGCATTCGTTTGCTCAGACGTTGATGCGCTTGCTGCTTCCTGAGCAGTTCTTCTTTTCTCCATCCTAGCGGCCCGCTGCTTCTCTTCTTTTGTCGCCATCTTTTCGCGTTAAAACTCATTAAGTTAGTTTTTGTGTTGCAATTACTTAGTATGTTTTTCTTAATTTTTTCACTTAAGCGCCACAATCTGCCTCAAGAGTGATTAAAGATATGAAGAGATAGGGGAAGTGACCGCAAAGGTGGTAGGGATAAGAATGATGCACATACGCATGCGCCACACGGCCGCCATGCTGGCCGCTGCCGAGAGGTGATTCTACAATAAAATAAAAATAAAAAGGGTAATAAAAATCATCACCCCAAAGCGGATAGTAGACGTCACGTAGTATATGTGTACCAAATTTCAGGTCAATAGGGGAAACGGTTTGCGAGCTACAGGAGATTTCAAATCCTGGACAGACAAATGGACAGTCACGGTAGCGTATTATAGAAGAAGATTATTATTTTCAACTATAATTACAACTAAAATGACACTATACATGTTTAACAGTCATTATTTATACAGAATTTAAAAACAAAAAAATAAATAAACAAACTGCTGCAACAACCAATAAGTTCTAATTACATATTTAAGCTGATAAGTGCAAAGTAGGACCACCTAGCAAAAAGTAACACTTGTAATTTCTTTAAAAAGTCTTATGTGAAAGAAATTCTGGCAATTTCATCATACTACAGTGCATCCCCAGGTAAAATTCATATAAAGAATTCATTTAGGATGCTCACCAGAGAGCATCCAACAGGTCATCATATACGATATTAGCAAAAGAGACACTATATTTACTCCATATACTATTATTTAGAGTAATGTTTTAGCCAGCAGTATTGTCCTTTAGCATTGAAGATCACTCTCATTATGAAAGGCACTAAATCAAAAAAGAGTAATTACTGAATTATAAATTAACCAACGCTTCCTGTTTCTCTACTGACCCCCATATCCACACCAGGCAATTAACTGGAGAACGAGAGTAGAGCGTATAGATGACAACAGTCAGCACATTAAACAAACACTGATTCATAGCAAACTGAGAAATGCTTACTGGGTCTACACTAGCCTTTCATACACAATGTCAATAAAAAGTATCTGCCACCTTTGAAGTTTTCAGATGTTATTATTATACTATATTAAATCACTATGGAATTTATTTGGCTTTTTTGACACTGACCAACAGAAAAAGACTCTGATGTCAAAACGAGAACAGATCTGTGCAAAGTGGTATAAATAAATTGCACATATAAAATACAAACTAATTGTCCATATACAGAAGAAGCACCCTTTGGCAGTCTCTCTTTCTGTCAGTTCTGCCATTTTTCCTCTGTTCTCCTTCACCAAACTGATGCCATGGTGATCATGGGACACTAATTCTCAGTTGGACTGAGATCTGGACTTAACAACACTGACACCGTCCTGGAGTTGTTAACACATTGACGGCCAACTACAATCTGGGAGAAATTTGTGTTCCATATGTCAACTACAAGTTAATTAAAATTTATATTTTTATTGTGACTTCTGCTTATTATCAAACTGCATTTAATTAATACATTAAAATAACACCCCAATTTTACAATACTGTCGGGAGCAAATTTACCTATTTTCACTATGGCAGTCAAAGTGTTGAAGCCATTCCTTTGTAGCTCTGGATTTATGCTTGGGGTCACTGTCATGCTGGAATAGAAATCTTCTCCCAAGGTTCAGGTTTCTTGCAGAATGCACCAGTTTTTCCATCAGGATCATCCTGTATTTTGTGACATTCATTTTGCCCTCATAAGCCTTCCAGAGCCTGCTGCAGAGAATCATCCCAACAGCCTGCTGCAATCACTAACATGCTTGCAAGTTGGGATGGTGTGATGTAAACATGGCATTTAGTTTGAAGGCCAAGAAAGTTAATTATGGTCACATCAGACCATAGTACCTTTTTCTGGCTGACTTTAAAGCCTCCAATGTGCCTTCTTACAAACTCCAGTCAAGATATCACGTGTGTTTTTTCTGTTTGCTACACTCCCATAAAACTGCCACTGTTGAAGCACTCGGGTAATGGTTATTGTCGGCACAGACTCTCCAATGTTACCCACTGTAGCTTGTGGCTCCTTCAGAGTTTTCGTAGGTCACTTGGTGGCCTCCATCACTAGTTTTCTTCTTGCATGATTGCTCAGCTTTTGTGGATCGACTGCTGTAGGCAGATTTTCAGCTGTGCCATACTCTTTCCATTCCTAAATGGCTGATTTGACTGGACTCCAAGGGATAATAAATGACTTGGATATTTTCTTGTCTCCATCCCCTGACTGGTGCTTTTCATGGAGTTTTTTGAAGTGTTCTTTTATCTTCACTGCGTAGGTAAGGACACCACACTGACTCACCACGAGTTGAACCATTCTCATTCAGGTCCATTTATACTATAATGAACTGAAATTCCAGACTAGTGATCTCCATTGAACTAATTACTGGACTTTGAAAACCAATTGACTGCACCAGCAAAGACTTAGGTATTTTAAATTAAAGGCTGTGAATGCTTACTGTATGTAATCAATTATTTTAAGTTTTATATTTGTAATTAATTGGGACCACTTTGCAAATATCTGTTTTCACTTTCTATTGATTAACATCAAAAAATCCAAATGTAATCCACTATGATTCAATGTTTTATAACAATAAAATGTGAAAACATTCATGGGATGAATACTTTTTATAGGCATGGTATACTACATTTTACACACCAGAAAGCCAGAAAATTGCCCTATGCTGTACCTGCATATTTTAGGTACTCCCATACTGACTTAATGGCAAGCAACGTAAAGGAAGACAGAGCGAGGCCTTGGCAACAGAAGCTCTCTATCCAGCCTGTCTTCCCCTTCATAGTGGTGATGCTATATTAATTAAATGGAGGTTTCTTGTTTCCCTCATCTTTAAACAGCAAAGCTGATACCACATTAAACAGAAAGCTGTTTAGAACAAGTACTGTAGAACAGAAATTACACACATTACATCATTCATATTAACAAATACTATAGTACAGTGCATAAGGCCATCAGAGTTTCTCTTCCCCTCATTGGGCAAGGAGGGTTTACAAAAAGGATGGATGGTTGGAATATCCTTCCCAAAGAAATAAGTTGCTTCTGGTGATGCAGTCATATGAAAAAGTTTGGGAACCCCTCTTAATTCTTTGGATTTTTGTTTCTCATTGGCTGAGCTTTCAAAGTAGCAACTTCCTTTTAATAGATGACATGCCTTATGGAAACAGTAGTATTTCAGCAGTGACATTAAGTTTATTGGATTAACAGAAAATATGCAATATAGATAGATAGATAGATAGATAGATAGATAGATAGATAGATAGATAGATA
>JANRMT010062845.1:3398079-3410851 GCA_026402145.1 Polypterus bichir lapradei | reverse complement strand
ATAGATAGATAGATAGATAGATAGATAGATAGATAGATAGATAGATAATATGTATCATAACAAAATTAGACAGGTGCCTAGATTTGGGCACACCAACAGAGATATGACATTAATACTTAGTTGAGCCTCCTTTTGCACATATAACAGCTACTAGATGCTGTCCTTCTATAACCTTTGATGAGTGTCTGGATTCTAGATGGAGGTATTTTTGACCCCATTCTTCCATACTAAATCTCTCCAGTTCAATAAAATTTGATGGCTGCCAAGCATGGACAGCCTGTTTCAAATCATCCCATAGATTTTCGATGATATTCGAGTCAGGGGACTGTGATGGCCATTCCAGAACATTGTACTTCTCCCTCTCCCTGAATGCCTTTGTAGATTTCGAAATGTGTTTTGGGTCTTTGTCTTGTTGGAATATCCAACCCCTGCGTAACTTCAACTTTGTGACTGAAGCTTGAACATTATCCTGAAGAATTTGTTGATATTTGGTTGAATTCATCTGACCCTCGACTTTAACAAGGACCCCAGTCCCTGAACTAGCCCCACAGCCCCACAGCATGATGGAGCCTCCACCACATTTGACAGAAGGTAGCAGGTGCTTTTCTTGGAATGCGGTGTTCTTCTTCCGCCATGCAAAGCGCTTTTTGTTATGACTAAATAACTCCATATTTGTCTCATCAGTCCAAAGCACTTTGTTCCAAAATGAATCTGGTTTGTCTAAATGAGCATTTGCATACAACAAGCAACTCTGTTTGTGGCGTGAGTGCAGAAAGGGCTTCTTTCTCATCACCCTGCCATACAGATGTTCTTTGTGCAATTTGCGCTGAATTGTAGAACGATGTACAGATACACCATCTGCAGCAAGATGTTCTTGCAGGTCTTTGGAGGTGATCTGAGGGTTGTCTGTAACCATTCTCACAATCCTGCACATATGCCACTCCTGTATTTTTCTACGCCTGCCAGACCTGCTGGGTTTAACAGCAAATGTGCCTGTGGCCTTCCATTTCCTGATTCCATTCCTTACATTTGAAACTGACAGTTTAAACCTCTGAGATGGCTTTTTGTAGCCTTCCCCTAAACCAGGAGACTGAACAATCTTTGTTTTCAGATCTTTTGAGAGTTGCTTTGAGGATCCCATGCTGCCTGTCACTCTTCAGAGGAGAGTCAAAGGGAAGCACAACTTGCAATTGACCACCTTAAATACCTTTTCTCATGATTGGACACACCTGTCTATGAAGTTTAAGGCTTAACGAGCTCATCCAACCAATTTGGTGTTGCAAGTAATCAGCATTGAGCAGTGACAGGCATTCAAATCAGCCACATTTGTGCACAGCCAGTTTTTCCCATTTGATTTAATTTCAAACAACTAAATACTGCTTCACTAAAAATCTTTGTTCAGAAAACACCGCAGTACTCAGATGTTCCTAGGGAATGAAAGACACACCACTGTTATCTTTTTTGTTGAAAGGAGAGTCAATTATTATGCAGGCTGAGAGGGGTTCCCAAACTTTTTCATATGACTGCAGCTGACTGGGATGTGTCATGTCAGGAAAGCCTTTAGATAAACGGTGATCACAAAATTGTAATTGTAATTAAAATTGGAGCGATCAGTATCTGCTGTATATAAATAGGTATAAAATTATATAAACACATATTTTTTCAGTGTTTGTTTTCTTTTTGTAGTGAGGGGGACTAGGCCGACATCCATTGATTTTTCATAGCATAGCACAGATTCCATCCCAGACAAAGAAGTCTACCTCTGTTACCAGTTTATCTACAAAAAGATTCCAAGGACTACTGAAATGACTATAATGACCACAATGTAAGACAAAAGTGGATCCGTATGAAAAAACAAAGAGCAACAGACAGTACATGTCATTGAGACACATAACACTAGGTGTGTCAGCCCCTTAAATAAGCAAGTCCTAAATTTGGTTGTAGAATTAGGATCTTGAGGTGGGTCTTGATTGGTGGCAGACAGTGTCCCATGGGTCAAGAGGTGGGCATCCTACCTCCTTAGAATTTACAGTTATTCAAGCACACTACATCACCAGAGGGATCATCTGTGCACCCTGATGTTCCATATCTGACCACCCATTGATACCCAAACATCATTCTGGGGACTTGTGGCCATTACTCTTCTTCATCCAAAGCCAATGGCTGCTTCACTCAGCTGTCTCCAAAAACTGTTTTACAGCTTATTACTCATCCCAGCTTTGGACTTCCAACTCCTCTAGCAGTCTGACCGTGGAATCAGCTGACCTCTTCTGCGTTGCAGAAGAATCTGTACCTTCCATTCATGCTGATTAGCATCTGTGACTAACTTAGCATAGAGATCTGAAATTAACACTGCCATCAGACTGGTGGATCACAAGACCAAGTCTGATCTGAGGGTTGTACTTGCTATCTCAGGTGTAAATATTAGCC
Source organism: Polypterus bichir lapradei (assembly GCA_026402145.1). Classification (NCBI taxonomy): domain Eukaryota; kingdom Metazoa; phylum Chordata; class Cladistia; order Polypteriformes; family Polypteridae; genus Polypterus; species Polypterus bichir. Next base: position 3,408,421 of record JANRMT010062845.1, on the reverse strand, counting down.
TTTAATCAAGGTCATGTTACAGTAACAAGCTGATTCTACCAGGCTTGACACCCATCACATCCCTGCAGAAGGCAATGACTGTCCTTGCCAGACAAAGGTGACCCTAATTGCTCCAATCATAGGGGACATTAAGTGGTTCTGCAGCTTTTGCTTCTCCACAATGGATGCCAAACATTTAAGGACCTGGTTGTGCCTCCATGTGTATCTCCCTTAAGTTAGACACATAGTGTCAATGTACAAATCCGTATTCCAATCCGTCCAATAAACGGGGGCTCAGCTGGCATCCTATACCTGTTTTATTTTTTAACAGGTTGTGTAATTACAGTACAAACTATGCACACAAACACCCCTCAAACACTGTATGCTCCATGTTGGTACTTCAGGAGTCAATCACATTTTATCTTCACAGCCATTAGTATTGGCTATATAATCTTCGAGCCTATTTACAGCAACTGTTTCACTGCCCACAGTGATGTTAACTTTATTGTGAGAGCAAGTTAAAACTATATCTGAAAAGCAAACACACTAATAAACAGTGAAGTTTTTTTTTTTTTTGTGGTCTTTTAGAAAAACGACTCCACACTGTTGGGCTTACTATTTGCATAAACAAACCAATTGTGGTCAGGGCCAAAGTAATAAAAAAATAATTACTTTGAAATAAACAGGGACACCGTGCTGCTTTTCATTAGAACTGCGCTTAAACTAGGCTAGGAGACCTCAAAGCAAAGATGCAATTATTGATTAGCCAGATCAATGGTATCCCTAGTGAATATGCTTTAAGTGCTAGGATCACTCTTGTAAAGCAGCATCAAGAGAGCTGTCACGCTGCACTTACAATCAATTAAAGAAATTAGCCCCTTAACCTTGTCCAAGCTGGAATAATATAAAGAAAAAAGACACGGGATAGAAGAATTAGACAGATATTTGATAATGTCCTTACTAAATGCAGTGAAGCACCACAAAACAAAAAAAAATGTCAAAAGAGGGATAGACAGGGTCTACAGTTTTTGATAAAAAGATGACATACCGTATCAGTTCTACATGCTAAAAGCTGATATAACGTATCAGAGAGGCCCACCATGTCTACCCACAAATGAGAACTTATTTTGGTAATGCAGTCCTCCTCAGTGCTCACCACAACCTTATACAAATCATTAGCTCAGTATTGGCAGAGGTGAACGTTAAAGAAAATCTTTTTCGTGAATGCTATCACAATAAGCAGGGATCAATTATATCTATCTGCTTTGTATTTCTCAGACTTTCTTGTAGATTATTGCTGGAAGATGTGACATTCATCATGGTTGCTGCCAATTTCTCATTTTCAAAAGCATTTGAGGCCATTTTTCATGTAATTTGTGGATACAGCAGAACGTGCTCAGAGGATGTTAGACTTTCTTTGTGTCATTAATGCACTTGGATTCCAAGTCTCAAAATACATTCAAAGAAATTGAGACGCTAAAATGTAGAGTGACTGAAACTTTAGGACACAAGATTCTCCATTCAATCACCACTTCTGACTCGCCGAATGTGTTTTGTGCATCGACTGTAAAAGCTAAAGAAACTGTTTTAATATACCTTAATCTTGTACATTGTAGAGGCATTTTCCAAATGTCAAGATGGCAGCCAATCTGGCAGCACACTCAAAGTATTCCACGTCAAAAGGAACCAAACTGTGCACAGAGCCAACACATTCACCATAGTAATGAATGAAGCAAAGAGCAAGGAGAGACATAAGCAACCCGTAAGGCCATATCACATTACACCACTATTCCAGGGATTTACAGTAGCAGACCTCATTTACATAATTTTAGTGAGTAGGGGGCAGTTGTAGCGTTGCATACTGTGACACTGTGACATGCCCAGAGACCTAGTCTGACCAGTCCATCCTGATAAAATCGAACAGGTTTGATTTTGTATTTGTTATAGGAGTGGGCTCCATGAGCACGAGACCTGACAATCAGTGAGCACTTACTCAGAAGTACAATACATAGAATACAGCTACAGTTGTGCTTGAAAGTTTGTGAACCCTTTAGAATTTTCTATATTTCTGCATAAATATGACCTAAAACATCATCAGATTTTCACTCAAGTCCTAAAAGTAGATAAAGAGAAACCAGTTAAACAAATAAGACAAAAATATTATACTTGGTAATTTATTTATTAAGGAAAATGATCGAATATTCCATATTTGTGAGTGTCAAAAGTATGTGCACCTTTGCTTTCAGTATCTGGTGTGACCCCCCCCCCTTTGCAGCAATAACTGCAACTAAACGTTTCCGGTAACTTTTGATCATTCCTGCACACCGGCTTAGAGGAATTTTAGCCCATTCCTCCGTACAGAACAGCTTTAACTCTGAGATGTTGGTGGATTTCCTCACATTAACTGCTCGCTTCAGGTCCTTCCACAACATTTCGATTGAATTAAGGTCAGGACTTTGACTTGGCCATTCCATTAACTTTATTCTTCTTTAACCATTCTTTGGTAGAACTTGTGTGCTTAGGGTCGTCGTCTTGCTGCATGACCCACCTTCTTTTGAGATTCAGTTTATGGACAGATGTCCTGACATTTTCCTTTAGAATTCTCTGATATAATTCAGAATTCATTATTCCATCAATGAAGGCAAGCCATCCTGGCCCAGATGCAGCAAAACAGGCCCAAACCATGATACTACCACCACCATGTTTCACAGATGGGATAAGGTTCTTATGCTGGAATGCAGTGTTCTCCTTTCTCCAAACATAACGCTTTTCATTTAAACTAAAAAGTTCTATTTTGGTCTCTTCCGTCCACAAAACATTCTTCCAATAGCCTTCTGGTTTGTCCACGTGATCTTTAGCAAACTGCAGATGAGCAGCAATGTTTTTTTGGAGAGCAAAGGCTTTCTCCTTGCAACCCTGCCATGCACACCATTGTTGTTCAGTGTTCTCCTGATGGTGGACTCATGAACGTGAACATTAGCCAATGTGAGAGAGGCCTTCAGTTGCTTAGAAGTTACCCTGGGGTCCTTTGTGACCTCGCCGACTATTACACGCCTTGCTCTTGGAGTGATCTTTGTTTGTCGACCACTCCTCGGGAGGGTAACAATGGTCTTGAATTTCCTCCATTTGTACACAATCTGTCTGACTGTGGATTGGTGGAGTCCAAACTCTTTAGAGATGGTTTTGTAACCTTTTCCAGCCTGATGAGCATCAACAACTCTTTTACTGAGGTCCTCAGAAATCTCCTTTGTTCGTGCCATGATACACTTCCACAAACGTGTGCTGTGCAGAGCAGACTTTGATAGATCCTGTTCTTTAAATAACACAGGGTGCCCACTCACACCTGATTGGCATCCCATTGACTCGAATTTCACCTTCAAACTAATTGCTAATCCTAGAGGTTCACATACTTTTGCCACTCACAAATATGTAATATTCATTTTCCTCAATAAATAAATGACCAAGTATAATATTTTTGTCTCATTTGTTTAACTGGTTTCTCTTTATCTACTTTTAGGACTTGAGTGAAAATCTGATGATGTTTTAGGTCATATTTATGCAGAAATATAGAAAATACTAAAGGGTTCACAAACATTCAAGCACAACTGTATGAGGAATAAGAAACAGCTGTTTTAGACCCATGGGCTGTGATTGTGTCTGAATTTGGCATACATCAGGCAGCATATATTGGCTGTCAGAAAAACAGGCAATTTCCTGATACTTTGGAAATGTAAACCTGTGCTGGAAAGTTGTCATGGAACCATGTAATTTGTTTTCCCCTGTGAGTTCTTATTGTGTAATTTAACATCCTCAGCAGACTAGATCAGCAATTACGCTCCTCAAGTTTGGAATCCCCTCCAACTAGAAGTCATGAAAGATGACGCCTGCTATATACAGGGGCACCATTCACAGCTAAATTTCCTTGTGCTACTTGATAAACTAAAGAAGCCATAATGGGGTGACACTGTGGACACAGTATTTCCAATGCTCTGCTTACACTCATAATAATCAAAAAATATATCCAGGATTTCAATGTAGTATTCATTATACTGCTAAATCTGAGCTGTGTAATGAAGTTTCTTTTATTACAACATGTAAAGTCCTCTGCAGTGCAGTGACTGCCGATGTGTCGCTGAGCACCATCTCTACCAGGGAGTACATTATTGGCTGTCAGGAAAAGAGGCAAACTCACGATTCTTTGTAAATATGAAACTGTGCTTGAAAATCTTCAAGAAGATGCATAATCTGGCAACCCCAGTAATTTTTATTCATGTAAATTGAAATACTCAGGCAGTTCTGCAGTTGTCAAGTTTCACATCCCTTCCAACTAGAAGTCGTATACTGTGACATTGGCCGGCTTAATGAAGAACACAAAACTTAGCTCTGTTGATTTACAGTAAAAACATTAGCCTCTCAATGAGTCCTTAGCTTACTGGGAGCCTTATGAAGAGATCTTCATTGCAACATCTGATAAAAAAAATTAACTGATACCATGTTTTAAAACAAAATACAGTAAACAAACAGGCTGCAAATTCATCAAAATATCCTAAGCAACATACATTCAACATGTATAATTTCTATAGCAGTGATCAAACAGACGTATGCAGACCCCACAGAATATCAATACTGTGATAGTGTGCTAACCTGAGATTTGTGGAAAAGAACATTATGAATAAACTGGTGCAAGGGATAGAAATGAGGATTTAGTTTAGGCCTGACAGCTAATACCAGTAAAAGAAATTGCAGAAATTTTCATAGTGGCCAAACCATTTCTACAGTGTAATCCTTGGTGAGACACAATCATTTTTCACCTATTTTTACATGTATATATTGCTTGAGATTCAGAGAGGAAAGATGTTTCTTCTCTCATCTAAATCCAACCACACAGGACCACGTAAGGAAACCTTTAAATTGTGATAGTGTCATCAAGAAATCCTCAGCAGGAGGCAAAGATCAAGATGCCACTCAGCCCCATCAGCGTACTATCTTGTGCTTGATGCACTCCCAGTACTAAACAGTTTTTATGTGTGTTCTGTTTTGTGTATTGTATTTTCCCAATTTTTGACACCCATTGCATGACCATCCTATCTGGAAGAGGGTCTCCCTCTGAATTGCCCTTCCCAAGATTTCTTCTTCTTTTTATCTTACCTTCTTTGTGAGTCAAGGCAGGGAGCTTTAAAAAAAAAACAGGGCCTCATAAAGCCCAATTGTTGTGTTTCTTGTGTAAATTTGGCCATACAAAAAATAAATTGTGATATTTATTTATTTATTTTTAATTATTGTTGCTACCTTCATGGGACCAAACACCACTGGACTTTTTGTACTTTAATCCTGGTTTGCACCTAATAGATTTGTTTGAGAAAAGTTCAACCCAGAAATGAAAAATTCAGAAAAAAAGTGGTCCTTATTTTAAAGTCTACAATAAGGGGCTGAGGCTGAATCCCTCAAGCCACATCAGTATATTGAAAAGTTCATGTTGCACGTGTGCATGCACACCCAAGGGTGAACAAAAACCACTGCAGGGCCAATTGTTGTAACCCTATCAGCCAGAAACAGGTTTGCAGCACCCAATATAAAGAAAAGTTCACATACTACAAAATCAATCTTCTTTTTTTTATTATAAGAAATTACCATTGTGCCTATGGAGGAGAAATGGGAAAAATGCTTAAGAAGGGCAACTAAAAACATTTTACAAATAAGTGATATTACAGAGGGATTTATTTTGCACAGCATCTGGTGGGGATGTGCCCTACTGACCCTTAATGCAGATATGACACTGTGAATGTTATTTTCTCAAGTTATGTTGGAGGATATTTTTCTGACAGAAACAGCAGCCAAAAAGATAAAAAATGTTTATGCAACCTTAGAAATATTATTATTGGACTTTCAGGATTTGAGAATATAAAAAAGAAAAAAAAAAAACTTTACCACTCTTCCCTATAGAGCAGGTTTTAGGGAAGAGAAACGTATCAGAGTGTACAGGCCCTGAAGGTGACTCCACTAAGCAGATAAAGCACTGGCCGCACATCGAGGCCAGTTCAACTGAGTCCCATGGGCAGCCCGAGGCATTCAATTTGGAGTTTGCCTGCAGTGGGTCACTGATCCACAACTGGGTAACAATCTGGGGTCAAGTATCTACAGAGAGCTGTTTATGTCAAAGACAAAATATATTTTAATTTTACCGGCATCACTTACAGAGATATAAATTGAATAAATCATTCAAGCTCCACAGATTTTGTGACAAAAATTACCTATTAGAAAAAAAATTGAATTGCTAAAAAAATGCTTGCCCTAGGACACCAATATATAATGAAGGCCAGACCATTAGTGGTCTTCTAAGTTCAATTAGACAAGGTAGGTTTTGTGTTAAAAATTAAAAGCAAGGAATGCAAGGAGTATAGAGAACCAGCGATAACAACTGCGAGGACAAGGTACTAGGAAAGGAATTTTCTACTGCTGTTGGCAAAAGATGCAAGCTAGCTGTTTTTTTTTTTTTTTTTTTTACTTGTTTTCATGCTTAATCTATTTTCTTAAAGGTGCATAAAAATTGTTTTTCAGCTATGTGTACTTCAATGTTGACTTACAGAACTGGTCTTTTCCTTGAGACTGACAGTAGTGTGGCAGTCTAACAATTATTGGGATTATTAGACAGACAGACAGACAGACAGACAGACAGACAGACAGACAGACAGACAGATAGATAGATAGATAGATATTTGTTGAGACAGTAAGGAGACTACTAATAAAATCAAAAAGGAGAGACATGAAATTTCTGTTCGGCCTGTGCTACGTTATAAACAACAGATTATGTGAAGTTCTAACTTGTGGATTGAATTGTATTTTTGAAAATATACACTTGTGTCAAATTTGATGCCTGCAACACACTCCAAATAAGTTGGGATAGTCGAGTGTTTCCCATTGTGTCACATCACCATTTCTTTTAATTAGACGTACTAAGCATTTTGGCACTGAAGACGCAAGATGGTTAAGTTTTGCAAGTGGAATTCTCCCCTGTTCATTTATTTATGTAGGTGGACTGAATGGGTTCTTCATTGGTGTATTTTGAGCTTCATAATGTGCCACACAGGTCAGGACTGCATGCAGGCCAATCTCATACCCACACTCTATGCTTTTGCAGTCATGCACTTGTAATTTGGGCACAATGTGATTTAGTGCTATCCTGCTGGAAAATGCAGGGATGTCCCTGGAAAAAACAGGGTCTGGATGGCAGGCTAACTTTCTGCATTAATGGTGCCCTCACAATTGTGCAAGTTACATATACCCTGGGCACTGACACGCCCCCATACCATGACAAACAATGGCTTCAGGACCTGACACAGTGGCTCTTTTCCACTTTGGCCCAGAGAACATGATGTCTGTTTTTTGTTTTTTCGTTTCTAAAAACTATTTAAAACGTTGACTCATCAGAACACAAAGCACTATTCCACTATACTACTTTCCAGCTAAGATTAAAATAAGCCCATTGAAGTTGGCAGCACTTTTGGCCAATGTTGATGTATGGCTTCTGCTTTTCATGTAAAGAATCAGCTTGCATCTATGGTGTTTGTTGACTGACAAAGGTTTACTTAAGTTTTCATAGGTTCATGTCATGATATCCATAAAGACACAAGACAGTTTTATAGGCAGTAACACCTGAGGGACGGAGATCATGTGTTTTCAGAACTGGTTTCCAGTTTTGCCCTTTAGGCACAGAAATTTGACTGGACTCTTCTTGACTCTTTTAATTATGTTGTCCACCACATAGAGGGTGGAATGCTGAAAATCCTACAAATTGGTCTTTGACGAACGTTGTTGTTGGATAACGTGGTGCAGAATTAAAAGAGCTTTCTGCATGGAGCATATCAGGCACTCAGATTTCCAGGATTTCCCCATATTTTACAGCATTTAGTTTCCCTTCTACACCCACAAGCCTTCCAGGTCCTGCTGCAGAGAAGCATCCCCACAGCCTGCTGCTGTTACAACTATGCTTCATGGAGGGGAAGGTGTGTTTTGAATAAAGTGCAGTGTTCAAACATGACGTTTAGTCTGAAGGCCAGAAAATGCAATGTGCATCTAATCAGGTCATAGGACCTTCTTCCAGCTCACTTTAGAGTCTCCCATGTGCCTTCCGGCAAACTCTAGTCGAGATGTCCTGTGCATTTTTTCTGTTTTCCACTCTGCTATGAAGCTTTAGTGGTAGAAGCACAGGGGCAACAGCTGTTGTCTGCACAGTCTCTCCAATCATAGCCACTGTATCTTGTAACTCCTTCAACATTCTCCGTCACGTGTCTTCTTCTTTCACCATCTCACATGTTTTGTGGACAGCCTACTTTAGGCAGATTTATAGCTGTGCCAGACTCTTTCGATTTCTTAATGTTAGACTTAACCAGATATTCAGTAACAATGGATATTCAGTTACTTGACTTCCTTCATGGAAACTGGAGTCACATTTGCACCTTTCAAGTTCTCTAGTATTTCTCCTTTCTCAAGGGACTGTTCAAATATGGCAAGAAAGGGTTTATGGATGACATTTTTCTTTTCCTTCAATACAGCTGGGAAAATCTCATCAGGCATCAGGTTTTTACTAGTCTTCAATGTACTGACTGTTTGAAGCACATTAGACTCTTCTATTTCAAATACAGTTGTTTCTTTCTTTACAAACACTTGGGTAAAATATGCGTTCACTTTGTTATTTCCTTCTCATTCTCAATGATTTCTCTGTGGCTGAATGGGAATGGATTAAGCTGGTTAGAAATCTGATGGATGGTTAATTGCCTTGTAAAACACTATTTAGGATTAATCTATAATGAACATGACTGATTAATGGCTTGATTGCAAATGCTTTGTGGAGTGCTACAATCATGAAAATACTTTCTATGAAAGGCACCATATAAAATAAGTATTGATTGTTTGCTGCTAGAATAGATTCTGAATGACTTGTGACCCCAAATGTAATAAACTGCAATTGAAGCACTGCAGCAGATCAAAAAAGGGCCCAGCCAGCTCCCAGAATTATTCCACCTACTCCTGTGGCCTGGCCTTTTAAACACCACAGCACCAAACCTCGGAGCACGATGCAATGGCTTCTGTTTATAGCTGCCCTTGTTAAGAACAGACATTGCATCAGATAAACCATTCCAGGTCAGAGATATTACTTTTACAAAAATCTGCTGATTTCATTTGTTAACTTCTGCAATTTAGCATTCATTTTTAGGACCACTGAAGGTTAAACATATTTCCTGCATATATCACATTTATTTCAAATGCAAATATTGCTACCAGATTGTGTCAGTAATACAGAGGGAATGATTCTAAAAAATAAGAAAAGGAAAAAGAATACAACTGTAATGAAAATGCTCTTCTGTTTCTTTCAGCCAAGTATTTCTGACAGCTGCAAATGTAGTATAACACCTAGCTTGCATTATAGAAACAGTGTGGATAATTACTTCTTGGGGAAGCAAAGACTCCAAGGACCGAGGTCCATCCCAAATTCCCATGCATGCCAGATTCTTTCGACTGTCACCTTAACGAGAGGCTCTTTATCAACAGACCGTCAGCAGGAGTGACGAGAGACGTCCCACAATTCTAAAAGTCTTCATCCGATGGATCTGCATGTTAATTATGGAACTAATTATGGTGCTTGAATAAGTAAATGAAGTAAGCAGCCTATGGGAGGTAAAGTCATAAAACTATGATTGAGAAAATACGGGGTAGTGAGCTTATCAGCATAAACTGACATATTGGAACAGCTTGAAGAAAAAGCTAGTAAAAGGAAGGCAGACAACTTAAATAATTAGTACTCCAAATTTGGAAAGTGAAATCTTAATCAAAAAAAAAAAATTTTACAACACTTATGCGGAAAAGGTAGGTCTTTCTTCTTATGATGATGATTTTTGTTCTCCTTTTGTTGTTAAGGAAACCTAATTGTTCCTAATAATTTGCTTCTTACCGCATCAAGCTCTGACAACAAAATTATAGAAATCTTCAGATTCCTACCATTCTAGATGGCAATTAGGTAAAGAGTTTGATTAAAACAAGTGAGATGAAATGTTGCCTTTTCTCTCCAGATTACTGACTGTCACTAAATAAAATCACACACAAGTCTGGTTGAAGAGCCATGGGAAGATGCCAGTCAGACGACTTTGTGTGCATCACCTTCCTGTTTTGTACACAGCAAAAGTTTAGACTTCTCACAGCTGCAAGTGAAACCAGTTGGAGGGCCGACAGCCAAAAATAGCTAAGCAGGAAAATGTCCACAATGCCAGAGAGGCTCTTTAAAATTAGATTCTTCATAATGAAACACATGGTGTTTAATCAAAAAAAAAAATTTTACAACACTTATGCGGAAAAGGTAGGTCTTTCT
>JANRMT010062845.1:3341181-3393079 GCA_026402145.1 Polypterus bichir lapradei | reverse complement strand
GTTAAGCTTAGATTTTATTTCAAAATCCTCATTCTTACACATAGTTAGCTGACTCTGACTGTGTCTGTCAGAATTGGTGAACGTTGTTCTCTCCAGATTCTGGCTTTGCCACAATGATGTTGGGATAAGTTAAGGCTTCGTACAACTCTGAATCTGAGTGCACTCAGAATGAGCAAACATAAGTGGGCCCTGAGATTAACTGATGTTCTGTCCATTGTGGTTTTTTATTTCATCTTATGTGCTAAGCTGGTTGCTGTCATGATTAATGAAGTTTTTGCCACGACTTTCATCTTTGTATACATTTTTGAGGATTGTTTAATCAGTTCTAAAGTTTGTTTTGTTTGTTTGTGATGGTTTTGCAGTATTTATTATTATTATCATTATTAATTTTTATTTTTTGTGTTCTCCCACGATACATTTTGAGTGGTTTTGTTCTACAGTCGCTTTACATGATCATGAATAAGTTAGTGTCTCAGGTCATGGACTATAAAGGTTTAATCTCTGGAATCAGTTCCTTGCCCAACTTTTGCAGATTTCTCTAAAGATTTTCGATTCTTCTAAGCTCCTGGTACTTGATTCTTTTTCTGACCTATTCGACTACGAGTGTTATGGTTAGGCTTTGCCGCTATGTATTATTGATCTCTGACCTCAGCTTTGTTATTGTGACTCCTGTTTATATTCCAGTCCTTTTACTGCCTGGTGGCACAGCAGTAGAATAGACCCCTCCACAAAATTAGAAACTTAAAGCAAAACAAATGAATGAACGTCAATTTGGGCTGAAATGACTGAGTTTAAGTGTGTGCAAAGATCCATTTGTAGCACACCTATTAAGACACCTAATACCATGCAAGCTTCAGGGAAACTGACAAAATGAAAGTAACATTTCAGAAATGAATCACAACAAAGATGACACCACGAAAGGCAAATGATTCAGCATCCATTACAATCTATACTGCTTTGAAAAGGAGATAACACAGCTAGCCTAATGTCAAACACAGTTTTCTTTTCAACAGCAAGAAATTGCTGTGCTGCCATTGAAAGAATGTTTTCTAATAAACGTCCATTCACTTATGTATTGATTACTCAACACGCCTATTCAGTTAAGTGTTGTGGGGGGCTACAACTTAATGCAGTATTACTGGCCATGAACCAGGAATCAACACTAAACCAGATGATTTTAAATTATTTCAGTAATAAAATGAACTGATTTACCCAAGTAAACTAAACAGGAACATACACATTTGTAAAAGCATCAGCATGACAATGTATTCAACAGACCAGTGACACTTTTCGTCAGCTAGCCACCATACTGAGGATGGATATTGGCATAAATAACATAGTTGGCATAAAGTCAAAACAGTATTTTTTCCACAGTATTGACCTTACTTTAACGTTGTTGCAATAATTTTTCTAGTAGTCATTAACAGCTGAGAATGGTTTTCATTTTTCCCTCCAAACAGCTTTAATTTTATTAAGAGGTAATTAAATAGCTATGTTTTTCTACTAAAATTGACACATCTACACACAAAGCTCAGCAGAAAAAAAGGCTATTCTGATGTTGCTCTCTAATTCAGAGAATAATAATGAAGCCATCACAGATCTGCAAAGGAACGGCTTGCTTCTTTACATTTACAAATCCCTTCATCAAATCCCATGAGGTGTAACTTTGATTACTAGAGTAATTAGCAATGTCAGATTGTTATATGGATTTACTGGTCAGATTTTGGTTTGAAGTTAATTATTCTTCTCACTATGATTTGTTGATTAATTATGGATATTTAGTTAGGAAAAGAGTTGTTAATTATTAATCAAAATTAAATTATCTAGTGTAATTAACCAAAAATTTTTAATTTCTCTGTCAGTGTTTACACTCGCCTATGCAGGATTGTTTCACCAATTTCAGCTTCTCATTCCAACTACACCACTCTCAAAGATGGGACTGTCTTCAGTGTGAATCAGGGTACACTATTAGAGCTTAGAGAATACCCCATCGTCCATGTTTTCTGACAATTCAACATCTCCTTTGTACAGAATGTTAAGAAATAAAGCATTTCCTAGGAATGGATGTGTAGGGTAAAAATGTTATAACGGATTTCCTTGCAAGAAGGATTTCCAGCACATGGTTCAGATGAGCAGGCAGAAACAAGTTAGAAAATGAATACATGCCATAATATTCAGGTGCATTTGTAGACTTAATTAAGTGAGTCGCAATTTTTAGGTACTCCTTCAAAGAGCAAGTTATCACATTTTAGCTTACTAAATATTTTTGTAACAATGAGTAATTTTCACAAATAATTGCTAGTAGAATGCAAATACATGCGTTAGTAGACTACATTGTTTATACTCTACAGCTACAGGCTTGTGGCGACTCAGCAGCTTTCATAGACAGCAGATATCAACTCAAGTGATGTAAAAATGGCATTGATTGTTAGTTGCTGGTTATGGAGGATTGGCAACCTATTGCAGTTCAAATTTCATCATCTCAAGATAAAACTGTTGTCAGCTATGGACCATGATAGAAAGCAGGTATGGAGCGCTGCAAATAAATTATACTCGTCAACAAAGACTTTGTCATAGCACAACTTAGGGTTGCTTTAAACATACTTTTTCATGCTGGCTTCAACAATGTACTCAGAATTTATTTTTTTAATCACTCATAGTTTAGTTATGTCTTTTTTTTTGGTCTGTATCTCTATCTATATATATAATTCACTAAGGGCACGCAAGACAGTGAGCGCAAGCAAGACAGAGCCCCATCCGCCAACTCCAAAGACCATGGGATACGCTTGACAGAGCCCCGCCCACCAACTCTAACCCTCTTACCGCGTCATGGGATATGCACGACAGAGCCACGCACGCCAACTCTAACCATCCTCCCGAGTCCAGCGTCGCTCTCGAGGCACGCAACAACTCACAAAACACAGCCTCAGTCGCTTCGTCTGTGCAAAAGTCCACATGCACCTCTGAGCCACGTAGACTTTTCACCACACGCAAGACAGACAGCAACGATCACCAACTCACAGAGCCCCACCCACCAACTCTAACTAAGGGCAAGCAAGACAGAGAGCCACGCAAGCCAACTCACAGAGCCCCGCCCACCAACTCTAAGACCATGGAATATGCACGCATTTAGTATATAAATGGATATAAATAATTGCATGTAAAAGATTCGCCAAAATCTGTTGTATGTAAACGATACTGTTTAAAACATTGTTTTTTTCTTCAGAAAACCATGTCTACCTGTATTAGTTTAAATGGCACTTTTACCACTCGCAATAGGGCGGACGCGCTGACTTATCGTGTCGACAGGGCAACACAGTGAATGCGGCGTCTATCTATATATGTCTATATTTTCCATAGCCTGCTACAGGAAGGTACTATCTTGACCATTGGCATTGGTTTCGCTCCTTGCTATTTTCGTTATACTACGACGGTGGTTTCCTAAGTCTTTGTTATACTGAATTCCTTTCTCATTGTTTTCCATACCTATTCTTACACCGCCGTATGCTACGGCGGGCTTCGGCTAGTATTATATAAAATGCTTGGGTTGTGTCCATCTGTCACACGATTACTCTGGAAAAACTGGGACTAGAACCTCGATCTTGGTCTGAATCAAATGCTTATTATCAGGTGCAATTTGCTGGTGAAACAAAAAATGTGGCTAGTGACATCCTCTGCAAAGTCAAAGGGGTTTATGATTCCTACATCAAACTGCTTAGACAAACTGATCGAGAAGGAGTCATGGCAGGAAGAAAAAGAAGAGCAGCGACATCTGGCGAGCATGAAGCAGATGTCTGCACTCATCAGAATACCATATCTTCAAAACAGCTCCATTGCTGACATCTAAGTGTATACTTGCCACATCAGCATTCTGTAGGTGTTTTTTCACACTTTTTACAAACATAGGTAGCAATTACCCTGTTACAGAAAGAATTGAGGCAGGTGTTTAACAATAAAGAATCAGGAGATGAAACCTAGGCTAAAGCCTTATACAAAGTTCAAAATCAAGAAATCTAAACTGATCTGTCATCAAGCCTTAACAGAAATGAAAGACGAAAAAAAACAAACCCTACGATGCGACCAGAATATAGATTAACAACATGCATGAGCCTCTAAAGATTTCTATGCATAACTCGGATAACCAGGAAGTCTTTGAGGTTATCTTTATACCCTCTAGCTTGTGACATAGAGGATCACGACCACTGATTGTCCCATACAGCAACGTGGGTACCAGCAGTATAGAAACTAAATCCAAAATGGCAGCACACAAGGAAAAATCAAATGGAGTTCTGGTAAGATGTTAAAATATGTTAACACCTTTAAATAAGCATTTTCACAAAAAACAGTAAACAAAACACAAATCAACATCCCTCAAAACTCATGAATGCAATAAAATGTCCCCGAAAAAAAAAAGAATAATTACTTCAAATCATAACAGTACTCACTTTCTGATTAGCATGAAGCTGATTATGTGATAGGAAGAAGAAGAATGGCAGCTCCAGCATCTGCTAAGCATCAAGCACATACAGTGCAGTGACCTATTGTACTCACAAAGTACTGCAGCTGAAACATTGATCTTGGGAGGACCAGAGCTTCCTAATTTAATATATAAACTTTTTTAATGTCAACAGATTCAGGATTAAAATGTTTTAAATGCTTTTAAGAAGGGCATAAAATAAGTCTGTTGTGCCGCAGCTTGCAGGCTGTAATGTATTTGGACATGAGGGGTCTGCTCCAAGTCTGAGGCCCATCTCCATGCCAGCTGATGATCACATATCAAAGTGTAAATGTTGATGTGATGACTGATTGAGATTGTTTATGTTACGTAGAATGCCCAGTAAGGGCTGGGAGGTCTCTTGGCCTTGGAACCCCTGCGGATTTTGTTTGTTATTTTTTTCTCCAGACTATCTGGAGTTTTTTTTTTATTTTTTTTTTCTGTCCGCCTGGCCATCTGACCTTCCTTTATTCTTTGTTACTTAGTATTCCTTATTCTCATTTTTTGTTTCATATAAATTTTTCTTTCTTTATCTTGTAAAGCTACGCCATTTGTATGAAAATGTGCTATAGAAATAAATGTTGCTGTTATTGTTGACTAGCAAAATACCCGCGCTTCACAGCGGTGAAGTACAATACTGCCTTAAAATTTTTATTAAGAAAAAAAGTAAACATTTTTAAACTGAGGGAAAATATACCAATAATTATTTGTTAAGGATCTCTTTGTATACCACGTTGTCAGTTCGGCCCTCCGGTTGTAATATGACCAACCTGTGCGCTGAGCTTACTCTTGAGCATGCAGCGTACAGTTGGCCATGTGAAAAGCAATCTTGTATTAACTTGTGGATTTGCCTGCGAGTATTTAGCGACAACGTGTCTATTAACTTGTGGATTTTTCTGCGAGTATTTGGTGGCAGCGTCACAAAGTTGTTTCCTTCTAGCTGCATCAGAAAATGTACCACAACGTCTGACACGCCTCCAGTTTTCTCACAGCTTGGATTGCTGCTGTCATAATCGGTTTGAGTTTCATGGTTTGTTTCAATTACGACAGTATTTGCAGGACTTGTTGTGTTGAAGTGACATTCGGCATCTGTCAAGCATTGTAAGCATACAACCGGCTTCATCTTTTGAGAGTTGAAACATTCATAAACGTCAAAGTGTCCACTACTCAAATCGTCACCTGTGAATCCAAGATGTTTAAGAGGCATTGGCGGTTCTCCAAATGTGTAAAATATTTGGCCATTTCAGTACACTTGAAAGCAACAACTGAACAATTCAGTGGTAGCCATCAACTCAAATGTAGAACCATAGGTGAAGGGGTTAAGCATTTCACTCTTCTAGTGCTCCTGTGTAGTATAATTATCTCCTGTACCGTCATCAGTCCACACCTTGAACCTGTCCCAGTCATTCAATACATAAGACACAATGTTTCCTTCAGATATCAAGAGTGAGCCTGATATGGCCGTGCAATATGTAACACAGAGAATGGAAAAGGCAGGCGCCATCTTCGGGCATGGAAACCACTCGGTAAGTGACAGTTCTTTGATCGATGGTGATCACCTCAATAGACATGTTAATGGGGGAACGGTTGGAACGATAAAGGAAATGGGTACCTGAACAGTAAACTAAGTCTAAAATACCTACACAATAACTATATTCGTAATAAATGAATAATAAAACAGCGGAGAAGCCGTGGATTAAATAAAAAGGCTGCAGTTATCAGCAGGGAGACGTTAATACCGTGGCGAAGCAAGGAAGGGAATGAAGAGACCGGAGCGACGGACAGCCTTATATAGGCAGGCAGCCAATTACGTGGGAGGCGTGGGGATGGGGGATGCAACGCCGCCTCACACGGCGACCGAGCTGCAGGCTATGGACGTATATATGTATGTAAGTAGGATTCAGTTATGACCATTACTCGTAGAATTTCGAAATGAAACCTTAACTTTTGTAAGTAACCTGTAAGGAATGAGCCTGCCTAATTTCAGCCTTCTACCTACACGGGATGTTGGAGAATTAGTGATGAGTGAGTGAGTGAGTCAATGAGGGCTTTGCCATTTATTAGTATAGATTACATATTAAAAAAATCATTTCTTGGATTCTTGGAAATCTCGGAGCGGTCAGAACTGAGCATGGCGAACGGATTTATTGGGACATTTCTGAAATGGAAAAGCAATATTAAGGCAAGTGGAGTCCCAGTATGCTTGCTGACTACTGCTGGACCCTTAAGTGAGAGATCAGCAAATTTGACACTTCTATAGTTTAGGTGAGATGCTCCAATCAGGTGTATATATAGAGTGTTAAATAGATCCATCCATCCATCCATTATCCAACCCGCTATATCCTAACTACAGGGTCACAGGGGTCTGCTGGAGCCAATCCCAGCCAACACAGGGCGTAAGGCAGAAACAAACCCCTGGGCAAGGAGCCAACCCACCGCAGGGCACGCACACACACACACCAAGCACACACTAGGGACACTTTAGAATCGCCAATGCACCTAACCTGCATATGTCTTTGGACTGTGGGAGGAAACCCACGCAGACACTGTGAGAACAAGCAAATTCCACGCAGGGAGGACCCGGGAAGCGAACCCAGGTCTCCGTACTGCGAGGCAGAAGCGCTAGCACTGTGCCACCATGCTGCCCGTGTTAAATAGATGTGCATTGTAAATTTTAATCATGTGTCACAGTCCTTCAGTCACAGAGAAAGTCTGAAAAATACAGTTAAATCCCATTCTATTGATTTAGGTGACAAAAAAATTTAAATTTTGTTACCCAGTGTTATTGTGTCAGAGAATTGTCGAGTCATTATAATGTGTGGATAATACAGCTGTGAGGTTGATTTTAGTGTCATGTAAATACAGAGGACATATTTGTTCATTCTACTCTAGAAGTTCTTTCCTCTTAAAATGACTTTTTCTTTTCACTTTTACAATTAACTTAACCTTAAACGGCGGCGAAGTTAGCTGCAGTACCTAAACACTTACCGATTGTGTATGGGTGGATGTTTTTACCTTAGGAGTTTTTGCACACTTCATCTTATATATGTATATGCAGCTTTATTCCATTTACATAATCCTTTAGTACTTTACACATTTGAAAACCAGTTATAATACAATACCAAATGGCAAACAATAAAACATTGAGGTCAATCCAATGAACAGAAACATACCATAATATATAAACTTAAAAATAAATATGGATACAAATACATCTATAGAGTTTTTGCTTTAATTCTGAGGTTAAACCATTTAAACATTACTTATATTCGGGGTCTCTACGTGAAGCGCCCACAGTGCATTCCTGGTGTCTCACTTTTGTGTTTCCACAGGTCTCCCAATGCAGGCCGTAGGTTCTATTGGTCTCTTTAGGTCTTCTCCATTAATTATACATGAAAAGGAAGGGTCTGCAGACAATGCCACCTTGCACGTAATATTGCACTCACATTATTGACACTTGCTAGTTCTGTGTTTGCAAGAATTTCATACCCGGTACAGAAAAAGATGGCTTTGGATGCCTGCTTGTCCCAGAATGTACCTTGCTAAAATCCACTAGAAAGAAGGATCTGTTTATATTACCTCTAGATCATTCTGACAATGTTTATTCTCTATTTACCTAAATGAGGCAATATGATGATATTTATCACTCAGAATGGCTAAATATAGAATTTTCTGTGCTCTCTCAGAACCATAGTGGGAGGTTTTGCTGTAATCTACATCTTTAAACTGACAAGCTGGAGAATTCCTAATGAATGCCTCTTTTCATCTGGATGTCTGTGTGTATTTGACAGTATAAATATTTAGCAATATCCGAGTCAGCTTGTGATTTTACCCAGATGGACTGATTGATGCATTGGCCCTAATGCTGCCAAAGACGATTCGTAGAGTTATATAAGCAATTCCTTTCTTCCTCGGCAGCAATTAGATGACTGTAGGCAACAGCCCAATGCAGTAGAAAATACTTTTGGTATCGGCTGACATCTCAGAAGAAAATATAAAATGAAAGACTTAAAACACGAGCACCTACTCATCAGGAATTTCTGTATTAAGGACCTATTCAAAAATTTCAGAAAACTTTCAGATTTGAGGACTGCTGCAGTCAAAGCATAACGTGAGATTTGAACTGGCAATGGGAATATAAACATGGCAGAATGGAAAAGCTCATCAGAAGTGGGGAGAACATGTCGGCACCATATAGATGTTGTCTGTTCTCTTGATTTATGCTCTTTGTTTTATAGCCTAGAAAAAAAGTAACATTTTTCACTGCGCACTATGATGTCATGGATGATAACCTATGATAAGCAAAATGAGTGAGGCCAAAATGTGAACTCCTTACACAGTTTTGGTGGTCATATAATAAAAATATCAAAAAAACTATGGAGATGGTGGACTGCTATTAGAATTATTCAAGCAATTAGGGATATAAGATATAAAAAAAGCTAGAGCTGTGTTTTCTGAGATTCTGCATGCAAAGAGTAAAAATGAATATTTATTTATTTAATAGTGGGATTTAAAATTATGGAGGGGATAAGCAAATCTGATGCCACGCTTTACTTTGAAATATATAATAAAATATGGGCTCTTTAGTGACTCAGAGAGAGACAATCCATATTTAGTGAACTGGATCCCGAGATACACAAAACATGTCAAGGTCATGAAAGCCAGAAGTCAAAGTGATCAGAAAGACTAAATTGAAATGGCAAATCAAAAATCGAAGGACAAACAAAATAAGAAAAGAATCTAAATACTGGGAGAACAAGGAAAAGATTTCTCACATGTGTGTCTTAAGGTTTATGAAATTCTGTCAGTCTTATCATCATAAGAAATCCCAAATGATGAAGCTCTAGAAAGGCCGTATTCAAAACATATTAAAGATACTATGGTGTATCTTAACATCAATAATTATCAACTTTTTATATCACCCTCAAATGGGAAAATAATGCTATTTTCATAATTCTTGACCCTAACCCTCCCCCCCCAAATATATACAGATTAAATATTAATAAAAAAAACAGATCATAACAAGCACCGACTGAAAATGGTTAAAAGTAAACTTCTCTTAATTTACCCAGAAACATGAGCCTAATGCTGTAGCTGAATGTTGCATATTTTGGACCATCAGATCTTTACTTGACATTTTTGTCAAACATATTAGCTGAACAGAAATTTAGGAAATGTAAAAGGTTGGTTAGTAGTGGTTACTGCTGTTTTTACAGTGTTTTAGCTTTTAGCTGGCTTTCAAAAGTATCATCAAAACAAAAAGCACATTGGTGTGTAAAATAAAAACATATCAGAGGCTACAAATCATACAAATGCTCTTCTTTTTATCTCCCTGTTACCTTATAGAAGGCTTCATCAGGCTAGGATGCTTTTCACCTTCTTGCAGGTACTGGTGTATAAACTGAATTAACAAATTTCAAACATGTTACTAATAATAGTCATATTTTGTTATTTGCCATGCTGACCCCTAAATTAATTAAAGGACTAATCCACCCAAAATGTTTTTATATGTTAATTAATCCAGGTAGTTTATAGTGATGGGCAAGAACAAAATGTAACCTCATGTTTTCAAGCAGAACAGTGATAACAAAGTTTCTGATACAACAACAGCCATCTCAAGAACACAACGGAGAAACGTAAACAATATCAAGAATATCCGTGAAAAAACGTTTCCTGTTACTCGTGTCACAAAGTCCAGACATCAAGTCACCCAGTTGTACGGTCACAGAGTCACAATCACATGTATTCGTACTGAAGTACTGTTAAATGAATTTCTTCACAAACCCAATTGGCAATGAAAACAGAACATGCATTTGAAATGTAGACCTGCCTCCCCTCGCTACATTTTTATTCACAGGGGCGAACCATCTTGGCTATATTTATTTATTATGTATTACTGTGTTGCGTACTCTCCCAGATATGGGCTAATCTTGCAGATATTGCCTAAAGAGAATCTGTAAGACCGACAGACCAGAGTAACATGGTCTCTGAAGGACAGCTGGTTACCTCCCAAATACTGTATGTCTGTGTTTGGTAACTGGCATTTTCCCACTGAACCAGTATGCATGAGGTTGAGTGCCCTGTGATGGACAAGTGTCCGTCCATCTTTGGTTGCTTACATGTTGCTGATGCTGCTGGTATAGACCCTAACCACAAAAAAACAAACTGGATAGGCCTGTTAAAAAATAGATGGAAGGATAGCTTCCATAGTGCCTCTGAATCCCAGCCAGGTCTCCATTTCCAACTAAACACCAATAACCACAAGCCTGAAGTGGAATAAATATATCAGATAATTGTTGGATAGATAACTTAACACAACATATTTAATAAATGCATGTGCCTCAGTCTTATTTTTCCACAAGTTTCTAATTTTATGCTGTTCTTATGTAAACTGAAGACAATGAACTAAGTTATCAAAAATACATGTAAAAACCTTTAGGAACAAATGGAGGTAATTGTAAATTCATTGGTAAATGTAGGAAAGAAGATAAAAAAAGTCTAATTATATGAAAGGTTCAATTAAAGGTAAGAATTCAGAGTCTGGTTTATTGTTATGCTGAAATAAATGCCAGTAAACAGTGTAGCCCTCGAGGAGCTGAGTTAAAGTAAACTCCCTGGGTGAAGAAATTAGTGGCAATAAGTAATCGGAGACCACACATTCTGCCAAAATTCCCACTGATTACGTCTGTATTCAATTTATCTGCTATTATCTAGATAAATGTAATATTGTATATATGCCAAGGTTTTTTTTTATAAGCACAGTTATATTTTAACAGCTTTTATACTGTATGTTTATATCCATAAGTATTTTCTTCAATCTGCTTTCTTCAATAATTGTTTTTTTATTTTGTCAGACTCTTACAGATGACTATGTTAATCAGAGTGCTATATAAATAAAATGTATTATTATATATTTTTTCCCCTCAGTTTGTACTGATCAGAATCACACAAGCCTTTGTGTTCCACATGCACAAGATCTCAACCTCAAGGTCTTGGTATTTGTGGTTTTTTTTTTTCCTACTACTTTGACTGAGACATTCATGCCATTTAGAATAACTATGTTGATAGACTGATGTCGCCTCTTGCTTCTGTCATGGAGAATGATGTTTGGTCAATTGGCTCCAATGATATGATTGGTGTTCACAGCCACATCATACATCAAGTGCTGATGATCTTTACAGCCTGGTGATTGTACCAATGATCAGGTGCTACTGGGAGGCCAAGCTGATTGGAGCATTGACCAGCACAGGAAGCTAGATATCCGGTTGTGTCAGAGTGTATTCTTTGGGAGTTAGCACTGAACATTTATCCACAATATGACTGATATGCTCTGATTTGCACTGCTTGCTATCCGTATAATTAGCTACATCAGTCTATATATATATATATATATATATATATATAAGGATTTGATTATCATTATTTCTTTCAATCAGGTTCGTATTTGGAGGATGTGTTGTGTTCAAGTTATATTCCGTGTTTGTCAACCGTTGTAAAGATAACAGGTTTCATACATCATAGTGTTCACTACCCAAATCAGTACTCGTGAATCTAAGATGTTTAACAGGCATTTCCGGTATTAAGTTGTGGATTTGCCTGCGAATATTTAGCGGCAGCATGTCTATGAAATTAATTTAAACTTAAGCTTTACACCTTGCTTTCCTATTGATATGTCTACAAAGGCTTGTTCAGATTCAGAGGGTTGTGCCTTTCTTACTGCATCAATAAACAGCTCGACTTCCCCTTTATCTGAGACATCACACACTGCATGCACGGGTTTACCTGTCCCAGTCCTGCAAACTTTAGCAAAGTGGTTCAATTTACCACATTTTTTACACTGTCTTCCTTTAGCTGGACATTGACTTTTTCCACCGTGTGCTTTGTTTCCCCAGTTGCTGCACTTATGAATATGCTTGTATGCATCACTTGCTTCATATTCTTTTGTTGCCTTCTCAATTGTGTAATGCGTTTTTTGTTCAGCGCTCTTTGGAGCTTTTGCTTGTTGTCTGCGTACTGCGTTCACAGTCAGTTCACATGAGCCACTCGGAGTACATGCATCGAAGGAAGGGAATCAAGAGACCGGAGCGACGGATGGCCTTATATGGGCAGGCAGTCAATTACGTGGGAGGCGTGCTGATGGAGGACGCAACTCCGCCTCACACGGTGACCGAGCTGTAGGCTATGGATGTATATATGTACGTAAGTAGGATTCAGTTATGACCGTTACATGTAGAATTTCGAAATGAAACCTGCCTAACTTTTGTAAGTAAGCTGTAAGGAATGAGCCTGCCAAATTTCAGCCTTCTACCTACATGGGAAGTTGGAGAATTAGTGATGAGTCAGTCAGTCAGTCAGTCAGTCAGTGAGGGCTTTGCCTTTTATTAGTATAGATATATACACATATGTAAATGTCCAAAGTCCGTCTGTCTGTCTGTATGTCTGTCCGCTTCTCATGAGAGAACTACTTAACAGATTTAGATGGGTCTTTTTCTATAATTTGCTTGAACATTCCAGTTGATTTTGCGACCTCTCTCATTGTGCTAACAATCATAGTTTGCTTGCAGGAGCAATATGTATTTGCTCTAATCCGAGACAGAGGCTGTGGGCCAAGGGGAGGGGGAAGTGTGACGTCAGGAGTGGGGAGCTGGGCAGGGCCCTCCTCACTGTCCAGTTTCACTCCTACGTGGGCAGAGCTGCAGGGGACAATTAGTAAAGTATATAAAATGCTAAGGTCTCTCTATCTGTCATAAATACTGGTGAACTTCTGTGGCTAGAATCTTGATCTTGATTGGAAGCTTAAGACCTGATACATCCAGATACATCCTGGTAATTCAAAAATTTGAGAGGGAAAGTGTTGGGCAAACAAAGTGGCATTTTTGAAAGAAAATGGCCAGAGACATCTGCTGAGCATCAAGATAATCACAAGAGCCAAAGACATGATGAAGAACATTATGACTGGAAGAAGAAAAGTTATCGAGTGCAGGAAACAAAGTAAGAAAAGTGAAGACTGAGAAATGCACGTGAACAGAGGTCCACGTGTTTTACTGATTATTATTATTGTTATTATTATCATTATTATATCTGTCTACTTCATCCACACCTCAATACTCTTTTATCCAGAAGCAGACCTGTGACCACCCATCCCGGCTCTCTCCTTCTACAGCTTCACCCTCTGCCTTTCCAACAGGCCCAGAACTTTAACAGGACACCAAAATCAATTCCACCTGCCACAGATGACCAGAAGCAGTCTTTGGTTCAATGGAAAGCCTCTGCCTGTTCTAAATATTTCACAATCATTCATGTGCCCAAGAAGCAAAATATTTTTGTTTAAATGATTATAGACCAGTGGTACTGTCCTCTGAAATAATGAAGACATTTGAACACCATGACCCATTACAGTTCTCTAACCGTGCCAACGGGTCAGTTGAGGATGCAGTAAACATGGCTCCCCACTGTTACATTACACTCATGGTTTACTCCCTGGCTTGTATTTATTTTCTGTATTTCTGCTGTTTTTGTTAACTTTGAATCATTAGTTTTCGTGTTTCTTTCTTGAACATTAAATGATAATAATAATAATAATAACAAGCACAAACAAGCTGAAGCGTACTGGAATTTTTTTAAGCAGACACGATTCTAACAACAGAACCTCTGCTACAAGTTCTTTTAACTTGAATGTTTGATATACACCTTAGTTTCTTTACCAGCTCATTTTGGTTCTTTGGCCCTGACCGCTGCTGGTTCTTGGTCAGTTCTTTTACTCTGTCCCTTTGGTTATCTACAGCACCTCCTAATCCTGAAAACATTCACAAACATGGTCTGCCTTATTCTCCTCCCTTTCAAAATGCAAAAACGGGCTATCAAATTAAAGCTGTGCAGATTGTCATTTAAAAATAAAGGAGCCAAAGTGGTTTTTCAGAGATAAGCCATAGGAGGACCATCTTTAGCTCCCAGAAGAACCATCCACATGAATGTTTTATTTAGGTCCATAACACTACTAATGGGTTCCTGATTTTAAAAGGGCTCTTGCTACATACAAAAACACAGGCTAGGTTAAGGTTTTCTTGATCTGCTCTATCCTCCTAGGTAGCCTACTTATACATTAAGAATGTCTGGTTTGTCCACATATTAGAAAGCTTTTCAAAACCCAAAGAGCCAATTTCATATACAGTATAAAGAATTTTTCACAGAATGAAATTGTTCTTTGTCAAGCAGTGTGTTTATGAGGAACCACACAGCCCAGTAAAGGACTATAAAGGACTGTTATTTTTAATAGTGGAGTTTTTGTTACATTTTTTATTCTATTTTATATTTTAATGATTTTGCAAATTACATTACAGCGAATAAGACACAAACCAATGAAGGACTTAATCAGTACTATGTCTCAACTTTGAATGTTCCGTATCAATCTCAGCTTCCATTCTTTACCGAATTCAGAAAGCTGTACGATCAGAGAACACAATATTAGGCAGTCCCTCAATATCAATTTATGAGTCTTAAAATCTTTATATTAAAGGGTGTTTATAGGAATGAGACCACTCTAAAAGGGAAAAGTAACAACTACATGTAGAGTACATCCTACCCATTCATCATCAAACCTACTCAATCCTGTTCAGGGTCACAGAGCTGCAGCTTATTATGGTACACAAGGCAGAGTAGGGGGCCACATGTACAGAATATTACAGACTGTCAGCACACACTGTCATATGAGGATCTGTGCATTCTAAAACATTTTCAGGTTTAAATAAAATCCCCGATTGACACTTGCAAGTATAGCAGGCTGGTTTGCATTTCTTCAGGGCCTGTCTCGGTGCTGATCTGGGCTCTGCTGGTCTCTGTTGGAATTGCTGCTTTAACAGCTGGCAGATGTTCAGTGAACTGCATAACATTTTCAGCACAATACAAATGTACAGGTTTGTTCCTGCTCTGCTACAGCTGTCTAGCTTGCCCTACTCCCGTAAAGCACTGTGCAGTCATGCTTCATGTCCTGGTTTTAGAAACAAAGCCCAGGAGGCTGGCATCAGATAATAAAAGCCATATACAATACAGAGTAAGAGGAGAGCTGAATGACAGAGTGCACACCTCCATAGCCAGACACTTTAATGATTAATACTGTGCCTTGGCTCCACGGACAAAATTTTAAAAAATAAATAAACTGGTAAAATAAAACAAACAACTAAGCACTGAAGTGAAAAGAATTATGATATCAATATAAGAAATAGTAAATATATCAATACATGCATTAAGAAATGAGTGCAGTTAAATTGAATAATATAATTGAGCAGTATAATTTAAATAAGTAAACTTGAAATGGTTAATTAATTAAAAAAAATAGAAAATAAAACAAAGTCCGTGTTGAACACAAAAAATGAAATGGAAAAAAAACCTGACCATGCTATGACTTCAAATCAGAGGCAGGCAAAGTCGGTCCTGGAGGGCTGCAATGGCTGCAGTTTTTTGTTCCAACCCAATTTCTTAATAAGATGTCAATTACTGCATTTGAAGCCACCTTTTGATGTTTCATTTTAGTGGTCTCACTTGTTCAGATTCCCCACCTTTTGTTGCTCATGTTAGTCTCAAACAGCTGCTTGCCTTCACTGTTTTTAATTGATCCCAGTAAGAGGCGGATGACAGAGGAACTGGCAGTTCCCATCTAACTTGTCTCCACTGGGTGTGTTCATCGTGAACTATCTGGTTAAATAAAATATTTAGTAGGAAGCTGGAGAGAGAAAAGTCAAGGACTGAGAATTACTCATCCGCTTCAGGCTACAAATCATTTGGATGATATCCTTGGAAAGGTAAAAAAAAAAAAAAAAAAAAAAAAAAAAAAGAATGATATAAGAATGACCTGACATAGCAGAATGAAAACACTAACAAGCCATAAAATTAAATAAGATCTGTTATTGGAAGGATAGGTTTCTAATTAATTAATCAAGGGGAACAAAAACCTGCAGCCACTACAGCCCTTCAAGTCCACCTTTGCCTGCCCCTGGCTCTAGATCATTTTGAAACAGATTGAACGAATAATAAAAACTTTGGGCAACTCATTCTTCCATCTATCAATTTATTTACTCAGAAACTCTTTTTCCAAAAATACATACAGTACTATATTGCAATACAAGGCAGCAGTAAGTCCTGGAAAGTCACACACAATTACTGTATGTTCACTTACGCTGGGACCACTTTAGATTTGTCAATTTACACTGAGGAAATGATTGGGAACACCTGTAGACCTGTTCATCCATGCCAATCTTGTGGCAGCAGTGCAATGCGTGCAATCATGTAGATACAGGCCAGGAGCTTCAGTTAATGTTCACATCAAAAATCAGGAGAGAGGAGAAAATGTGATCTCATTGATTTTGACTATGGTATGATTATTGGTGCCAGATGGGCTGGTTTGAGTGTTTCTTTAACTCCTGCTCTCTTGGTATTTTGACACGCAATAGAGTTTAGAGTTTACTCAGAAAAACAAAAAAAAAAAATCCAGTGAGCAGCGGTTCTATGGATGGAAGCACTTTGTGGATGAGAGAGGTCAGAGAAGAATGACCAGACTGGCTCAAACTGACAGAAAGGATACCGAAGGCTACTGTAACTGAGGTACGTCTCTACAGATGTGGTGAGCAGAAATCATCTCAGAATACACAACACGTTCTGATATAACAGCAGAAGACCATGTCAGGGTCCACTCCTGCCAGCCAACAACAGAATGCTGAGACTGCAGTGGGCACAGGCTTACCAAAGCTGGTCTGATGAATCTTGATTTCGACTGAATCAGAATTGTACACCAACAGCATCAATCCACTTGATTTGCATTGTTTCAATAGTCCATGGTGGTGGTGGTGTTGGTGTAATGGTGTGGGGAATGTTTTCTTAGCTCACTTTGGGCCCATTAATACCAACCAATCCTCCCTTGAATGCCATGGCCTATTTGAGCATTCTTGCTGACCATGTGCATCCATCCCTTCATGGCCAGAATTTACCCATCCTAATGGCTATTTTTAGCACGATAACACACCATGTCACAAAGCAAAACTGGTTTCATGAACATGGCAATGAGTTCAGCGTTTTTCAGTGGACTTCCCAGTCACCAGATCTGAATCAAATTTAACACCTTTGAAATGCGGTGGAATCGGAGAAGCATGGAATTAATGTGCACCTGACAAACCTGCAGAATTGCCTGATTCAATCATGTAAGCATGGACCAGAATCTCAAAGGAATATTTCCACTGTCTTATGGAATCCATGATATGTTTTGAGAACAAAAGTATTCCCTACTCATTATAAGCATAGTGGTCCTAAGAATGTGATCTTAGAGTGTATCGAACATGGGAGTTTGAAGTAAACTAAAGTAGCAAGCGAGGACAAAAGTCATTTTTAAAGATAACTAGGAGGCTGCTCGCTTTGCTTGCCCACCCTCGTGTCTGGTTTACCGGATATACAATTTAAAGAGATCTTTATTTTCATGAGAATTGTTACATATACATTATTTTCACTTTTACTTTAAAAACTTTTGTAAAAACAATGCTTGTCCTTATTTCCGGCCCCCGGCGTGGTTATATCTCTTTTTCATAGGATGTATAACGCTGCTCGCATTGTGGGGGTGGGCGGCTGAACGTACACTAAGGAGATGCCGTCGGATCATCTGTTGTCTTTCTGCTGCTGGCAAGCTGCGTGTTCTGCTTGTCGCTTGTCGTTGTTTTAAGAGCTGGGAGCACATGTTGCGTGTCTGGCAAAAGCAATCCAACAACTGCTAGGTTAGATGTCTGTGGACTTGTTTTAAATGATGGCTCACTGCCTTGTCTCGCGTGACATTGTAAAAACAATACTTGTCCTTTATTTCCGGCACCAGGCGTTGGTAAATCTCTTTCTCGCAGGACATATAACGCTACTGGCGTTGTGAAGGGGGAGCAGCTGCTGCCGCGCTGCCCATCGATCATTTTAAAGCCCCTACAGTCGCAGTCCTTTTTGCCACTTCGTGTCTCTGATGCTCACGTTGTGAAGAGGTGGGGGGTTAGGGTGGCTGAATGCACGCAACGAGAAGTGGTTGGATCTTCTGTTGCGAGCTGCGTGTTTTGCTTGTCGCTTGTTATTGTTTTAAGAGCTGGTTAAAGTGTCTCTCATGGGACTTCAAATTGTTTTCTGAGGAGATCACGTCTTGTCTCCCTAATCTGCCTCCCCAAGAATTTTTTTTATAATAGAGAGACAGAAGAATTCGAGTATGGCTCATGGTTACTCTGGCTACCTCTGGCTCCAGGAGACTGGTTTTAAAGCTAACCTTGGTCACTGTCTGAATGGAGTTGGCCCCCTGTGTTTTTGTCCAGGTATGTTTTCTTTATTCATCTGCAGGTTAAACAAATTTGCAAATGTGAGTAAATGAGGGTATATGAGCTTAAAACCTTCTGTTTAGGGAGTCTGGTTTCTGGCTAGTTTTACGTCAAATGCTGCTAACATAGGCTGTGGTTTTTAAAACCCTGAATTGTTTAAAGCAAGTTCTGTAAATTGAGGAGTGGGTGGACTGGTGGGTGGAACAATTAGTGCAGTAATACAAAATTAAATTAAACAGTGAGGTAGGTTACTCTGAAATAATTAACATGAAAATAAATTTTAAAAGAATGAAGTCGTGCTTAGATTAAAAAATAAGTAACTCAGAGACCAAGGGTCATTTAAAACTCAAAAGAAAAAGAAAATGCAATACAAAGCCAGCCTAAAGTCAAAACTAAAAATCAATACAATAAAAACAATAATAAACTAAGTCATTGTGACAAAAAGTAACGATAACCATCTCTTATGTTTGGACACCATAATATTTGCAAATTGATACCAGCAAAGTGGTATGTTCTTAAACTCGCAGGCAAATAAGTACCAATTACAAGATGTTTGGCAGGACTGCAGTACCATTTGATTTTTGGTCAGCCCATTTAATCAGTAGCACTTTTCTCCTGTTCAAAAAAAATAAACACACACGTACACACACAGAAAGCTTTTACATGTAGAGGATTTTTACCATAAATTCAAACATAAAAATGACAGATTTTTGACAAATGCTGCTCGGTAATATTAAAATATATAGCCATGCAAGCAATGTGACGTCTTGAAAGGGCAAGTTTTCCATAATGACTCTTTATAGCAGGCCTATATAATTAGAATGAAGCTGCAAAGTGCTGCAGTCAACCCACGTGCACCTCAGAGTCTTACTGAGACATGAATGGGACAAAATGGAAGGCAGTCTAACAGAGTGGCCAAGACTTTGCACTTTAAGTTGTAAGGCTGGGGTTTCTAATTCCACCTAGGACAAAAGTTTGCTTAACCAGCCTGTAACCCCAATGTAAAAAACTACAAAATTGTAAATCCTAGAGTACATGCCGAAGATGACAATCAGAGCAGGCAAAGAGGACTACATCTGCAAAAAGCAATAATACTACCCCTAGCATTCTCAACTAGACACCCTCATATCAATCGACTGCACCTTGATATCATATCCATGAAGACCACAAACAGGAGTGGTGACAAGACACAGCCTTGACAGAGTGCAACACCCACAGTGAACGAATTTGACTAAGTATTTGCACCCAGCTCAATTCATACAGGGAACAAACAGCACACAAGAGCAGCCCTGTTATCTCATAATCCTACAGCACCTCCCACACCACATCACGAAAGGCCACGGCCATATGCTTTTTCTAAATCTACAAAATACATGCAAGACTTGGTTGTCATACTTCCATGTACCTTCCAGCAGCTGCAACAAGGAAAAGGGCTGGTCTACTCTTCCACAGTCAGGATGCTTTGGTTGCAGAGTGTGAACCAGCTGGAATAAGGATCGGCACCTCCAGGTCTAAGGTCGTGGTTCACTCTCAGAAAAGAGTGGACTGCTCTCTCCAAGTTAGGAAGGGACCAGCTTTCCTTAGCGGAGGAGTTCAAGTATCTTGGGATCATGTTCACAAGAGATTGAAAAGTGAAAGTGAGATCGACAAGCGGATTGGGACGGTGGGAGCTGTTCTGCAGGTGCAGTATCAGTCCATGGTGGTGAACTGGGAGCCAAATCTAAAGGCAAAACTCTTGGTTTACCAGTTGATCTACATCCTTGTCCTCGCCTATGGTTATCAGCTGTGGGTAATGACCGAAAAAATGAGACTGCATGTAAAAGCGGAAGAAATGAGGTCTCTTCACAGGGTGGCTAGGCTGACAAATTCAGTGATTCGGGAGAACTTGACATGGATTGAGCATCTCGTAAGCATGCCCCCATGGCAGCTCCTGCTATAGTTGCTCTAGGCAGGTCCCACTGGGAAGAAACCCTGTGACAGACCCAGGACATGCTGGAGGGATTATATCTATTGTCTGGCTTGGGAACACCTGGACATTTTCCAAGACCACCTGGAATCTGTAGCTGGAGACAGAGAAGTCAGGCAGACCTGCCTGGCCTGCTTTCACCACAACCCTCACCATGAAAAGCAGTTTCAGAAAATTAGATAAATTCTGATTTATTAAATATTAGCTAAATTCCGTTTTTTAGGCTCTGCAACAGCGTGTGTATCTGACACTTCCTTTTCTGTCTCCAGGCCCCAAGTCTGCTTCTCCATACTCAGCATTACAGCTCCACCGTCTGCAGTCTTCACTGTACCTTGAAATTGCACGTTTTACTTGTAGATATTGCAATAAATTTTGAATTACTGGTAACAAACTCAATCTTGTTTTTTTTCCCCAAAGTCTTCGGCATCCTGTCCAATTCCTTTTTTGATCTGCCCTTTTAAGTACAGTTCTGGACAGTTCTGTATTTCCTCACAGGCATGCATTTATTTGTTTTGTTTCTTTACCCACAGGTCAATTTGTCTTACTGTTTTACACAACTGAAAATCATTTGCCATGTCAAATTTAGTGACTGCACACTTGTTCCTTTTTCCAACACCCAATAATGGCCTGCCTGATGGAGCCGGTGCTGTACAAACCGTTATCAGGTATGGTGAGTTCAGTCATAATCGCTGTCCTTTTTTTCTTTTTCCATTCTGTTGCGGTATGTAAAACATGAGACATCAAACAGATGAGCTTTTCATCTTTTTGTAAGGGCCAATACATTCGTGTTCCTTATTCCTCTGCATTTCAATATATGCATTGTACTTCTAGATAAGCAGTCATTGGTTGTCAGCTCTCATACACAGAAACCCATCTCAATGACTAAGGACAAAATCAAACCTGTTGATTTTACTGGGCGAGTCATGGACTAATTTGCAGTAAGCCTCTGGGCATGTCAGACCAGATGACTGGCCATCACGATATGAGCTGCTGACTGATAAGCCATGTAAATTAAGGCTATGACTGAAAATCACTGGAAAAGTCGACCAATGTGTCTTTCTTGAATTGTCCTTCTTAGGATAATGCCCGTTTTTGCCACCTTAGGTCACTACATAAAGGAACCCTGACAGTTAAATGACTGCAAATACAGATGACTCCAGTTCCTAAAGATACAGTTTGTTTGGACAGTGTCCATTCACCTGTCCACCCATCCATTTCCTAATGGTTTTCTGGGCCTAGGTCTCTGGGACAATAGTCTGAGCAAAGATGCCCAGACATCCGTTTTCTCCATCATGTCCTCTAACTTCACAGAGAGGATACTGAAGCATTCCCTTTCGATGCAGAGAAACAGTAGTTCTACTTAAGCTCATCCTAAATGTCTGAGCTCTGCATGTCCTGTATATATATATATACACACACACAGTATATACACTAGGGGGCTTCGCCCCCTGCTCGCTTTGCTCGACAACCCCTGTGTTTGGTTAATCGGATATACAATTAAAATTTTTTTTTTTCTTTAAAATTGTTTCAATTTCATTATTTGCACTTTTACTTCAACTTGTCGTTGCTTTAACTGTTCCGGGACCAGAGATTCTCATAGCATATGGTCCATTATTGTGTAAATCCATGTTTTGTGCATTGAATGATGCGAATGCGAAAAAACTTTGTTGTCTACTATTTGCCTTTTATTTCTGACCTCGATTTGTCCTGCTCTTTGTTCAATTACACCTGGTTTTGATGATTAATCACCGTTTGTTTTGTGGTAATGCAATCTTTTCTATCTTTTCTTTGATACTGTAGCGATTGACATGATAAAGTGTCACAAAAGTTTTACTTGAACAGTCGCTGACTTCGTAACCCCAAACACAACTTTCTAGCACCTTCTCCAACCCCTCATCCCCCACGTCTCACACCCCCCTTACCACATCAATCAATACCTGCTATCAGTCTTCCGTGCTGTACTCCGCCCTCCCTCAATTGGACCGAACAGTCACTTAAAACCAAAAACCTGGCTGGGAGGCTCTAATACTTTAGAATTTTACTGGTTTCATAATCTCTTATCTGCCTTTTTTCTCTCCAACGCCTTTGGGTCTCTATTATCCGTATTGTCATTATACGCTTTATATGTGTTGAGAGCACAGAATCTGTGTGCACTACGTGCTTTTACACGACTGACTGTTTTTTGATGGATTTGCTCTTATATGATATCTGTTGTATGTAGGGCATGTCTTGCAAGAATTTCATGTTCCACGTCCCTGCAAGACGGCCCTGGCACAGTCTCTTGGCACCAAGTCTCATGTTTACAGTCCACGCGAGACGCTCTGTGGCAAATGTCTTTTGTCTCGTGGGTCTTTTAAATGTCTTTTGAGAACTTCCGAGAAGATCACGTATCGTCGCTTGCTTTTGCTTTCCAGGATTTATTTTTATAATAGAGAGATATATGTGTGTGTGTGTGCGTGTGCGTGTGTGTGTGTGGGTGTGTAATTCTAGTTATATTTGTGCCTTTTCATGTAAGTTGCTGCAACCGCACAATTTCCTTTGAGATTAATAAAGCTTTTCTTTCTTTCTTTCTTTCTCTTTCTTTCTTTCTAACCATTAATGGTTATTAATTGATCACTGTTGTCATTAAATATATTCCCTTAAATGGACACCTTTTTGATACTGAATTTCATTAGTTGCAGATTTGTTACTTTTTGCAGACAGCATGGAGCATTTGGCATCAATCCCAGCAGCCTCTGCCTACCTCAGTGCCTCACGGTGTGGCCACCGGAAATTGACAGACTTTTCTTCACTTGAGCTATCGTTGGCCCATCTGGAGGTAAATCTGAAGAGTTAAAAACTTTCCACACCAACATGTAAAGGGAAGACTAACTACTCACTTTGCAAAGTGACAAGTTAAAACATCAGAAGCAAAAGCATGTCTATAAATAACGTGCACAAAGTACACAGCAGACATCAGCTTCCAGGCTGCAGTGAGAAATGACTGGGCCGCGATACGGGAAGTTTCAAATAAACTGCATTGTTTTACAGAATATGTCATGAGGGAAAAAAATGTATTAACTCTAATCAGCCAAAATAGTGTGATTCATTGCTTAATTTCAGGGTGCTGGGCTATAAATTATTTCAAGCCTGCCACAACTAATTTCTGCCGCAGCAAGCCAGATGACAAATGAAATGTCCGAGTGGCTACAAGTGAAAAGCCTCCATCTTTCTTTCACGGCGGAATATTACTTACTCTAATGATGTATAATAGCCTGCAACTACACTTAACCCGCGTATTAAATGGCAGGAAGGACTGTTTACAGGGGCTGGCAGAAGCACGCAGCAGAGAAGCTAATCGCTTACACAAATCCAAAATGTTCATCGCCCTCATAGAATTCGGCAAGTACTTTATTTTGGAACGGAAACTGATATTTATTTTTTTATTTCAGATAAATTCAGACAGTAGTTGGTCATGTGTAAGAATATAAGAAATTTAACAAAGGCCCATTCAATCCAGGGCTTATTTGGGAAGCTAACAGCTAGCTAAGCCATCCCAGTCACATAACATTTTTCACCTCAGTTAATTTTCCTAAAGATGTGTTAGACGTCCCAAATGAACCCCGACAGAAAACAGACCTCACCATTACATGAGCAAAACTTCTCTAGCACAACAACACTGGCTTCCTGTCTGCTTCAGAAGTTTCTCCTCAGCAGGTGGTTATTTGCCTAAAGTATATTTAAAAGTGGACAACCTAGAGTACCATATTGCATATTGCACGATACTCCCCCTCCAAATCCCAGTTTTACAAAATCCAAATCAATGCAATACAATCATGTGTTGTGCTCTTCACTAATCGCTTACTCAGATTTAAAAAATATAACATAGGACCAGTAAAAAAACAAAATCCTACAACTTTTGCATACATAATGACATATCCATGTAAACAACCATATACAGTACAGTATACATGGATAAGACAAACAAATATGCCCACTCCCATATGATACAAATGACATTGGCTATCCCGTAATAATGGTGCATGTCAAGCTCAGGGATATATTAGATGGTAAGCGGATATTAGCAACCCATAGTCGATGTGTTGAATGCAGACGATATGGGCAGGTGTAAAGACCTGAGCGACTTTGAAAAGGGCCAAATCGTTATGGCCAGAAGGTTGCGTTAGCCATGTTAAGTATCTATGGGTAGTGGTCCAAGTAACAAACTCCTGTCAAGGTGTTAGGAGGGCAAGACTCATTGATGCAATAAGTCAATGAAGGCTATCCCGTCTAGTATGAACCAACAGAAGGGCTCCTGTGCCACAAATCACAGGTACAGTGGAACCTCGGGTCACAACCATAATTCGTTCCAAAACTCTGGTTGCAACACGATTTGGTCGTGACCCAAAGTAATTTCCCCCATGGGATTGTATGTAAATACAATTAATCTGTTCCGGACCGTACGAGCTGTATGTAAATATATTTTTTGAAAGATTTTTAAGCACAAAAATAGTTAATTATACCATAGAATGCACACTTGCTCTCTCACTCGCTGCACAGGGAGAGACTGAACACGTGTGTAAATCATCAGCGTGTACGAACCGGAAGGGAAACTAGCTTGTTCGTCACCCGAGTGTGTGGTCGTGAACAGATGCAAAAGTTTGGCAAACTTTTTGGTCGTAACCTGATTTGTACATGGTCCGAGACGTTTGCGACCTGAGGTTCCACTGCAATTTTTAATGATGGTTATGAGAGAAAAGCGTCACAGCATACAATGTACCAAACCCTTCTGATTATAGGACTGTGTAGCTGTAGGCCAATCAGAGTGCCCTTGCTAACCCCTGCATGCAAACATCAGAACTGGATTTTAGATCAAGGGAAGAAGAGCTCCTGGTCTGATGAATCCCATTTTCTGTTGCATCATGTAGATGTTCAAATACAAGTACTTCATTTACCTGGGAAAGAGATGGCGCCAGAATGCACTGTGGGAATACGAGAGATTGGTTGTGGTCCCAGCGTCTTAAAGAGTTTTTACCTAGGGACTCCACATTTTACACCTAAAGGCCTTGTCATATTACATGATTTTTTTTTATCGAGTTACATAATTTTTAGCAACTCGGAGGCAGTTTGAACACACTTTTAGACCTCTAGTTTTGCACTGTGACATAACCAGCAATGTAGTCAAACCAGTCTATGACTCATCCTGACAAAATAAAATAGGTGGTGGGCTTATGTGTGTGAGAGCTGACGACCGATGAATGCTCATCCAGAAGTACAATACACATAAGGAAATACAATACAATACACAATACAATACACATGGAAAAAGGAATATGGGTGTGTAGGACCTCACAAACAGAAGAGAAGTGTGTCTGTCTGATGCCTCATATTTTAAGTGCCAGAACAGAATGGGAAAAAAAGGCAGGGTTTGAGGCTGAACTCGCTGTACCTGTAAAGCATTCATACAGCACTGCCACCGTCAGACAGCATGTTATTGGCTTTTAGAAAAAGGGTTGAGCTTAGGATACTTTTCAAATGTGAAAATGTGTTGGAAAGTCATCACAGAGTCACGTAAACCACCTCAATTGGCTCCTCTGCACCCGGAGGAGCATTGACTCTACTCTGAAGCTCTCCCAAATTGCCGAGCTTCTCAACCCATCATGGACTGTCAGCCCAGCTACCCTGCAATGGAAATGCAATTTTGCTGCTTGTACTCGCAATCTCATTCTTTCAGTCATTACCCACAGCTCATGATTATAAGTGGAATCAGTGGCTGGGGATTCAGAAGTCCGAGCTGACCTGCTTGGCTTGCTGCCACATATTACTCTCACCAGGAAAAGTGGTTTCAGAAAATGAGATGAGATTATATAGCACCTTTCACAATTTGTACAGTCAACAAGTGCTTTAAAACACAATGAAGATTTACTGATTGAACAGAGAATATAACATTCTAGCAGGATAATTTTGATTGTTGCACAATGTAAAAATATTGAAACTCTATCTAACAGAAATCCAACAATGCAAAGTTTCAAGTAAAACCTCACCAAATCTCAAGTAGGAAGCACCCTCTCGAGTCTCAGCTAATGTCTGCCACTTTCCACACTTCACAAATCAACTTCCGCATAACATCACTGCTTCACATAATCTTAACCAAGGCTAAATGAATAATATCCAAGTACATTGTTAAATACAGCCAAGAAAATAAATCTAAATTCTCCTGTGGGGAACATAACTGTCTTGATAAGTAATGACCGCGTTGCTGGACACTCTGTTCTTTTGACCATAGACCAGTCCTTGCATCATTCCAAGGTCACTAATAATATGGTGGTGGAGCAGAATGCTGATGTTTCTGTCATTACCGCCTCCGCACATACAGCTGAGCGCCATGAAATACTACCGGCATACACATGTGGCTGAGCGGCACTCGAGGATCGGTCTCCGTTTTCAGGCTATTCACTGCAAAACAGAGAGAAAGCTTTGACCCCCAGAAGGACTCGGATCAGGGCACGGGGTTAATTAGCAAATTCCTCCAAATAGCAAGAAGCTTCTCACAATGCAGAAAAACTGCAGTATGAATGGGTAGGAGGGAAAGCAAAATGTGATTTTGATTTCAGCAGCAGCAATGCCTTTTTTTTCCTCTTTTTACATTAAAAAAACATATTAATTATTACAGGGTTGCATTGATTTTTCATAGCTTGTAGGCAAAATGAAAACTAAAATAAAATAAAAATCAATGTATTGCACTGGAGAGAGGAGGAGATGCACATAATACTGCTAGTTGCACACCCCGTCCTAAAAAATAATAAAATAAAAATAAAGCAATATCCTTTATGAATTCGGTGGGCTGCAATACAAAAATTAACACAAATATATCTGTAAACTCTCTGCGGTATTCGGGAAACAACTAAACTGTGTAAACATTAAAAGATAAGGCCTGGCTGATGGGCTGTGCAAGTTCAGAACCTCAAGTTTTCTGTTATTGCTAGTTTATGAATTTTTTATAGGGGCTTCACAGCTATGAGAGCACAGACAATATTAAAGTTGGGATTTATAGCTCTGTGGCATTTCCTTATAAATGGGTGTCCAAAACAGAACAATTAGGCTGATTTATTGGTCAAAAATGTTCTTTACTTTGAGCAGGTTCACAATGGATATCTGTTGTCCAGAGCATAATCTGATGCCAAGCTCTGTGTGTTTCAGGAAAATTTAACACAAACTAGTGTGGCCTGTGGGACTCCCACAGAATGAGATAATATCAAGGTGGAGGAGATCCAAGAAAGTGAGTCTGCAGCCTACAAGCCGGTGCACAGGCTCCTTCAGACGGTGCAGAGCATAACCTACAGAACTAAGCAGTGATCAGTTTCAGGGAAGGAAATGGTCATTATTGGCAGCAAACAAAAAAGCAAGGGCCTTTGAAATACACTAGCACAAATGGCTTTACACATAAGGCCAGAAGTAAAAAATCTAAGCGTTGTTTAAGATTGACAGATAAACTTCAAATAACACATTAAGCAGATTACTAAAACTGCATTTTTAAGAAACACAGCAGGAATTAGATCTGTTATATCACTGAAAGATGTTGAAATGTTAATACATGCTTTGTCTTTAGCCACCCAGATTACTGCAATGCATTACTATCAAAATTACTAGAAAAAAGAAAAGGTACATGTCAGCTGCAATTAATCAAAAACACAGCAGCAGGACATTTTAACTAAAAAAGGGAAAATCTAAGAATATGACACCAGTCTTAGCATCATTACACGGGCTGCCTGTGTCCTTTAGGATTAATTTCAAAACATTTTTAATTGTATATAAGGCTCCAAACAATCCAGCACCTTCTTATATTTTGGACTGCATGTCTCCCAACTTTCCTAATTGTAATCTTAGATCCTCTAATATCATCTTGCTCAGTATTCCGAGAGTGAATGCATAAAAGAACTGGTGAGATGACTTTGTTTTTAAGTACCAAAAATCTGTAAAACGTCACCATTAGTGATACTCCCTGGCCAGTACAGCTGAACTCTTCAAAAAAAATCTCCTAAAAATCCACCTCTTTGATCTGGGTTTCATGATTACTTAATAAATTAATAGCATCACTAGCATTGCTTTAAACTGATGGGGAGGTGAAAATTGATTCTTTTCATTAAATGTAATTCTATTTGCTGTTTCACAGGCTGGTTACTACTCGCTACTTTTGGGCGTTTTCTTTTTTTTCTGACATGATGTGGTGGCGCTATATACCACTGCCCCTATCCAAGTATGCTGCAGGCACCTGAGATGCTGGAAAAATAAAGACAAAGAGCTCTGCAAGAGTATCCTCTTTATGGTGACACATTCATGGACTATAGAATTCTCAAGGGGGGTCCGGGTGGTTTCTTTGACCTTGGAACACAACAGGTTTATTTTCTTCAACATTCCACCATTTGGAGTTCTCATTTTCTTCTCCTCCCTGGCCATCTGACCATAGTTTGTAATTAAACTGGACATTAAGACTATTTACTGTTATAAATAAGTATTCTTTTGTTTTAACTTTTATAATTATGTTTAGCTATTTCTGTAAAGCACATTGAGCTACTTTCACGTATGAAAATGTCATATAGCAATAAATGTTGTTGTACGAGATCAAGGGAAGACCTGCATTTAAAACATCAGAAGATAACACAGGTCAGTGGTGCTACACCTTGAGAGGGTTTATGTCACCTTATAAAGGGACAGCTGAAGAACAGCGCCTTGTCAGGCCTGAACTATAATCATTTTTCTATTGTGAGGGCCTCAGGCATTCAGAAACTTCTGGAATTGAAATTGTTTCTTGGCTATGACTTTTTCCATGAGGTCCATTGCTTCTGTCTCGATTACTATGTTTTTCCAAGAGTTCTTCTCTCTCCCTCACCGTTTCCTTACCTATTCAGTTTGTGAACTACACGGTGACATCGTTTTTGGTTTCCTTAGTCTAAAGACAATCCTATGGAAGCGTATTCCCACCACTCAAAACTTTTTTGTTCTTGTGTTATTTCACACAAGTATTGG
This sequence comes from Polypterus bichir lapradei, assembly GCA_026402145.1. Taxonomy (NCBI): domain Eukaryota; kingdom Metazoa; phylum Chordata; class Cladistia; order Polypteriformes; family Polypteridae; genus Polypterus; species Polypterus bichir. Next base: position 3,363,288 of record JANRMT010062845.1, on the reverse strand, counting down.
AGCAGCCGAAAGAAGAATAAGATTATGTATTTTCACAAGAATTGCATACTTTCAAAAAAGAATTATGTTATTTTTGTAAAATAATTGCATTATTTTTCAATAAATTTTGCATTATTTTTGCAATAATTATCGTGTTATCTTGCAAAGATATTTCCTGATGTGGGTCGATTGCACTGTGCACATGCATCATCTAGTGATATCTAATTAGTCAGAGGTTAAGCCCATACGTAGCATACAAGTAGGAACTGAAAAGACATTGAAGATATACATTTAATCCTGCATGTGCTGGGAGATCAATTTACTCCATCCAGTTTGGGGTCACAGGAAGCCAACAGCACTGCGTTTAAGGCAGGAAGCAGGCATGGTGGACTGTATGCTTTTCCTCTGCACAGCCAGTTAGAAAAGAGTGTGCTGTGTGTAATCCAGTAACAGAAAAATACAAATAAAGCATCTTGTTTAGTTTGAATCCAATTATCTGGTATATTTTGAAACTGTGATGTGGTCGGGTATTGGCAGGTGTTCATACCTCAAATCTTCAGGGGCTCAGATGGGGATGGAAAAAGGGGATGAATGTTGTTTATTTCACAGGACATCCATCCATCCATCCATCTTCTTCCGCTTATCTGAGATCGGGTCGCGGGGGCAGCAGCTTGAGCAGAGATGCCCAGACTTCCCTCTCCCTGGCCACTTCTTCTAGCTCTTCCGGGGGAATCCCAAGGCGTTCCCAGGCCAGCCAGGAGATATAGTCCCTCCAACGTGTCCTGGGTCTTCCCCGGGGCCTCCTCCCGGTTGGACATGTCTGGAACACCTCACCAGGGAGGCATCCTGATCAGATGCCCGAGCCACCTCATCTGACTCCTCTCGATGCGGAGGAGCAGCGGCTCTACTCTGAGCCCCTCCCGGATGACTGAGCTTCTCACCCTATTTTTAAGGGAAAGCCCAGACCCCTGCGGAGGAAACTCATTTCAGCCGCTTGTATTCGCGATCTCGTTCTTTCAGTCACTACCCATAGCTCATGACCATAGGTGAGGGTAGGAACATAGATCGACTGGTAAGTTGAGAGCTTTGCCTTATGGCTCATATTTTGCTAATTGAGAAGTATTACTGACACATTTCCAGTATTAGATGTTAAAATAGAAAATGATATATAGTTAATCACACTGACCGATACCAATCAATCCACAAATTGAAAAGAAGAACATGCAAACCCTATACAGACCGTGGCGTTACAAGGCACGAATGCTAGCTCTGTACTTCCACTCTGGCTATGATAAAACATGTGCTAAATTTGCCTCAAGATCCATAAGACACACCCAAAAGTGTTCAGGGAGGAAATTCTTCATTGTAGCTTTAAGGGTATCTAGAAGAGAACCAGGGGTAAGTAGGCTAGCCGGCTCTTACACAGGAGCCTTCAGAGCAAATTCTCAAGGCTTTGTTAGACGGTGTTTTCTCAGCTGTGTAAAGTGACCGAGATTCATAGAAGGCCTGTAAGGTACACAACTGACTGGCCTCCAGTGTCAAAGGTGTCCTATCCAGTGCCAGCAAGTCATTGGCAGCACAGACATGTGCTATCTACTCAATATTTATTAAACACAAAAGCTACAAAATCAATTAGCTTTATTTTTCTCACATTGCCATGTCCACCAGAGAACGTAAATGACAATTTCTTTTATTTTTTTCATGAATGCTTTCCCTGTCTTTTTGCTAATTATCTTGTTAACTCGTTTTACTAGAAGCTTTTCAAACAGGTGCTATTTACTCAAATTATTGTTTTTAAATTAAATGCATCTGACATTTCAATGTTATGAAGAAAAGCTTTGGTCGGACTTCAAATTGCAACAGTCTTTCTTTCCACTTGTGAGTGCTGAAAGTATGTCAGCGTTGCACGTGCCGAGCTTAATGAGCTTTTAACAACAACAGCAAGGAAGAAAAAAAAAAAGTGAGAGAGGACAGACTGCGATCGCCTGTCCACAAGCCGCCTATCTGCTCTTCAAAGCCGTTTTGTGGCACCACTCCGCTACGTCTGTCAGCATGCAGTTGCTAGGCAACCCTAAAACAGAAGTCTCCAGCAGAGTGGGATTTGTGATTCCAGACTTCTGCTAATTACAGTCAATAGGCTACGAAAACACTAACCATAAAGCGCCATTGATTATAAGTAGTAGAAGGTAAAATTGAGATGTAATGCGCACTTATAGAGCTAAAGATTTCAGTCAAGTGGATCACAATGGCCTAGGGGATAAGGAGAAGTGTGTGAAAACACAGGTTTTCTGGTTCAAGTCCTAGAATTGCCTCTCTCGCTATTTGCCCCTAAGCACATCACTTAAGCTAAAACCATTAAAATTGTACGCAGATGTAAACTATGTTGTAAACACAAATATAATGGATTTGGAGAGATAACACTCAAGTCTGTACTACATAAAATAACACTTGATGGACACACTTGAACTTTGGATACTGTCCTGCACTTAAATGATTCTAAGAGGTGTTTTGTTACCCGTTGTTTTTTGCAGACTTTTTAAATTGTTTTTGAGGCACTATGAGTTGGTAGCTTTGGCTCTTTTTCTTATGAATCTGAAATCTTAAAGAGAACATCACTGATGTGAGTATCTTAACATGGCAAAGTGGTGTAAACACTGCATGAGAGCTTCCAGCAAGAGGATCTCCGTCCACACTGTTACTTTACTCTGGAGCGGATTTGATTTTATGACAAGTGAGAAGTCAAGCAAAATGACGCCTTTTATTGGCTAACTAAAAAGATTACAATATGCAAGCTTTTGAGGCAACTCAGGTACCTTCTTCATGCAAAATGTAATGACAATATTATTAAATTAAACAAGTTCATCAATAAAGTTGACTTATTTTATGTACCATTCCATGTGTCCACAATCTCAGTTTATTTTACTCTTACGCTGATTCATGAATCAATGCTTACTGTGCATTGCACCTTGTATTGTATGCATAAGCTATAAAAATGTTAATACCATAGCATAATATTCTCAAACTAGATTAATCCAATTCAAGATCGCGATGGGCCCACCAACGCACACCCACTCTCATACAGGGCCAGTTTGGAATTGCCAATTAAATTTCTATGTATATCTTTCCGGGCGTAGACAGAAATCAAGAATATCGTGGGGACCCAAGCAGACACAGCAAGACAGCAACCAAATGCGGGAGTGATGGATCAGTGAATTAGTCATTTTATATTTTCAGTACCACCCTTTAAATTGGGATGTCCAACTCCATTCCTGGAGCTCTACTGTGGCTGCCGGTTTTCATTCTAACCCTTTTTTCTTAATTAGTTTTTGCTGCCACTTAACTTCTTTTGCCTTTACTTTAATTGACTTGCTATTTAAGATTTAGACCCCTGAATTTTTTTTTTGTTTTTCCTTGATTAGCAGCCAGACTATAATGAGATACAAAATGAGCCAGTTAACCTGTGTCTATCATACAACACCTAAAAATAAAGGAAAGGTAACGTTCATCTGCTCTAGACACCAAAATATTTTCATGGTATTCTTAGAAAAAAGAAAATCCGGTAATTCAGAAAACATACAGTGTGGATGGGGGAAAACAAAGTGTTTTGAAAACGCAGATTCTAATTGTGCTTTGATTGGTTTGTGCTTACATGGCCATTCCCTGACTGGATTCTGCTCGTTACAACATCTTATTCCCGGACTGCTGACTGTTTACAGATGAAAACCGTATTCCAACAAAGTGGACAAGGAGGATTTGTTTCCACAGAGCTTGTTATGCTGCTTACCTGTATGTACCTAAATTGTGATTGGTAATGTTTGAATGCTGCATACATGTGCAAAAGCAAATCATTTACTGGTCACTACATTTTTGTGACAAATCCTTGTGACTGACATCTGAACCGTCCCTTCAAAGAGGACACTTCCTCGTCCTGTTTCAGCCATTGCTTGCATGATCAGTGCATACGATCAGCTATGTCATACACCTTTTTCAGTCATTTCAGTATATTCAGAGTTACCTTTGTAAACATTGTGAAAACACGAGTGTGGACGGAGATCATTTTCATTTAAAATCATGAAAATGTAGCAGAGTAGATATACCCTAAGGAAGTTTCACTATCCAAAACATCAGCAAAGAAAACGAACATGCGACAATCAGACAAACAGCTGGCAAGATTGAAAAGAACAATGGAAGAGTCAGATAAAATTCAGAATTATTTCTAGTAGTAAGCCCAAAGCAGTGGTTTATTTCAATCACCATGTTACAAACTGCATATTGACTGGGTCTCCTCAAAAAGAATTGAATGCAAAGACGCCTTCTACCTATCTGCCCCTGTCCCTCCTCACGCTGGTATGGCCTATGTCCTATTACTGACTTTCTTCTTTTTGCTCCCCCTGCACTACCACATTAGGGTTAAAAAAAAAAAAAAAAGCTCTATTTATCACCAGTCCTTTTCGCTAAGGCCCCCTAGGGAGGCTCCCCTATGCCATCATGTGCTATATATTCACCAGGGCTTTTGGTATATTATCAACAACAACTATATTTATAGGATTCTTTTTTAGCCTTGCCAGTGATGAAATGTGAAATCGACATTTTAAGGGAAGGATTGGAGGATTTTGAATTTTAACGCAAGGTGTACACTGAGAAAAATGTAAAATTAAAAACGTAATGCATCAGCATATTATGTAACAAAAGCAATTCAGTTTATTAAAAACATGGAAAATGATGAAGCTTACAACTGTTAGTCATGCAGGACACCGGGCTGACAACACAAAGGATGCTGAAAGAGAGCGGGAGAGAGAGAGAGAGAATGCTGTATGGCACAACATATACAGAATTAAATAAAAATAAAGAGAAGAGTTCTGTAACCTTTTGCACAAGGAGAGCTAAAAAAATATTGAAAGAAAAAAAAAATTAAATGTGCTTGTAAGGATCTTTGTATTGATATTCTACCACAGAAGCGCTGAGGAAAGCACAAAGAGAGTCATCTTGGATGTGTTTGTTTGTCCGAAGCCATTTTTCCCCCTTAAACGAAACACGTTTAAGGCTCATTAGTGTGCTAAAGACAAGCCTGCAAGTGATGACAAGTAACATTCTCACCCCTCTTCTGGGGAGTCGCTGAGCTTCTCAGATTCTTGTTGTTTCCTTTCAGTTTAACGAATGAATCACCCATTCTGTTATATTTTTTGTATGTTAATATATGCAAATGAAAATGATTTTCATTGTAATAGTAATAATAATAACAGAAAGAAGTGTAATAAATAAATATTATTAATAGATTTTATTATTTTAGGATTATTTTGTGATGATTAGTTATATTATATAAACATATATACTTTGCATACATTGTGTACATGAATACATATACACATATATATATATATATATATACACATTATACATATATACATATTATAAATATACATATATACATGCATATACTGTACATATTGTGGACGCTGGCCCGGACACATACAGGCAGACATGTTGTTCATCACCCAACACACTGTTTATTTACAAATATTTACAAACGGTGCACTCACACCCCAGTGCCTCTTGCACCAATTCCCCCAAGTCCAGGCCTCACAGTCTCTGTGCCTTTCTCTCCTGGCCGCCTCCAGTCCTCACTCCAGCTCCGTCCTCTTCCACCCGACTTCCGCTAATGACTGGAGGGAGGCGGCCCCTTATATACAACTCCCGGATGAGCACCAGGTGTTCCCGGTAATCCTCCCTTGGCCACGCCCCAGCGTGGCGGAAGTGCCAGCTGTTCTCCCGGCAGCTCTCCGGGTGTCTCCCAAAGTCTTCCCCCCAGCACTTCCTGGTGTGGCGGAAGTGCTGGGCTCTCGGGATATTTAGGCACTGGGGCGCCACCTGGTGGTGGCCACAGGTCCCTACAGGGCTGGGCTTCCAAGCTCTCTACCCGAGGCCTCCAGCATAACCAGGACGGACGCCCCCTCTCGGTCTGGAGAAGGCACAAGCCCTCCTCCGGTCCTCCCGGGCGTCCCGGCCGGGCTCCAGCCCCGGCCAGGGACCACAATATATATATACACACACACACACATACATATATATACATATACATATATACACATATACATACATACATACATATATATACATACACACACACATATATATATATATATATACACACATACACACATATATATATATATATATATATATACACAAATATATATATACATATATACATATACACATATTGCCCACCAAGTGCAGATGACAGAGCTGAGACAGACAGCAGACTTCCAACAATAGAGGGAGAGGTCCTGCATATGCCAGTGTGGAAGCAAAGAAGTCTATGAGGGGACAGTAAGCCTGTTACAGGGTCATCATTGTCATATCTTTTACCTGTTCTGTCTGCCCAATGTGGGCAACAGAGAGGTAGGCAGGCTCAAACACAGGGAGCAAATGATTATGGTAAGGGGCACTTTTTCAGAAGTAGGTGGTGTCCAAAATGGTGTCCCTCAGGGGTCAGTGTTCTTTGTCACATATCCAGGCTGCATTTCAACTTTCTAGAGCTGGTTCAGTTACAGAGAAAACACAATTTCACACAGATGACAGTTTAACAAGTGCGGGATTAGCTATGGGTTTGCATGAGTCTCAAGATCTCATGATAGTAAAAACCTTAATAAGCATTTTATTCCGTGATGCAATCAGGCTTTTCTGCCCGAGATGCTGGCTTCTTGATGTGGAATGTACAATCCAGCCTTATGCAGGGGGACAGCTCTCAGCAGCATGCCTTTGAATTCTTTAAATTTCAAGAAGTCACAAACAGACTTGAATCTTTTTAGAAATTAACTTTCAGTTTTCTTTTGAAAAATAGGTTTTTACAACTTCAAGAATAAAGAATGCTTTTACAGAAGTGTTTTAGTTGATGTATGACAAAGTATAAAGGTGATCTGGATAATAATATTAAGAACAAGCTGATTAAATTTGCAGATGATATCAAACTGGGTCAAAAGGCAGGTAATGAGGATTCCATTAAATTGTTACAGAGGGACTTGGGCAGATTTGTTGAAGATGAAATTTAATGGATGCCAATGTAAAGTATAACATATAAGAAGTGGAAATGTTAGATTTGAATACACAGTGGGAGGTCTGAAAATTGAAAGTACACCTTATGTGAAGGACCTGGGTGTCATAATGAAGTCATTATTATCAACATCAAGGCAGTGTACAGAAGTAATCAAGCGGGCTAATAGGATGCTAAATTATACATGACGAAGTGTGTAGTACAAGAGCAGGGAAGTCATGCTTAAATTATATTTCACACTAGTGAGGCCTCACCTGAAGTACTGTGCATAGTTCTTGTCTCTGTATTACACAAAACACAACAGTGATAGAGAAAGTCCAGAGGAGAGCAACTACAATTGTTTCAACACTGAAAAGCATGAGCTATAAGTAAAGATGAAATGAGATCATTCCTTCAGTATTAAGAGAGGTGACATGTTCAAAGTGTTTAAATAATGAAAGGAATTAGTACACTGGGCTCCAGCTGTTAATGTAAAATAAATTCTGCAACAAGAACACGGGGATAAAGTTAAAGGCAGATTTCACATGAATGTTAGAAAATTGTTCTTTTGGCAAAGAACAGATACATGGAATAAATTATCAAGTGGTGTGTTGGAGAGTAGAATGTTAGGGACCTTCAATATTCAGACTCAATTTTATTATGGACAATTTAGGAGGATATGATGGACGAGCTTGTTAGGATCAATAGCATCAACTTAATTTTTTTCTAGTGCAAACAGGAGCATGACATGCTGACATGCAATGCTGTCCAAGGTCAATTGACTGATGGAGACCCAGGAGTGAGAAGAGGTTCCTTTACCTCTAACTAGAAAATAAGAGACAGCATGGCTATGGAGGTCATGTTAGATATGGCAATCCCCTCATTGGGTAAATGTAGGGCCAACCAGAATCCAGAAATGTCCAGGATTTGACAGGAACAGAGACAGGGAGATGGGAAGTGAAAAATGGAGTGCTTACTGGTGGTAATATGGTGGACAAGTGTGTAAGTCATCTCATGTGAACACAGGAGTTTAGACTTTTAAACATTAGCTGAGAGGGGCAGCAGGTTGTGTGTGTGTCTGCATGTACATAAGATACAGTATGTAAAGGAAGACATTATTACTATTTAACTGGAAGAATTGTTTTTAACAATCAATCAGATTTAAAAAAAATGAAATATAATGTATACTGACTTTCCAAGTTGAGAGTCTGCTTTCAAGAAAAGAGAAACAAAGAAAGCAAACAACAAGCGCAACAGTGAACTGAGGTGACCAGCAGTGGTTATTATGAACATTGTCTAGTTTGGGGTCTCATCTGCAGGCACTGCAACAAACTGCCATAGGACATAAAGCTCATCCTTTCTAGCACTTTTAGACTTTTTTGTTTAATCCAGCACCATGACACTGATAGCAAGCTGCACTTTATGATCTCAGGAGACTGGCGTCAACAGCAAACACCAAAGGAGTGTTTCATTTTTCACATCAGCACAAAACAGAAAAGTCTCCAAGTTTGCATGAGGCCTAACTGTATGCTTCCTTCAGACGTATCTCAAAATTGCTATTTCATGTTGTCTTTCATATCTAATTATGGTGATATATTTAAAACTGGGTAAAATGGAAACATGATTTTACTTTTACTAGAATGTAGACTGGGAAAATTAAAACACACAAATATATTTTAATTTTTTGGGCATTTGGGAAGTACTCTGAGAATCATATTAACCATTATACTCATCCTAAATTACTTGACAGCATACTCGCTATGCAGTACGGAACCGATTCTGCAAATGTTACTACTTTCTGTTTTAAGCAAAAAATTGCCATTTTCTTTTTATATTAAACTGCACAACATTAACATTTCTCATTACTCTAAAATTACTAAGGTCATAATTATACATGTATTACACATACTAGTCCAACCAATTTTAAACTCGCTTACTCTGAACAGGGTTGTGGGGGATCTGGAGCCATTAAGTGTCGGATGCTAGACAGGAAAATCTCTGGGACAGGGTGCCAGCCTATCGTAAGGTGAACACACGCATGCACGCAGATCAGGGTCCATTTTAGCAATGTCAATTCACTCAACCTACATGTCTTAAACGGTGGGCAGAAAACCACACAAATATGCAGGGAACATACAAACCCCATGCAGGGAACACTCGGGATGTTGTGAGGCAGCAGCAGTAACATATATTAGTATGTATCATAACACAATCAAACTCAATTAATCCAATTCAGGGTTGCAATAGGCCAGAGCTCATCATGGCAGCACTTGATCAACTCTACACAGGACATTAGTCCATCACCTCAGCCACCTATAAAGTGGCAGATTTAGAATCACTACATAATGCACACATCTTTGGGAATATAGGAGGAAAATCAGAGTACCCAAAGAAAAATCCCCCCCCCCCAAATATGGGTAAAATATACAATTTCCACAAGTACAAAAACTGGGCATAGGATTTGAATTAGATGCTAGACCCATGAGGAAGCAGCTCCAACCATTGTGTCACCATGCTATCCTAACAATTGCCATGCCCACAGCCTCCGCAAGGGCCTAAAGGGGACAAATTTAATGGAACACATGTGGGCCTGGTGGTGGGGGGGTGGCGTTTCTATTCCCAGCCTCTGCCTGAAGACTGTCTGGTCTCATGTTGCCCCTCTTCTTCCGGTGAAAACAGGATAAAGGGCGCTGAATGCAGGAAGTTGTTGTCGTTCGATCAGCGGCACTTTTGAGATACACTTCTCACCTCCTGAGACGAGATAAGCAACTCACTTACCTAAGGCATCCTAACAAAAAACCTACTATTAATGGAATACTCACCCAAAAATTGTTTTTTTTTTTTTTTAACTGTTACTCTGTGTAGATTGCAATGAATGATGAGAAACATTTTTAATTTTTTAATGCAAAAATAAGGACTCTACTTTATCTATGACTTGCATATCTGTGTTATGTAAGTGCGTATTGATTTATTATCTTTACTATTTTTGGAATCTGACTTATTCATTCCTATTCTTATCTGTTTTTAATTTGCTTTTCTTTTCTTTGATATTTTGTTAAATACTTTGAGCTAAATTCTTTTTATGAAAAAAATGGGTGGGAGTTCAATTTTAAATGAGGTTTTCCTGGCTGGGATTGCACACACACACTTTTTTATCTTATCTTTGAGATTTTATTACACAGTATAGTAATACATATACCTTTACTTATTTGGCTGACACCTTTATCCAGTGCAACTCACAACATTTGAAATACTTTTGGTTACATTTCTTTTGCTTTTCCAGTTGTAGCACAGGCGGATGAAGTGACTTGCTCAGGGTCACACAGCATCAGTAGTGGGATTTGACCCTACAGCCTTAGGGTTTGAAGCCCAAAGCCTTCACCATTATGCCACACGGCCAGCCTAGACAACAATTACTGTATGTCTATGAAAGTGTAACTGAGAACCTTTAATCTTTATTAGCAGATTTACTAAATGATTTTCTTGAGAAAATATGTATGGTAAGCCTGTTTATTTCCACCACAAATTGACTAATTGAATTCCATGTTAATTTTTAAAAATTCCACCTTCCTTAAAAAGAATAGGAAGCACACAGGGTATGAGTATATACTGTATATATATCTCAACACAATGAGAAATGATATCAATCAGAAATTAAAAATACAATGTTATGAAAAAGAGAGAACAGAAAAAGGAAAACATTTAAGAGTTGTGTGTTTCAGAGAGATCCAGTACACTGCGCACATGCCAGCATCCACAATCTCTCCAAAAGAAGTGTGTTGATTATTATGAGATATGTGAATTAAAGTGTCATGCAAAAGATATTAAGGGAAATGGTAGATGGTCACTTGTAGGCAGACAGACAGACAGAGAAGAATGACACCTCTGCAAGAGAGAACGGTGTGAAATCTCCTGTTCTTTTGAACAGAGTTTTGGATGTGTCTGATTAGGTCTCTTGCTGCAGCACTAGGTATTCCACTTTTGCCAAAGGGCCAGCTATTATTATTAACATCATTTGTCTGAATCATTACTCTGCACCTTGGTTCAGCAAACACTATGAAGATGGCATGGTAATAAATGACCGCAGGAATCTTTCCGGCTTCGGCCTGTTTTTATCTGCCACCTCTCCACCGTCAGCTCCATCTTTCTGAGCTTCTCTGAATCCCCAAAAGGGACGGGGTGTCTATTTGTTTTCCACTAGGTTACCACTCTGTCTATTGTTGTTTGCACTAAAGGGGACAAATTCAATTCATTCTTATGACATAAAAGCACTGATATAGAGTACTGAGGAAAAAAAAAAGATTGCCCAAGAGGAAACAACAAACAAAGTTGCTGAATATGAGCTAAGATGTGAAATATCAAGATGTCTGTGAAGAAGGCACTTTGATTCTTAATTTGTTATGTCCAGTTAAGAAGCCAAAAAAAAATATTCGTTATCATGATCATTTAATGATTTTATATTGACATAACAAAAAAACAAAGGATCTAATTTAATTAATTTAATTTCTTTCCTTCCAACTGTTTGCAGGAAACATACAGTATGTGGTGCTGAAATGCACACAGTTTGTAAAGACAATAATGAAGACACTCTGAAAACAAGCAAGTAATGAGCATACCATCAGTGGCCATAAGGCACCAGGACACAAATCAGGCCAGTATTTATTTCACATTAGCTGCAACGAGGTGATTTTCATAAGCTTCTGCTGCCTTCCCTGTGATCAGTTATTACACTAACAAGGGTGCACTTTCTGCACGGCCCCCACACCATACACAGCGAGGACTTTTGGAAGTCACTTTAGTAGCTGACCTTCTGCTGTGCATCAAGGAGGAGACGGTCAATTATGACTGACTTTTAACACATGCTGAAGAGTTGACCTGATGCTCTGGTGCTTCATTCTTCAGTTGAAGCATGGGGGAGGTAGAAAAGAAGGTGGGCTGCCACAACACCTCTGATCACCAAGGAGGGGAAGCCTGGCACTGTGACTATCCAGTTCCTGCATTTTTAAATGTTGCCAATGGGTTTTAGAGGGATGCTAAAGTGCCTTAAATGTAGGTTTTGCGTAGGTTGACCATTAAGGTGCTAGGTGTTTGGTCTGAGGGAGTAGGAAGACACTATATGTTCTGCAACCTTTCTTTCTGAGCAACGTTCTCCTTAAACATTTTAGAATGACGAATTTCAGAACAGTTTTATTTGCCCATGTTGATTGTTTAAAACGATACAGTCAGAACCTGGAGAGCACTTTCTGCCCTGTTTGCAGATAAACGCTTGAAAACCACCGTGGTATAACACTAGCATAACACTTAGAACTTTGTAGAGAAGTTCACCATCAAATGCACCTTTAGCACTATGAATGCAACAAAGAGAAAATTGTACAGTCATGACTACTAAAACCACTTGCTCTGCCCAGTGCTGGTCTTCTTTGTGGATGAGCTGCAAAATGAAAAGTAATGGCTACCTCATATGCTCTGAAACTGAACTCATCACTGTGGTCAACTTGCATTATGTATGTACAGTATTCCAATTGTAAAATAACAAAAATAAAATGCATATCTGTTGTGCTGCACTTGTTACATACTATGGAAAGGGTTAGCAGTAAAAGGCACTACATAAAATAATGGTTTACTCCACCATCATGAGGTTTACTTGGGCATACTGTAGCTAAGCCAAGCCTACTGAACCATCAGTCTTCGTCCTGCTTGTCTACTACTGGATTTGGACACTGGGCACAAGGTGGGAACCAATACTGGAAAGGGCGACCACACAAACTCACACAAGACCAATTTAGACTGCTCCGTTCATCTGACCAACAGGAGTTTGGGATGTAGGAGGAAATCCAGAGTACCCCGAGAAATTAACCCATGCAAATATGGGCAGGGTGTGCAAACTCCACGGATTTGGTGCCCGGATTGGGATTTAGTCTCAGGGCACTGGTGCAGTGAGGCAGCACTGCTAACCATTATGCCACTGTGCCTCTAACTGACAGATTTCTACAGTAAAGCCAATGCTGTTTTAATGTGCTGTATACAATAAAAAAAGAGAATTAAGGGCCTGAGCATGAAAACAAAATGAACAAAGGCAGACTAGCTGCTGCATACCAAATTGTGCAAAAGGAAGCCTGCCAGTCACTGCACATTAGCTGAATTCATTACTTTTTACACCTGAATGGGCTGGGTAAAAGGTTTTAGGTACTTTGATTAGGCAGGCAGTGTGGCATGACAACAAAGGAATTGGACTTTACGCAAGCAGGCTGCTGGTTCAGTTCCTGCTTTTGGCATACTGAGTGACCCTGAGAAAGTCACTTGGCCTGTCTTTGATCCAGCTATAAAAATTTACAAATATAAACAGTTCAATATAAACATCCACACCAAGGTGTTTTACAACTAAAACAATTTCCAAGCATTTTGTTGTTGTTTTTTTTTTTTTTTACAATCGGAGTATAGGAAAGCTAAATGACTTGCTCAGGGTCACAGAGACATAAGGATTGACCTGGCAGTCTTGGGGTTTCAGTGCCAATGGTTAGGTCGCAATATTACACTTCCAACATGTATGGCTTTGTAGCATTGCTTTGTACAGCTCCAGTAGACAGGATTCAAATTCTGGCCTGAACATTGATGAGTTTGCATAGTCACATGGATTTTCCTAAAATAGTTCATTTTTCCTCTAACAGCTCAAGGATATTTAGGTTAAGTTGATTAAGTGCTGACTCGCCTATTGCCTGATTTGTGCGTGTGTTTCGTGACAGACAGATGTATTGTCTACAGTGGCCCCCTGTCTTGAGGGCTACAACCCACCATGACCCTATTGCTGGATTAGGCAGGTTTAGAATGACTGGATGAGTTATTTTTATTTGAATGAAATATACAGTGGCACTGCATGTGTGGCAGACATATAATTCATGGTAATATAATTTATGAAAGTAATAAATATTTTAAAAATAGGTGGATGAGTGGAACTATGGTCCCTATTCTCAAGAAACCCTCTCTGAACCCATCTACTACAGAGAATTACTGCCCTTGTCTCTCCTCTGCCACTCCTGTACAAGACTCTAAAACACATAGTCCACAAACAACTCTCTCCTTATCTCTCTGACAACAATCTACTAGACCCTCTTCAATCTGGATTCCACAAGGGTCACCCTACCCAAACTGCACTGCTTTCAACCACAGATGCTCTTAGATCTGCTTGAGCTGCTTCAGCTTCCTCTGCCCTTATCTTTCCTGATCTTTCATCTGCTTTCAATACTGTTAACCACTCCTTGCTTATCTTTTCCCTTTATTAACTCAGAATCCGTGGTTCTGCTCTGGACTGGTTCACGTTCTATACTGCCTTTCTGGCTGTTCTTTTTGCATTTCCTGATCTAACTCCTTGTCTTCTCCACCAAAACTCTCCATAGGTGTACCTTAAGGATCAGTGTTGGGCCTACTTCTATTTGCTCCTCAGGAATTGTTATTTTTTTTCTCATGGCTTCTCCTACCACCTCTATGCTTCCTCTCATTTTCTATTAAAACCTACAGGTTTCAGTCCAGCCCTGCCTCTTTACCCTCTCATCAGGGATGAATCATCATCACCTTAAGCTTCACCTTTCAAAGCCAGAAATCCCGTACTTGCCTTCTGATTCTCCTTCTTTGGATATGTCTTGAAGATGTCAACCGTTCGCTACCAGTCACATTCAGGAACCTTGGCATGACTCTGGATTTCTCACTTTCATTCATGGAATATATTTCTTCAATGACCCAATCATGCCGTTTCTTTCTTTAGAATAATCAGAGGATTCAACCCTTCTTCGCTAATATCGGAATGCAATTCCTTGTTCAGGCACTGCTTCTCTCACAGCTGGACTATTGGTGGTCTCTCTTGGTGGATCTTCCTTCAACTGCTATCCAACCACTCCAGCTCCTCCAGAATTTTACTATTGAACTGGTGTTCTCTGTTGCTCGTTTCACTCCTACTACTCCTCTGCTTCAATCTTTCCTCTATCTATCTGTGACAGCTAAATTCTTGTCTTGACCTGCAGTTCTCCAAATGGCTCTGCTCCTCAACATCTCCAATCTTTGATCTCATCATATGTTCCTTCAAGAAGTCTCCGTTCTGAATTTGCCTGTTTGCTGACTATTCCCTCCTCTTGCCAGATGTGCCAAGACTAAACAATGCTTCTACATTCTTGCTCCAAAGCTGTTGAAATCTCCCTTTGACTGTTTAAACTTTGGAAAACACAATTTTCCATTAAATATTTTAGAACTGCTTAGCGTCTCCTCCTCAGGATAATTGCTGTTTGTACCAACAAAGCGGTTGGGATATTGATTTGTGTCTTAGTCTAGTTGCAGGTTTAATAATTTAGTAGTAGTACTACTCCATTTTGCTTGGTTTATCTTATTTTTTCTGGCTTTTGATGCTTGCACCTTTTAATATATACAAGAATGATTAGAAGTTGCTATGCAAGTCACTTTGGATAAATGCGTCTGCTAAATAAAAGACAATAACTATAATAATAACAGTAATATTATTAATAGAAACTGTACAGCTCTGTAATTGTAAAGTGCCATGGGATGGTGATCACCATGGAGAGGTACTGCACAAAACACAAGAAGGTTGATCCTGATAAACTGTCTACGAATATTTATACTGTTATTTCCCTATTAGAATCTAAAAAAGCAAAAGAAGGTGGAAAACATAATTTCATTAAAGATTAATTATAAAGTAACCAAGTAAATCAGCAAATTAAAGACACCATCTAAGTCATTAGTGCAACCATTTACTATCTGTCCAGTAGCAGAACAGCAGACAGCAGCAAATAAAGGAAGGTGTGTGTGCTCACCATTTGCAACCTGACTACCAATTAGGGTGCTTTACTATTTAAAGCATGCAGGGCCTTGTCTTACTGAAGCCCAATTTATTTCCATCTCCGTGGTTTCAGCTTCAATGAGTTAACACTCACTGGCACATTAATGTCATTTAATTGCTGAACTGGGTTTGATAAACAGTGTTATGAAAATAAAATCCAACATTTTTTTCACCATTTGTAACATACAGCATATGAAATGTCATTTGTACACAAATGTAGACCTGAGTGACATCTCTAAAATTCAAAATACTGAAAACTACATTTCAATAAAACAAAATCTAAAAATGAAAACTTCTTAGTGGTTGGCATCCAGGTTTAGTTTAGCTGATAGTCCCTTTGGAGTTAATTGGTGTAGAAGTCTTCCTTTCTCTAGCACCTATTTGATTATAAGTGGGGCTCCTTGGGCATAGTTTTAAACTTATGGCTTTCCCATTAGATATGGTTACTTCTAAACTGGAGCTACAGGAAAATCTAATGTACAGCTTTTTTCTGAATTTTGTTTAAAACCAGTTTTAAATACTGAAACACGTACTATGTCTTCAAAACTCTGCTTATTATGTGGCATTGCAGCACAGACTGGCATTACCCATCTTGCTTTGCTTTGGCACGCAAGTCCAAGCAGCTGCCAGGCCCTGTTAACTTTGACTCAAGTGTCCGTTCTCTTCCAACAAGGCCTCTTTGGAAAGCAGTCTCTGGGTCTCACCTGAAAAGGCCGATCAATTGCAGACAAGTGACATCCAGAGGTGTCTTCACGATGCACCATTTAAACATTTGGTCAGTGAACAAAGAGCCATAACTCAACAACTGTCAACCTTGATGGACAAAGCTCTGCACCAGTTGTCAGCCAAAAGGTTGGGCTCTAGTGCACCCAAGAAACCAAAGGCAAAACATCCGTTGCAAGCAATAAATCTGTGCTTTCAATATGCTTGTTACTCTCAGCTGCCATAACTTTGCTCTAGACCAGGGCACCTACTGTCTAGGGTGAAGCTATAACAAAAAAAGGAGTGACCCCTTTAACTACCAAGGTTAACCTAGTGCTGGACTGTAAGAGTGTGTATTGGAGTTGGACAAGAGCACATGAGTACAAACTTTATTAATGTAAAGCAAGGTGCACAAGCAAAAGACTTTATATAAAGCATTCGTCTTGCTAAAGGCAGGAGCTGAGTAATCACCAGTTATCAGGCAAATGTAAAATAATATGCTAGCAAACAAAGACCATGGTGTGTCAAAGTACTGCCTGAAACACAAGGTGTAGCCACAGTGAAGGTCAAGAAGAGCTTCTTAACAAAGGAAAAACCAAAACAAAAAAACGCACATCGAACATCCTTTCACGTGTGCCACAGAAAGCCCAATCTGAAAGACTGGAATGAAGCATCACCTATACCTGGAGTTAACAGGAAAAGAAATGACTTTGATTCCAAGAACTGCTGTTTGTAAGTTAGTAGTTAGCTAGAGTAAAATTCAGCTAATGCATTCTGGTTATTGGTATCATCTGAAAAATAATTACCTCTGTGAAGGATAAGTTTGTAGCTGGTGTATGTTTCTCTTCCAAAACTCAGTAGGAAAGTTCAAAGCAGCTTCACACACACACACACACACACACAGACAGACAGAGGAAATGTGTGTGTGGTTAAACCAGTGTAGTCTAGCTGTGAGCATATCAACATTGCTATTAAAGTGTAGGCACTAGAAACTTAATAAGTAACAAAAAAACTTGACCATCTTGACCATGTTGATTAAAAGATTTAATTCACTCTTATTACGTGGGGATTAATAGTTGGTAGACCAACCCTTTTTTTCTACCTAATTCTACCTATCTTTTTTCTACCTAATATATTATTTCATGTATATACAGGGGATCCTTAGGTTACGACACAGTTCTGTTCCTACAACAGTGATGTAACCTGAATTTAGGTGTAAGTCGAAACACCCCCTAGCCTAAGTCACTTACTTATCCTAACACATTTGCAAAATCATAATCTAGAACATAAAAACACAACTGAGCCACAAAAAAAGGAAAAGGACATAAATATACTGTACTGTACTGTAGTAACAGAAAAAATGAGTGTAAAAAAAATCCTTACCTTTATTCCTTCTCACGTCTCAATTTTTTTAAACTTTTTATGGGAGTGAGCTTTGTAAACTTGAAACATCGTATGTCGAGACGTTGTAACCCGAGGACCCCCTGTATGTCTCTATTATATAAAAAAATCTTGGGATGAGACAAGACTTTTTCAGAGAGATCCTGTGAGAAGAGACTTTGTGCCAAGAGATTTAACCACGCCTGGGGCCAGAAATAAAAGACAAAGAGTAGATGACAAAGTAGAACGTTGTAAAGAGGTTCAAAAACGTTGATGTGAAATTCGAAAGTCTCAAAAAAATGATAGTAAAGATTGCATAAGCGCAAACAAATGGAAATTATTACTCGAAATAATAGAAAAGTGAAAAGAGATCAAATATATTGTTCGGATTTAAACTTTAAATCAGAGATTTGTAGATCGTCAAATTCGTGTTGCCATTAGGGGAAAGTAGTGTTTCTTCCCATTGAAGAACTGTTATCTGCGAGAATTAAAAGATTTGTTGTTTGGTGAAAGTGAAATCCACATACGCTAGCAGCAGAGACATGAAGTGGCTGGGGTGTAGTGCAGGCCGTGGGGTTGGTGAGCGATGCCCCCTAATGTGTGTATGTATGTATATAAATATATATATATGAATAGATGAGACCCTTCGGCCAGTCTGATGTTTAGAGCGAGCTGGAGCGGGTTTTATTCAGGTTATCTCTGTAATTTGCTCTGTTCAGCTTTCGCTTGTCCCTGACTAGTCTCCTAGTGCCTACTGCTGAAAAAACAAGCAAACAGTATGATGATACCACCACCATGAGGTACATACATAAAGTAAAGATGGGGTGAATGTGCTAATTACCTTCTTCCATATATCAATATTGTACCGAAGACCACTGAGCCAAACTTTCAATGCACATTGCTCTCTATGACAATGCTGATCATGCAAGGTGATAGCAAAAATTTATCAAGAAGGTAACGGCATCAACTCAACCTTAAACTCATATATAGCAAAGATTAAAATTATCTCAACTGTCTCCGAGCTGAAGCGGGAAATCCATACCTTGCAAGCCCAGGTAGGAGAGACAAGCTTTACATTGAATTTATTAAACAGGAGAGCCATTCTCTGGAAGGCTGTGATGCTGCTTGCCCAACACTACTGTATCTCCATTGTAGTACTCACTGCACCAGGGTAACTGCATGTAAACAACAGGCAAGAGAGAGTGATGCCATTAAACTGTATTGAATGCACACCTTTTACTGGCACAGATTGTTAATGACAGGCTAATGAAAGATAAATTTTGTTTTCCTTGATAACGTTTAATTATGCCAATAATTACAAAGTGCTGAAAGCAACTATTGTGGAAGTAATGGCACTTCAATGCATTGGCACTTTCATGAGTCATGGTGTCTTAAAAGATCTCAGTTCTATCTGTCTTAGATGGGAGAGAATCTAAGAGCCCATTTGATTTGTGCAGTTTTTCCCCTTTTTTATATTTTAAACACTTGGCTATGCATGCAATAATTTTGGAGGTGAAAGAATTGAAGAAGACTTTTGTCTTTAAGTCTACCACAAGGCTTTGTACTAAAGTATGAACTTCTTTCAAAATTACTTAGGGATGATGTGTAGTAAAATAGGAGCTATCAAAAGTATATTCTTTACTTATCTACTTTTCATCTTCTCACACCACCTGTCCAGGTGAGGCCAAGCAGGTCAGCCCAGACTTCCCTTTACCCAGGTACAGGTAGCTGCAGATCAGACCTTCACAAATTTCCAGAGGAACTTTGGAGTATTCTTCCTTACAGAACTTAGCTCAGCCATAGTCTTGGGGGCTGGGGGGTGGTAGGCAATGTTGATCCTGGAGCTGGTTGACGTGGCTGCAGATTTTTGTTCCAACCCTGTTTCTTAATTAGAGGTCAATTGCTGATGAATCACTTAATGCTCAAGTGACACATTGATGCTTTCATTTTAGTGGTCTCACTTGTTAAGATTCCCCAACCTTAAGTGGTTATTTCAGTCTTAATCAGCTGCATTCAGTGTTTTTAATGGCTCCTTATCCTCTTTAATAAAACCCCTGTGTGCGTCCAGGTGTCCGTGTGTGTGTCTTCTGGTGAAGTGCGCATGCGCGGGCCGCACATCGCACTGTGCCCCGTCCATGCGCAAGGCACCGTGGACACACACACACTGGAAGCTGGGCACACAGTGAATGGCCTAGCTGCTGCCGCGCACGATAAGCAAATAAAGCACACACACTGGAAGCTGGACACACAGTGAATGGCCTTGCCACGGCCGCGCATGATAAGAAATAAAGGACACCATTGCTGGGGAGAGTGCTGATTGGGTAGTCGCGGCTGCGCACATAAAATCCGTTGCTGGGGAGACGCCACACATACAATAATCAGCTGCACGCCAGCACAGATTAAAATACTTGCTGGGGAACTAAACAGTACTTGCTGGGAAGACGCCACGGGCACGATTATCAGCTACACGCCACACATTACATCAGTTGCTGGGGACACTCTGCTGATTGCCCACTGTTGTGACAGAAAATTAAAATCATATTACGGACAACAAAGCCAGTATTACTGTCAGAGAAAATTACAGGCATTTTACAGAAATAAAAACCAGTATTACTGCGAGAGAAAATTAAAGACACAAAATGCAGGGACGCATATTACAGCCACATACAGGCCAGTATTACTGTAAGAGAAAATATTACGGACGTATCTACTAACAACATGCCAACCAAAAAAATGACACATTAAGTAGGACAAAAGACACAGACAATCAAATCCTATATAAGCAACATCTCCTGGAAGAACGGTCAGTTCAACAAGTAAACATCAACAAAAGAAAGGCTGAAAGACAAAGAAAAATACGAGCAAATACTGTAGATCGATTGAAGACAAAGAAAATGACCGTCAGAAAAACGCTAAAAGAGAAAGACTCAGAAGAGCAAACCTTAGAAAAAGTTGGCATTTACTTGCCAGAACCAGTATTCAGCTACGGTCAGTTTTATGTTGCATTATCAAGAGTTAGAAGTTTTCCAGATGTTGTTGTCAAGGTTGTAGATGGTCCTGAACAAGGCAAACTGTTGCCAAATTCAGACAGAATATTTACAAGAAATGTCGTCTATAATGAAATTGTATAGAAAAATTTCATGAGGTAAAAAAATAGAAAATTTTACCTAAATATCTTCTTCAGATATTGTGTCTTACAGATTGTTACAAAGTTTTACACTAAGGCAATATTAATTATACTTACTGTATTGTCATATACGTTTCTATTTTATTTTTATTATTATTTTACTTTAAGCTTCTTGCAAAAATATTTTTGACAAAAAAAAAATTTAATACAAGAAACAGAATGAGGTCAAGGTCCCTTGCCATTTAATACAGACTGTTCCTACTAATGTTTATGAACTACTGTTCTAGCGCCCGTTGTTGTAACGGGCTTAATGTCTAGTTAGCAATAAGATGCAAATAACAAAGGAGCCAACAGTTCTCCATCTAACTTGTTCCCATTTACATTTACTTTGTCGATCCATCATGCACTATTAGGTTTAATAAAACACTTAAGAGTACAAATCATCTGTTTTAGGGTTCAAATCATTTAAATGATAACCTTGGAAAGGAAATAAAATCTACGATATAAGAACCTAACATTGCAGACTAACAAGCCATAAAATTAAATAAGGTCTAAGGTTGGGAAGGATTGGTTTCTAATTAAGCAACTGGGTTGGACCAAAAAAACCTGCAGCCACTGCAGCCCTGCAGGACTGACATTGCCTAACCCTGATATAGGATGTCTAGTGAAAACAGCTCGCTCAAGGTCATTCCACAGCGTCTCCATTGGGTTAACGTATGGACAGGGCGGATTTTCTTTTTTTAAGGTATTCTGTACCGTAATTAATTCATATTTAAGGGGCATTGTCCTGTTGCATCACCCAGCTTCTACTGAGCTTCAGCTGGTGGACAGTCACCCTGACTTCATCCTGTAGTATACCTTGATAAACTTGGGAATTAATTTTCTCTTTGATGATGGCAAGCTGTCCAGGTAGCAAGCCAGCAAAGCAGCTCCAAATGATAGATAGATAGATAGATAGATAGATAGATAGATAGATAGATATGAAAGGCTTTATATAATAGATAGATAGATAGATAGATAGATAGATAGATAGATAGATAGATA
>JANRMT010062845.1:3319743-3331181 GCA_026402145.1 Polypterus bichir lapradei | reverse complement strand
ATTCTTTTTAAGTCTTTTTAAATAGCTAGTAGAGTATGTGACACCAGAAAAAAAAAATTCAGCGTTCCCATTCAATATTTAATTCACAGATCTGTGAAGGGCTGGGACCTGGGACCTGGAACCAACTGACCATTTTCTTGTCTTGTGACCAATGCTGCTGAGACAGGCTTAGGTTACCCACAACCTCAAACTGGATTAAGTGAGATCTGAGGATCTATATACAGTAGAGAGCATTCAGAAAGTATTCAGATCCCTTCCCGTTCAGCACACTTTATTGTATCGTAGAGTAAATTTTGAACTAATACATTTTTAATTTTTGCCCATTAATCTATACACAGGTACATATGTGCCTTTCTAAACGGTGTCCAATGAACTCAGTTTGTCACAGGTTGACTCCGGTCAAGTTCAGGACACGCCAAGGAGGATTACAGCAAACAGGATGGACCTCAGTACAAGCTGGAGTGCCACAGCAAAGGGTCTGAATACTTATATATCAATGACAGATTTTAGTTTTTGATTTTTAATAAATTTGCAAACCTTTCCGAAAATATTATCATGAGTTACAGTACAGATTGATAGGCAAAACTGGCAAATGTGTACATTTAAAATTAAAAGTACAACAGAAGAAAGTGTGCAGAAAGTGAAGGAGTCTAAATGCTTCTTGAAGTGTTCCCTGTGATTTCTTTCTTCATGTACTAATGAGTCTTTTTTGGTCTCAGGATGAAAACTCACTTCTTCTCTAATTTGGTCTTCCAAGATTACCCAATCTTAATTTATTACTTCATTTCTGTAATATTGTTTATAAATTGATTTAAAACATGCTTTCTCATACAGCACACTAGAAAAAGGCAAAAAAGAATGGCCGATTAATCTTTGGCAACATTCACTCCAGTGAACTGCACAATTATTCTATTAATCTTTCACTGTTCGATTATTTTCTATACAAACAAATATGAAGGTGCCTGTTAAAACACACACTGCAGCATACAAATGCAGCAACATTTTCGTCAGAATGCACTAATTTGAACCAGATATATTTTGGCAGATACAATTCTGTCATTCGGTTTAAATAAGATGGCAAAAAAATATGCCTGAATCAGAGTTACAACAGACTGAACACAACTTTTTGCATTTGTTGATTACGGGAATTTCCTGGAAAAGATACAATTCAGAATTAGAAAATATCACTGGGCCTATAAATCCAGATTTACCCAAATGCATTTTACATGTTTGTTTCTTTTTGTTTTATTTTAAGAAATGAATATTTTAAAAATTTCCCATGAAGCTTGCCATAGGAACTGCCACATTAATAACACTGTGCTCATATTCAAATTTTCTGTCTCAAGCTAAAGAAAGATTGAATGCCCTGCTGTTGCATAGCCAAGATTGAAGACGTGTCTCATTGACATTGTTAAAAGTTTATGAAAATATATGAATTCTCAAATGTCATTGGCTATGCTCCTTCAATTCACTGCAGTTCTATAAGAAATCGGTCTTTTAATCAGAAAGCCAGAAGGCAGAATCCAGTCTTGAAAGAAAGAAAGAAAGAGTGTTTATCACACATTTGTGTACACACAGGAAAATGAAATATATTGGGTATAAAAAATAGATCTCTCCTAATCCTTTTTGACTTACAATATAGAATCTCAATATAAATGCTGTTAGTTTGTTTGCCTCTGATTAACACAAAAAAATATACTGTTAAAGCACAAACTACAGTCAACAGATCCTTCAACATTAATTACAAAACAGAATCTTCTGGAATCCTCCAATCTGGTGCTGTATTTTCAGGGTATCTTAGGGAGAAATGAGGAAAGTTGTAAGTATGCTAAAAATTGTAAAGAAGCTGGGCCAGGTGACATTCCCAGAGAACCTCTCAAGGCAGACGTGCATACCACAGCGGAGATGCTGTACCCACTCTTTTAGAAGATATGGGAAAAAGAAAAAAAAAACACCAACAGACTGGAAAGAAGACTATCTTGTCAGGAACCAAAAGAAAAGAGATGTCAGCAACAGCTCCTGCTACAGACATATCACACTCTTTTTAGTCCCAGGAAAAGTTTTCTTCAGGATAATCCTAGAGAGGATGAAGGATGCTGTAGAAATGTAACCATGAGATGAACAACCAGGCTTTCATAAGAACAGATCAGGTATTGAACAAATAGCCGCACTCTGTATTATAATCAAGCAGTCACTTGAGTGGAACCAATCTCTGTACATGAGCTTTGTTTATTATGAAATTACCTGTGACAATGTAGACAGAGAGACACTGTGGAGAATTCTGCAGCACTATGGGGTACCAGGCAAGATAAAGAACTCATATGAAGAAATGTCATTCATAGCAAACTGCTTACCAGCAGTTTTCAGATGAAGACAGGAGTCAGACAAGCACGTGTGATGCACCTTTTTTTTTTGGCCATAGACTGGACCGTAGAAAGGAATGGGATCTAGTGGACTCCATGGTAACAATCGGGTGAATTGGGCTTCTCTGATGATATAGCCATCTTGTCCCATACCCACAAACAGATAAGGAGAAGGTAACACTGCAAATTAGATTCAGAAATCCACAAAGAGAAAACTAAAGTCCTCCAGGTCAATGAAGCTTGTGTCGACCAGGTCATTCTCAAGGGAATTCCATTTGAGGAGGTAGAAGCCTCAACCTATCTGGGCAGTGTCATTGATGCCAACATTAAGGCAAGGATTAAAAAGCTAGGGCAGCCTTCATCTGGCTCAAGGAGCTAGTAAAGTGTCTGAAGATTAGGTTGTTCCAACTCCACTGTAAAATCAGTTATTCTGTATGGGGTACAGACTTGGAAGACAATAAAGACCCCCATCAGGGAAAGTGTAGACTTTTATTAACTCTTTGAGGGCTGAATATTTTTTCCAAAAAACTCAGCACACAATGCACTGGTTTCCCACATCTGTTGCTACGTGCTGTGGCTGCTGTAGGCACCTCTTCAGCATCTCTGGCAGCAGTGGCTGTGTAAGGGTGGCTCGGTGACCAGCAGGAATGCACGGCGGGCCGGCTACCTCTCTGTCTTCACACAGCAGGTGGGCTATGGTGGCATTCGCAGTGTGATGCGATATGGTTTGTACCTCTTGTCATTATAAGAGGTGGTCCTCCTAGGCAAACGCTGCTGCAGGCGTATGAGCTACACAAACGCGTTCAGCACCACGATCAGCTGGGGACCGATCAGCCGATGCTGGTCCCTCACTTCCGTTTTCGATATCCCTATCCAGATCTCTTGCATTAAACTCAGAGTCCAAAAAGTCAGAGTCCGATTCAGCGATAATACGTAAAATGTCCATGGAGTATTTTGCTTTGCACATTTGCTTTAGTCTCGCCAGATGTCGATGCCATTTTAGAGGCTGTTTGCTCTTCACTACACAGGGAATCAAGGTCAAATCAACAAAGCTTTCCTTCAAGCAAAGAGAGTCAAACTAAAATGTAAGGGTGAGTTTTGTCGCAGTTTACTGCTGATTACCGTCCTCTACCCCTGAATTTCGACAAAAGTCAACATCAGCCCTGAAAGAGTTAATAGCTGTCTGAGAAAAATCCTTTGGATCCACTGGCTTGAAGTCATCAGTAGCACTGATTTATGGAAGAAAACACATCAGCTACCATTGAAAGAAGAATTGCAGAAAAGAAGATGGGGATGAATAAGACACTTGTTGTGAAGCCAAATAACAAAATCACTAGGCAAGTGCCAACACAGAATTAATAGGGAAGCTTGAAGAGAGGCTGGCCAAAAAACATTTTGTGACACACGCCTGAAGCTGACACCAAGAAGATGGACATTACCTAGAAACAACCTGAAAATCTGGCTTGGGACTTAAGACTTTGGCAAGCTGCTGATGGAAGCGTATGCCACAGAATGGGCAATGGGCTCTAAGTTAGGTAATATTGTAATCCTTTTTGCATAACTTTTAGCCATTGGACACTATAAATGAGCTTTAAACAAAACCCAAACAGTACAAAGATTAATTTGGGTCATTTAAATACAAAAACAGCTATTGTTTTGTAGAAGGCGTAATCATCTCCACATCCTTTGACTTCTGCAAACTGTAACAAATTGTTCTTTTAAGACTCCCAAACAGAGTAACATCTCCATAGCATCATGGTGCCACCAACATACTTTACAATAGAGGCTATGATCTCAACAGACAATAAAATTATCTTCGTATTTGTTTCAGTGTTCCAAAAGTGCATCAGATTTTCCTTTGTTGGGCAGCACAGTAGCACACTGATTATTGCTGCTGCATTACAGGTCCAGTACCTTGTGTTCAAATATAGCACCAAACAGTCATCTACAGTATATGGAGTTGGCACAGTTTTCCAAAGTACATCTGGATTCCTTACACATCCCAAAAAGTGTGCTGGTCAGGATGACTAAAGGCTCCAAAAATTGTCCAGTGTGGGTGAGTGTGGGAGTGTGCACAAATGATCACTAAAAAGGGCTGGCGTCCCTCTGTGTTTAGTTCCAGCCTGGCACCTGAGAGTGCTTTAGGCTCTTGTGACCCTGAAATGGATTAAGCAGCTTTGAGAAAGTTATGTTATGTTCAGTTATCTTCATGATGTAGCTTTGTCAGGAGATATTTTAGCAAACATTTTAACTTTCCAGAGGCAAGCATATTTAACACATTCACTGCACTATGGCTGACTAATTATGTGATTTCTGAAGACAACTGGCTATACCAATACTGTACTCATGGGGCTCATTTTTAGTTGTTTTACTTTATAATTAGCTTAAATGAATCTGTTGAAGTTTGGTTTACTAAGTCCTCACTGAGTTTTCCATGTTGACCACCAGACAAATAAACAAAATTACATATATTTATGTTAAAAAATGTTTATGTTACGGAATGTGAAAAATGATTAGAAGTTTTCAACTGGCCATAGTCCATAGTTCAACAATTAATTAAGTTCTGTTTATGGTAATCTGTTTCAAACCACTTTATTTTTCTGTCTGTTTAAAAAAAATCTGTCTTTATGCGTATTCATTATGTAATTAGTGCGATTTACATGAGAATTTGCCACAGCGATCTGAGCCAGCATTCAGTGAAGATCGCTATACAAAATTAAACTGAATAAGATTGAATTGAAAAGTAGTAGTGGTGGTGGTGGTACGGGTAGTAGTAATACCATCACGTGTATAGAATGCAGTAAAATTCTTACCCGCACGTTCAGCCAACATGCAACATTTCACTAAAATACATAACTATACAAGAGGTTGTCCAAAATGTCTGTAATCAATCAATAGCCCAGGAATAGGGTGTAGTTATCGCATATGTTGCTAGGTATCAGATGCCTGCACTCTGGTTAATCAGTCCACTGAATGGCATCATGCTGTGATGATCCAGCACATACTTTTGCCATCAATTCTATAATTGTGAATGTGACTTGGGCACTTTTTCTTTCTCCAAGCCACCATGGCAGATTTTCAAGAGACAATGATGACAGTGTTTTTCAACACTGGCAAACTTGTTCATAAAGAATTTATTCAGCATGAAAAGGAAAATTGGTGACATTACATTGACCTGCCGAGGTGTCTAAAGTAAGGCATTAGGAAAGGAAAAAAAAAGTCATGAGAAGTGGTGCACCAAAAATGGATTTGCACCATCACAACCTGCTTGCACACACCACATTGTCAAACGAAGAGTTTTTAACCTAAAACAACATGGTAGTTGTTTTACATCCCCCGTATTTTTCTGGTAACGCTGCCTGTGCCTTTTTTATGTTTTAGAAATTAAAATTGAGACTGAATTGAAGAAGATTTGCTGCCATAGAAAATATCCCCCAAAAAACTGCAGGATTATCTAGATACTGTAACCAAAGATGAGTAAGGGAAATGTTTCCAGGAATGGGAAAAGCGCTAAGATAAATTTATTGCATCTTATGGAGAGCATTTTGAAGTTGACTAAAAACGAATTGCTTTAAATTTTATAATAAAGTATTTTTTTTTAACAATTCCAGGAATTTTTGGATCCACCTTGCATATTACTTTAATAGAAAACACAAATGACTTCTGTTTTATGGTAGTTATGTGACTTTGCTAACACTTCCAGCAAGGTACTCTTTTGTACTGTCCAATATGATTCTACAGAATTTTCAGAAGTTTTAATTAGATATGTGGAATGTTTCTTTACGCCTGCAGCTAGGGTACACCTTTTCAAATGTAGAAGTTGACACGCAGACAGATTAACGCACAGAAAAAGGAACATTATGCTCAAACTATACAATGTACTAACTAGTGAGACCACATTCAGAGTATTTTGTGTAATTCTGGTCACCATTGTACAAGAAAAACATAACATCACTTGAAGCTATGCAGAGGATAACAACCAGGTGTACCCTGGGACTAAAGGACATGTCCTACTCTGACGGGGAAGTGAATTTATGACTGAAGCCAGGAAGTACTTTTTTTATATACAATGAGCTGAGGAAATCCGGAATAAACTACCAAGCCATGTAATTGAAGCAGACAGCTTGATAACCTTTAAGAAGTGTCTGGATAAGATATTTGGAGAGCTTAGCTATTATTTAAACAAACAAGCCTGATGGACTTAATGGTCTTCTCTTTTTTGTCAAATTTTTTATGTTCTCTGTTTAAGGACAAACGCTTCAATCTAAAACAGGGGGTTCTTAACTCTTTGAGGGCTGAATATTTTTTCCAAAAAACAGTTTCTGAAAAGCAATGGTTGCCCACAGAAATCAACATAAAACGTTTGTTGCTGCATGCTGTGGCTGCCAGTATGCCAAAAATGTTTGCCAGGTTTGCTGCCAGGCTGTCTTCACGTGGCTGGGGCAGCATCAATCACAGTCGCAGTGCATTGCAATCTGGTTTCTACTTCTTATCATTAAGTGGCAGTCCTACCTGGCGAACACTGTCAGTACCACGACTAGCTGGGGACAAATCAGCTGAAGCTGGAACCTCACATTCGTTTTCGATCACTTGTATCAAAATCGGAGTCTGACAAGTCATAGTCCAGTTCAGAGATAACAGGCAAAATGTCGTCTGCAGAGTATTTTGCTTTACGCATTCGCTTTGATCTCTCGCCAGATGTCAGTCCCATTTTTGCCGTTATTTGTGCCTTGCTACTCACGCGAGCACAGGAAATCTCAGTCAAAGCAATGAATCTAACTTTCCTTCTAGCAACAAGAGTCCAACTAAAATGCAGCGGTTGGTTTTTTTTCACAGTTTACAGTTAATTACCATCGTCAACTCCTCCTTTTGACAAAAGTTGACATCAGCCCTGAAAGAGTTAAAGTCTTGGAGAGCCGTAGTGGCTGCAGGTTTTTGTTTCCCACCAACTGCTTAATTAGAAACCAATATTTGCCAACATCAGAACTTATTTAACTTTATAGCTTGTTAGCGTTTTCAATCTACTGTGTTAGGTCATTCTTATACAGTGGAACCTCGGTTCACGAACGTCTCTGAACACGTACAAATCGGGTTAAGACCAAAAAGTTCACCAAACTTTTGCATCTGCTCACGACCACACCCTCGGTATACGAACAAGCCAGTTTCCCTTTCGGTTTGTGCACGCCGATGAGTTCCGCACGTGTTCAGTCTCTCCCTGTGAATTCCCTGTGCAGCGAGCGAGCGAGAGAGAGAGAGCCACACACACACACGAGCAAGAGAGAGAGAAGGCTGGCCGCATAAGGCCGAGAAAGCAGTTAAAGAATGCACCGGGCTTGTTTTTAAAGAGACAGATTCGAGCATTGTTTTAACCTCGTATTTAATGAAGACTTTTTTCTATTGGATTTTAACCTCCACTTCTGTTTACAGCGAATGGTTTGTAGCGTGTATTGTTGCAATGTTACTTTTCTTGGTGGTTTGTTCAGTTTTGCTTCATTTTTTTCCCTGTGCTTAAAACTCATTAAAAAAAAAAAGTGTTTTTAGCGAGCGGTTCGTAGCACTATAGCGCAAACTCTTGCAGTGTTAGTTTTCTCTGTTGTTCCAAGGTTTTCTCAGTGTTATTCAATGTTTTTACATTTAGTTTACTATTACGCTGTGCATTCTATGGTGTAATTAACTATATTTGTGCTTAAAAATCTTTAAAAAAATATATTTACATACAGTCCGTAAGGTCTGGAACGGATTAATTGTATTTACATACAATCCTATGAGGGAAATTACTTCGGGTCACGACCAAATCGGGTTATGACCAGAGTTTTGGAATGAATTACGGTCGTGACCCAAGGTTCCACTGTATCGTAGATTTTTTTGTTTTCAAGCATATCATCCACATGATTTGTAGCCAGAAGCAGATGTGTAATTATCATTCCTTCACATGTATCTCTTTAGTTTCCTTCCAAATATTTTATTAAACCTATGTGACTGGAAACAAGTTAGATAGAGAGCTGCATGTTTCTTTTTTGCATCTCATTGAGCACTTTGAGCTACTGTTTGTATGAAAATGTGCTATATAAATAAATGTTGTTGTTGTTGTGTTGTTATTGCTAATAGGGAGTCATTACAAACAGTAAATTCAGCTTCCTAAGGCAAGCAGTTAAGGGTGGGGAATCTGAACAAGTTACACAACAAAAATGAAGCATGAAACTGCTGCTTGAGTGACAAGTTATTCAACAGCTATTACTGACATCATTAAGAAATTGGGTTGGAACAAAAAACTGCAGCCATATGGCCCACCATGACCAACTCTAAATATGTTATCCTATGCCATGATCCACAGAAGTTATAGAATCAGCAATTGAATTTCATTCCTCTCATGGCATGAGACCTGCATTATAATGCCCAAAAAGGTATATAAACTTACAAAACTGTGAATTATAATCAAGAAAAATCCTAAACATTTAAGAAAAAATGAAAAGCATGTCCAATCCCCAAATGTCAGCCATGACTTCAGCACAACGCTTCCAGGTACTTTCATATATACTCTTACATAAAACTTCCATAACATCTGCCCAGTGAAGTCAAGAGCCCATCAGTCCCCACTAAGTGACACAGCATGAAGAACTGGGATTCAAAGGAGAAAGCAGAAGTAAAGGTGTCAGTTCGCTTCTTGCCTGGAAGACAGAAGGAACTCCATCTTGCTGTTGGTGCTACAATAGGAAAATCAGGGCACCCGCTAAGGACTGGCTGAGGAAAAAAAAAATCTGCTTGCATATAAAGAGCTCTGTGGATCATTTGAAAAAGAGCATAGACTCTTGTCTATTCTAGAAAGACTTGTACAAGTAAACTACTTTTGTTTTAAACTGTTTAAATAAACCATCTTGATTATCTCAGAATGGAAAATTTGGTATGTGAATCTATCCTGGTTAGATGCGAACCCCACAGCAGTCACATGTGCTAAAAATTAAAGTTCATCTGCATCCATGCCAAGTCAGACAGTGTGACCCACAGGCTAATGTTGCCAACAGAAGATCACCGAGCTGCAGCTTCACTTCCCACCAGCACATAGCGTCTAGCACTGGCCATGTTACTGCTTCACATATTACTATGCGTGTAAACTCTACATGTCAAGGGTTTTGAGACTGTACTCACCATCAAAGGTGCTAATAATAATATTTTGAGTCTGAAGGTTGAGAAAGGGCAGAGGAATTCCTAACACAAATTGTGAAATGAAGAAGCCCTTAAACGTCTATTCTTTCTTATATTCCTTAATGGTACGTATCTGTGTGCGTGCGTGCTTGCGTGTTTGTGTGCGAGAGTGTTAATTTGAAAACATTAAATTTAAATTTAGTATCAAGTGGAACCTCCATCAACTTAAAACATATGGGCAGAAATATACATATGTTTTAGATAGCAGCTGTTAACTGTGTCATGTGTAAAGCCGATAACTACAGTGACACAAGTGCAAATCACTGATTTGTTTAGTAACAATTTGGAGACTCGACATTTGGATACGGGTGACGTATTTTCAAAAACAAGCCTAAATTTTAAAAGAGCCAAACTTGGACACATTTACATGTAAATATGAAACCAAATGTTATTTATTTAGTTATATCTTTATTATTTGTTTCCCCATATCTGTAATAAACCAATAATGACATGCAAAACAAAATAAGCCAGAGTGCTGACAGGCTTTCAGTTTGCTTCAGATATTTCAATCACTTTCACACCTTTTTCATGAAAACATCTGTCGCCATCACCTCAGCCGCTTCAAATGTTTTACCTCTTGCTGAGTTACCAGCAGGCTTCAACTCTGTCTGTCGAAGTCCCCCCCACAACCCCTCTAAATAAATGACTGCACATTTAGGGGCTGACTGGTCAATAAAAGGTGATTGCATGGAAATGTGCCGGCACCTGAATGCTTTGAAATTAGTTTACTTATCAATTTATTCCTCTGAAAATGCGGCACATAACACACGATGTCTTCTTGTCATCATAAACTATAGACTTTCCATATAGAAAAAATATAATCTATTTTCATAGCCTGCTTAACCCAGTTCAGGGTGGTGGCAAGCCAGTCTGTCGTGGCATCACTGGAGAGCACAGCACATCTAATCCTTGAACAAACACCTCCATCCTACATGATCAATCAATTTGACAGCATGTCTTTAGGCTGGGGAAGGAATCCATAGACCCTCATGGAAATCCACATGAACATCGTTATGAATACGCTGAAATGTACTGAGATTATTGTGAGCAATAAAAAATAGCAGGAGATGATACCAAGAAAAAGGACATTGTCGGGTAAAACAAAGCTCAAAACTAAACCAGGGATACCAAGAACAAACAGACAAAACAATACTTGAGAATCAAAGGAAAAGTGAAAGTCGAAACTAAAACCAAAACCCTACTACTATGGCATACTTGGGAAATGAGCTAACTAACGCTAAAGATCATTGTGAAGCCGCTTAATCCAAGTAGGGATAACATGTAAAACAAACACTGTTAACATCAGCCCTGGGTTAACCATTAAATAAAATAACCATATGCTAGGGCACCAAGGAAAGTGGGGCACCACAGAGTATCTTCCCCTAGTTATCATGCTGTTAACACTTTCACACTCTCACTGGTTGAAGTTTTTGTAATTGTCCTCATCTGCCATGTTCAGATTTAATTTTCACTGTTAAAAAAACATTTTGTCTGGCATGGTAAGTGACTAAAGTTTAAAAGTTTGCTTTGAAGGTGCCATCAGATATCACATTTGTTTCCATCTAATGGCATAAGAGTTTTGCTTCCATCGACTGTAAATACAGCTGGCAGGGTCTGACTAGCATTTAACTTACCAGCTGATTTAGAAATAGAAACTAGGTGTGTAAACATTGTTCATTTAGGGGTACAGCACACCTTTTCTAAGTAGTATTGTCACCTGTGCAGAGTACAGAGAAAATTTTACTTTCATGTTTGACCAACATTCAACATGTTGCCACTCCTCAATGCCACAATGAATGTTGACAGTCAGTACAGTAACAGAATTTAGATAGATAGATAGATAGATAGATAGATAGATAGATAGATAGATAG
>JANRMT010062845.1:3264032-3319733 GCA_026402145.1 Polypterus bichir lapradei | reverse complement strand
TAGATAGATAGATAGATAGATAGATAGATAGATAGATAGATAGATAGATAGATAGAGCCTGAAAGTGTGTACATTTTTTCTGCTGTTATAGCACATCGTCTGATTTAAGTATGCATATTAAAACTTCTCTAACTTCATCAAATGCTTCCCGGCTCCTCTCATTCCCCAACCAAATGTTCTTATATTCTAGAGTGACTCAGAAATCTTCAAACCAGAGATGCCTGTCACATTACAAAAACATGTCTCTTTAAAGCAAATGTGAAATATCAGTAATTGAAGTGATAAATCTAATGTTTTTGCTGGGTACTTTTGATGAGAACTTCACTAGTAAATTGGAAATTATTCTTTGCCGTTATGCCAAGCTGAAAAGCCTTTCCATTATCTGCTGTCACTCACTCAAGACAGATAAATTACTCAGCTGTCAATCTGGGCTATCAAATAAAAGAATTCTGGAGTTGATCAATAAAACAAAAAAAATGACAAGTCATACATTGTGCAATGAAAATACAATTTTTACTTAACCTTGGAAGAAAGAACAACAGACTAAACATAAGACTACAGCTGTACGGAGTCTGTAATTCCTATTCATATTCTGATATTAAACCTTGTAATTTGAAGCATGGTGACCTTGCTGCACTATCATCTTTAAAGGAGATTCTGGGTCTATCACAATCTGTGTGGAGTTTGCAAGTTCTCCTTATTTTCCTGTGGATTTTCTCAAATGTTTTGCTATTCAAAGCAGCAGTCATCCTATAGTTTTTATGGTTCTGCATACAGAAAATATTTACTATAACAATGCCAGCAGATGCTATCAGATGTGTGAATCTCCCATACATTTTCCACAGACCAAACTATCCTCTCACAGTGTAATCGTGGTGAACGCTGCAGAGGTGACTTGGTTCATATCAAAGAATCCTCCTTGGCAATGCTCAATATGATATAAGACAAGGCCACTTACAAGCATAAGTGAGCTAAGAAACTGGTAGAAGCCACACATAATGCCCATTAAGAAGACAGGTAGAGAGGGCGAGGGTCCCAAAACAGTCATACCACTAAAGCCCCACTAGGACGGGATTAGCTTTTAGGGCATAAGTCTAGAAAGTCATTGTTACCACACAATGTCAGTAATTTTTCCCATGGTTCCGCGTGGGACAAGGTATTGTTTTTCTGGAAAAACTACAGATATACCCAATGTTGTCACCTCAAAACAGTCGCATGCATTGTAGATATTCAACTATTGTTACTATCAATAACAAGAAAAATATACTCAAAATAAATTTGCTACAGCTAATTTGTCAATGGATTTGCTATTAATTGATTAAAACAAGATAACAAAAGATATTCTAGGCTGTTTGCCTAATGAAGTGGCAAGTATGAGTCGTCTGGTAAGAATTTTGCATTTTGAGCTTCTTTGTCTGCAAACTCACCCACTTGACCGATGTGGAATAAATCAGTTTGAAGTGACTCGATGAGGGCTGCCCAGAGCATGGACAAGTTCTTTGACTACCTCCATTTTTCTGCATAAACATCTAAAATCCCATATGGGGGAAACACCTTTTCACAGAAAATGACAGAATTTTCTGACATGTTGATTAGCTTAACCTGGATTGAGAGGTGTCTAAAACTACAGAGGTCCTCTGGTAACAATTACTTTATTCCACCTCCTGGTGTAAAGCTAATTCCATCCAAACTTGGGTTTAGGTCACCAAAAAGGCTAGAAACAGCTCTGGATATGCAAGTGTTTTTACTACTCCAGCAATGTTGATATCATCGCTCGATTGTGGTTTACTAGTTTTTACTTCAGTTCAACATTTGATTTTTTTTCCTGTAACACCATTTTTCTGCTCCCTTGCACATCACTACAGAAGGGATTTTTTGCACTTGCTTTTTGATACTTATGAGATGGAAAGTACCACGATGGAATCATGTTTTGTGTTCCAAGGAGTCAAGATTTTAAATGTTTTTTTTGAAAAAAGTAGCCATCATGTTTTCCGCGCCAAAGAAAAAATGGACCATCCAAGCGCTTATCAGTGTCAGGTCCAAAAACCAGCGTCTGTAATGGTATGAGGGTGTGTCAGTGCCCATAGCATTGATAACTTGCATGTTTGTGAGGGCACCATTAATGCATAAATACATGTATAAATTTGGGGCAACATACACTGCCCTCCAGACACTGTCTTCTCCAAGGACATCCCTGTCTTTTACAGTTGGATGATACCACACCACATTCTGCCCGGATTATGAGTGCATGGCTTTGTAAGCAGATTGCGGGTAAGAGATTGGGCTGCTGGCAGTCCTGACATGTTTGGCACATTATGAGGTGCAAAATACAGCAACGACGGTCCTGTACAATTGTGCAGCTAAAGACGTGCATAATGGATGAATGGGGAAAATTGCTATACTTGACTAACTTGTGTCTTCAGTGTCCAAACTTTTAATAAGTGTGATTAAAAGAAATACTGATGTCACAAAATGGGAAATGTTTGACTGTCCCCACTTTTTACAGCTTGTTGCACTCATTAGATCTGACAGAAGTGTATAATATAAAAAAAATTACTTTAACAAGGTAAGACATCAATTAATGCCTTATTGTAGTGTTTCAGTAGAGTGCAGGATCAATAGAATTTAAAAATCACTCCATTTTGTTTTTATTCGCATTTTCTATACTGTCCCAACAGTTTTTTTTAAATTGGGGTTGTATTGCCAAATCATGTTGCATGTGCAACACAAAGCAGGCAATACCGCAGCATGGCAACCACTTAGCTCAGCCACAATGCTGCCCTGCCTGGTTTGTGTGGGCCACCAAATCTCAATAGCATTGGCGTTGCATCTTCATTTTATATAGCACCTTGTATGCTGACCACATATTACAATATAATCAGCATGTGTTCCATGAGGATATCTTACAGTGGAACGTAAAAAAAAAAAAAAATGAGTGTAAATTCTGTCACAACAAATATAACTGTGCTACAGCTTTAAAGAGGATTAAAGGAGAAAGGATTTCTCAAGTCACTTAAAGCTCCGATACACAATAGGAATAAAATAGAATAAAAATGAAAATGCAGGTGCAGAAATTATCCATTTCATACTGAATAATTATTTCTGTACTGCCCGCAAATCCTCCCTGGTAGGCTCTGCATCTAAAACTCATCGAACTGCCAAAGGGTAAACGCAGCTCCATCCATCACACAGCCACTTGACAAATACATTCCATAATAGAAGTTTATTTTTATGGGAGGCTGAATCAAGGACTTTCCCATGCATACAAAAACTTGTCAAAATTATTTATGAGTCTTGCTGAGACACACAATATGTCATATCAAACTCCTATTTTCCTTCCGAGCACAGACTGTCAATATCTCTGCTGCTATCAATAATGTGGAACACCGCAGCGATAAGCCCTCCGGATTTTGAGGTCATTTGCCCATCCCGGGCTGCTGCAGCAAACAGGAGAGCACCAGTGAGATGCCTGTCATGCCCACCTCTATAACTCCGATTTCACTTCTCCCCTTGTCCCATGCTGAGAATCCTGTGGTGTAAGGTGCGGTAGTGAAGACAGACACTCGACCTTTCAGTCTTGCCACAAAGGACAGAGAAAAATGCCACAAAAACAGGAACATTGTTCTTTGTTACAAGTCACTACTCAGAAAATGGGAGTCATTCCATTAATTTTTATTATATATAGTGCCTTTTACAATTGGCCTATTACTGAACAAAGAGAAAAATATAGTTCAAGGGAAAGGCACCATAGTATCAGAAGAAGTATAAAGGACCAAATGCAAGACATGAAGTAGAAGCTAAAGAAGAGGGCATTTTGTGTGTAAGAGCAAGTGAGTATCGACATGGTGGATCAGTTTTGATCAGGCTACAAATAAATAGATAGATAGATAGATAGAATGCTAACCGAAGACCACCACTGCATAAAAAGATTATTTTTAAGTTTGAGAGACATTTATTCTGGTGGCATTGTGGCACAGTGGTTAATACTGCACCCTTGTAGCCTGACAGTCCAGAGTTCAAATCACAAATCTGTCACTGTTTTTGTGGAGATTGCAAATAATCACTGTTTTTGACGTGTGCATGAAGTTAATTAATGACTTTAACTGGCCAAGTATGAGTGAGTGTGGGTATGTGTATGAGCCTAATTTTAACTACTGCCTTATGCACAATGCTGCTGCATCTAGAGATGATCAAAACAGACAAGTTTTAGTTTGCATACAGCTTCGCAAAACTGACACTGAAATTTGATTCTCAAGCAATTTCACAATTTTGAAATGTAAAACTCGCTATAAAGAGCTTTTTGGAGGTTTGAAGGGATTTTTTGGGGTAGAAAACCAGGAATATTGTTCCTTAAAGCCTTGTTCACACTTCTGTGTTTACCAGTGTTTTAAACGTATTCATAAAGCACAGTTATCACAGGCGTTATGCTTGTTTTCAGATTCACGGAGGCCATTGATTATGTTTACCTGTTTGATGATGTCAGAACGTTTTCCCAAAGGAGAACTTTAGAAGCTTACTTGCATATGTAAAACAGGGGTTTTTAAGAAACTAGATTTCTGCCTTAACTGGGTTATTCACCTTGCCCTGGTTTTTTGTGCACATGTAAACACACTCATTGTGATTGACCTCCATAAGCAAACTAAGCTTTGAGATCTTGCTTCACTTTAACAGTCATACTTTCCATTCCTTCTGCTCCCCTCCTACATGAAACATCAAATTCAGATCTCACTAAGTAGCTTACTTGTCTGAACTAATCATGACTTACAAACCTGAGCGCACATTAAGATCTCAAGATGCCAGTCTGCTTAGGATTCCAAGGATTAATAAAATAACAGTGGGAGGTCGAGCATTTAGTTACAGGGCTCCTAAACTGTGGAATGGTCTGCCTGCTACTAAAAGAGAAGCCCCTTTGGTCTCAGGTTTTAAATCCCGGCTGAAGACTCACTACTTCAGTTTAGCATACCCTGACTAGAGCTGTTGATTAACTGTACAGACTGCATCTCTGTTGTCAGTCATTAGCACTAAAACATAAGTAATATGATAGTTATAATTGGATACTAACCCTCACCTATTCTGTTTCTCTTCTCGGTACACAAATGTGGCACTTGATGCCACGGCACACCTGCCAAGTTGTTTTGCCTGCCTAAGGTAAAGTCATCCCTGATGGAAGATCGCAGGAATCCTGGGAAAGAGGGGTTCTTTTATAGGATTGGCTTGGCCAGCACTGTTTCAACCGTGGAATGGCCAAATGGGGGAGGCAGCTTGATGGATGAGGTCTCCAGGACTCTAAACAAATCCACATCATATTATATGATATCATCTACTGTTAAATTCTGCTACGTACTTCTAAAATTTTTATTTTTATACTGTATTGAGGATTTGTTCTGTTCTGTGTATTGTATTGTATTGAGCCCCTTCTTTTGACACCCACTGCACACCCAACCTACCTGGAAAGGGGTCTCTCTTTGAACTGCCTTTCCTGAGGTTTCTTCCATTTTTTCCCTACTGGGGTTTTTTTGGGAGTTTTTCCTTGTCTTCTTAGAGAGTCAAGGCTGGGGGGCTGTCAAGAGGCAGGGCCTGTTAAAGCCCATTGTGGCACTTCTTGTGTGATTTTTGGGTTATACAAAAAATAAATTGTATTGTATTGTATTGTATAAATCATGGGGCAGAGGTCCATAAATATGTTAACATACATATATTGGGGGACTGTTCT
This sequence comes from Polypterus bichir lapradei, assembly GCA_026402145.1. Lineage (NCBI taxonomy): Eukaryota > Metazoa > Chordata > Cladistia > Polypteriformes > Polypteridae > Polypterus > Polypterus bichir. The sequence continues at coordinate 3,314,020 of JANRMT010062845.1, read as the reverse complement.
AAATAAAAAACGATGAAACGTAGAGAAGAAATCGACAGAGATAAAGACAAGGTACTGTCCTCAGCCCTACAAAAGCTGAGGAAACCCCACAGTCCCTTTCAACTCTTTGAATCTGCTGCCGTTGGCAAGTTTTGTGACATTCTTGTACTTGGCAACTACTAGATTTTGACTCCATTTGCTGTTTTTTTTGACCATTCTTTTTATATTATGTATTGGGGACTTTGTTTGCTATTGGATTGCTTTTTTTCAGGCAACTCCTTTCGCCTTTTGTGCTCTTTGGAACTTGGATAATTACAGAACATTTTTGTAAAATATTTTTTTCTTTATTTATAAAGATTCTTTGTTTGTGACTAGCCAGGGCTTGACCGTCCATGTCGTCATTTTTGGTGACTTTCTTTCTTAGGAACTCTCTAGTTCATAACACGTGTAACCAGGAGGCCAAAAAGGATTAGATGGAGTTATGGTAGGAAACAGGTAGAAGGGAAAGAATATCAAATTTTAACCCAGACCACTGTGCTTTGCAAATATGTCTCCACCATCGATTAATTTTTAATCCTCCTTTAATTCAGTACAGGCTCATAGAGGTTCAGAGCCATGCCTGGCACAATCAGACATTGGCCATGTACCAAATGTGGACAGTGGGCATTTGGTTTACATAATAATAATCACAAGGCACCTTGTGCTGAAATTCAAGCTGTCAACTATCTTTGTCAAGGGATGTTCAATGGGTCAGCCTTTGGATTTGAACTAATATTAAAATTAGCACTCTGACAGACTGTAAGTGCTCAAATGTTACATAAAAATGCCACATGCTACCTTGTGACACTGACTCCTGGTGGCCACAACTGTCTCTGCACAGCTACTTCAGCATATATGCATACTTAAAAAAAATGGAAATGCCTCCCTGGAAAGCCAAGCAACCTGTAGTTAATAATGATTTGAAGAGAGGATGACACCCACTGCATTGCTGGCCTGATGGGTATCATGTCCCCAGTAATAAATTGATAATTTGAATGAATTAATCTGAGAACAAATCGATTTTGTAACTCTTTGAGTGCTTCTAATAAAGCTTACCTCCTGCCGCTACCCGTGTTCCTTGTTTGCTAAAACTGCTTGAAAACAGCTGGATCTAGGTGACCCGTCGGCTCATTAAATCTGTTACTTGTTTCTGTTTGTAAATGATATTAAACTGAAATGTCCTTGCCTTGTTTTTTTTTCTCTTCCACATCTCCCCCCTTTAATTCAATGGCATAAATAACCTAATTTGTAACATGAAATAACAAATCTCCTTAGTTTTGTTGTTCCTTGTTAGGGAGTTTAAAGCATTTTTCATGTGGTCGGCAGCACCTGAGGGATAGGCGGCAAACAGCACAGCAGTCTGCTGAAAACACAAAAGAGGTGTAGGAAAAGCAGAGAACGCAAGGGCGAGAAAATATGTGAATCTGTGAGCTGTCCACCCTTGGTCTCAGTCAAAATACAGACTCTGTGAAGGATGCTATATCAAATGAACTGAATGAAAGGCTTGGCTGTGACATGCACATATCAGATTATCTGCTCCCTGCCCAAGATCAGGGTGATTTAGGCTCAATGTATCTTTATATATAGTGCCTCAGTTTTCATTGAAAAGCTCAGAGCACTGCATACGTTTAATACATATAGAACAATTTAACAAGGAACATCATGCAATCAAGCACAAACCCACATAGGTACCAAAAATAAAGTGTCCATACACACACTGCAATTAGTTATAAGATTTCTAATAGTAATAACATAATCAGATGCAAATTAGTCTTTGCCGCTTAGTAAATGACTAAGTAACGGCTTGTAAGGAAAATTATTTTGTTGGACAAAGTCTACAGAAGAGGTATTATGCTGATTCCAGGAGTGTGAAGTATGAGCTACAAGGAGAAATTGAAGGACCTGAATCTTTTTAATTAAAGCAAATGGAGATTAAGAGGTGGCGTTACAGCATTACAACATTAGAAAAACCTGAAACGAGAACAAGCCATTCAGCCTAACAAAGCTCACCAGTCCTGACCACTTAACTCCTCCAAAACATCATCAAGTTGGGTTATGAATGTCCCTAAACTCTTACTGTACTATCCACCACATTACTTGGTAATTTATTGCATGTGTCTTTAGTTCTCTGTGTGAAGAAACACCTTCTAACATTTCTATAAATTTTACATTTAACAAGTTTTCAGCTTGTGTGCCTGTATTCTTGTTGTCTTAAGTAACTGCCTGAATCCACTGTACCGATTCCTTTCATAACTTTAAACAATGAAAATGTCACCTCTTAATGTCTGTTTGCTTAAACTGAAAAGGTTCAATCTTTCCCCATAACTCATACCTCTCAGTCCAAAAATCAGACGAGTCAGTCTTCTGTGGTCTTTCTCGAATGTTGCCATGTCTTTTTTGCAGCTCAGAGATCAAAACTGCACACAGTACTCCAGATGAGGCCTCACCAGTGCATTATAAACCTTGAGCAGAACCCCCTTGGACCCGTGCTCTACACATCAAGGCGCCGTATAACCTCAAATTCTGTTAGCCTTCTTAATGGCTTCTAAACACTGTCTGGAAGTTGATAGTGTGGAATCCGCTACAACTCCTAAATCCTTCTCATAAGGTGTACTTTCAATTTTCACACATCCCATAGAGTATTCATACCTCACTTTTTTACTTCTTACATGTAATACTTTATATTTACTGACATTAAATTTAATCTGCCACAAATCTACCCAAGCTTGTATGCTGTCCAAGTCCCTCTGTGATGACTCAACGGATTTGAGATTATTTGCCAATCCACCAAGCTTGGTATCATCTACAAACGTATCCAGTTTGCTGTTTATAGTCCTATCTACAGTAGATTATTTATTTATGACATGACTGAAGTGTTTAAAATTATGAAAGAAATTAGTTCAGTAGATCCAAGGTGTTACTTTAAATTCTGTAAAAACAACACGGGGGTCACAGTTGGAAAGATATTGAGGGCAGATTCTGCAAAAATACTATAAAGTTTTTCTTCATGCAAAGAACCACAGACACATGGAATGAATTACCAACTAGCATGGTGGTGAGTAGAATATTACGAACTTTCACATTTTGACTTGATGTTATTTTGAAGAAACTCAGTAAATAGGATTGATGAGCTTGCTAGGCTGAATTGTCTGTTATCGTCATAATTATTCTAATGTCGTAAAGAGTTGTGCCACTGTTGAACCCACCTAAGTCTACTCCTGGGTCCTGGTGAGAAGCGTATTGGAATGTTAGGCACAAGACAGGACCCAACCATGGAAGGAACATCATCTCAATGCAGAAAACGCTCAGGTTCACACCTATGGTCATCAATAATGGGCCATTTTAGAGATTGTCCACTTTAGATATGCCACAGTGAAAAGGGGAAACACAGGGACTCAGTGGTTAACAGCCAGAAGAGCTCATCCACCTGAAGCTAAGCATGTTCAGGCACAGCCAGTACTTGGATGGGACATCATCTAGGAAAAGCTTGGGTTGCTGCTGGAAGTGGTGTTGGTGAGGCCAGCAGAGGCCTGAATGCGAATACCAATGCCCAGGTTCAGTGATGGGGACGCTGTGCTATAAATATGGCACTTTCCTTCTGATGAGACATCATCAATCAAGGTTCTGACTCCCTGTGGTCATAAAAGATCCCTGGGCATACTTCGTAAAGAGCAGGGTGTATCCCGATGTCCAGGCTGAATTGCCCACCACAGCCTAGTTATACAGGCCCCCTTTTCATCCCTTGTCTCTCATTGGCTAACATTGTCTCACCCTTCACTACCTAACAGCTAATGTGTGGTGCATGTACTGGTGCAAAAGTGGCTGCCGTCAAATCATCCAGGTGGTGGCTGAAGTGGCTCCCCACTCACTGAAGTGTTTTGAGTAGTGAGAAAACCACTATAGAAATGTAAAAAATCCAAACACAGTTGGTAATTTGGAGTTTCTGGACATTTTTGCATGGGTTTTCCTCCCTTATTTGCAAATGTTAGTTTAACTTTTGATTTCATATTGACCCTGTGTAGTGGTGTGCTAAACAGGCAAGTTCCGATTTGCATACAGTTTCTCAAAACTAAATCTAAAATTTGTTTTGCAGAATATTTCTCAGTTGCAAAACTCACAAAAAACTGCATTTTGGAAGTTTTAAATGTGTTTTGGGATTGAAAACAAAGGTCATTGTTCCATAAAGTGCTGTTTGCACTTTTATGTATATCTGCGATCTTTTCGGCCTGTGTTGTGATCTGTAGGATACCTGTCCAATCAATTCCGTATGTCTTTTGCTTTCACCACTGCAGTGCAGTGCAGTGCGATATTGAAAGACTGTGATATTTTAGACGAGAAGGCACACTAAAACACACCACAGACATGATGGAGCTGAAGATTGGCTCAGATATTCCTGACTTGTCGATGAGTTCCCTAAAAAGTAACAACAGGTAGCCAAAATAAACTGACAAAAAAACAAAAACGTTCTTCAGTGCAAAAATGCAGCACTGGCCCTCTTAACAGGGAACTAAAATAGAGTCTGTGCATCATATTCATCACTTTTGAGATTTAACGTTTGTCACCTCAACACACATTACAATATGGCTCAGTGATATGAATTATTATACATTTGAGTTGCCATATAGCTAGTTTGGCTACATTTCTCCACTTGATGAAGGGTGTCGTCATTTTCCCCGTTTCTCTGAAGTGTTGCGCACTCATGGGTTAGAGTTCTACTGTCAAGTTTTTTTTTTTCTGTATAAATCCTGACTTTTGTGTGGAAAGTTCTTTACGCACATTTCACTTCTCTTTTTGTGCTTATGCAGGTTTTATAAATCTGACTCCTACTCTTTTCCTGTCCTACAAGAATCCTTGGACATCTTACAAGAGCTGTATACTGTATGTGAGCTGGCGCGGTGATGGACTGGCACCCAGGCCAGTTGGTTCTTGCCTTGAGTACAATGCTGCCAAGATAGGCTTTGGTGTCCCACAGTGAATCAAATATTATTTTATATTTAAGACTATAACTGTTCTTATAAATGAACCCAGCTCCTTAGAGCTGAGATATTATATATGGATATAAAAATAATTGATTTATAATAGGACAGGCTCTGTCTACCAGGTGGAGCAATCAGTCATTAACGTAATGGTAATTGGTTTGCTAAGTCCTCTTGTAATACTGCTCACAATATAAAACTAAGAGTGATTGATTTGGCCGCTTTCTGTCAAGTTAGTTTCTGGTAGGCCCACAAAGCTAAATGAAGTAAAATTACTCAAATATTCAATAATTGTAGTGTCTTATTAATGTCTCCGTGAAACTTCTGGGTATTAAGGATGCTAGGCAAAAATAGAGAATTAATACATTTAACTTGAATGGTTTCTCTCAGGAAAGGCTTTGTTGCCCCTATGACCCTGACTTGCGTAAAATTAAATGATAAATTTAATCTTAAAAAATTAATTAATAAAATTAATTGCCCATTCATTGTAATGGTAGGTGGCTTCTAAAGAGATAAGTGAAAGGTACATTTATTAAAGATGTTATGTAAAATAATGAATTGGTTAAAATGTTAGAAAAAGCAGAGACAAGAAAATGGATGAATTGGTAAAACAAAATGAGTGGAATGATTTCTGGCAGAAAAAACTCCATCATCATAGTCTGATTGGCATAAGGTGAAACAATCAGCTGCTACTGTTACAGCTAACCATTAAAGGCACTACATAAAATAAAATAAAGAAAAAAGCTGGATTGGTTTACTGCCCAGATAAGCTGTGACACTGCAACACACACCGAGGTAAATTATGACTATAATGTTAATTGACTTGTCATTCCTTAAATAAATTAAACAGGGTCTGTATTGAGTAGTAATTAAACTTAACACCAAATGCAATTTCTATTCAGGCCACCTTGTCCAGTGCTTGAGGAACTCGTCTGTATACAACAGTATAAATAAATGGTGGAAAGAATGACACAGGCAAAGAGTGGGCCATAAGCTAACACCAGTATTCCTTCCTGCGTCGCTTCTTCACAAGGCAGCTTCAGCCGCACGCCGTCTAGACTGACAAATTAAAGGCCAATTAACGCAAAGTGCAGCCCGTGTTTGTGCGAGCCTGGCACTTGTCCATTGGGGCTGACATATCAGCGGAAGACAAGCTGGCAGTCACGTCAGCGAGGCCTGCTTCCAGCTCCTTTATCAGGAGGAGGGCAATCGGCTTGGCTTTAGCCTCGGGCCTCATTATCTTTTCTGAAAGATGCAGTAAATATTGATAAAAAAAGAAAAGAAAACACTGACTGGCTTTGATTTTACTGGGAAAAAGGGAGCTGGAGAGCAGAGAGAGCAGCCAGTGTCAACGTCTACGTTTCTGTCCCTCTCTCAGTCCAGCTGACTGGCACAAATGGGCTTCCAATCGAAAATGCATTTAAGAAAGCATCGGTCTCTGGGAGGTGTGGACATGCAGGCTTTAGAAACACTTAATGAAAAATGGAACCATGTCCCATGCGTTTTGGGCATGGCAGTGCACTTTAGGTCATCAGTTCAGTGCCTGCTGCTAATTCAATGTTTGATCTGAAGCAAAGCACTTAACCTGCCTGCGCTCTGAATTTCAAAAACAAGTATGTAGAGAATTGAAAAGTAGCCTGACCATTAAGCACGCTGAACATTTTTATTCTAACAAGTGATAGTACTTTTACAAGAAAGAAACAAATAAAAAATCTACATAAAATTATGTTTTAGTATTGTTTCAAATTTTTGTGATATTATTGTGGTGCCATTTTATGAATGGATTTTCTTTGCAATTTTGAGATTTGTTCATCCTGAGCACCGCCATGTTACTGTTGCTAGTCAAATGGCTGGAGGTCGGCCAGTGTGTATTGCAGTGCCATTTTGTAAATGGATTTTATGTGCCACAGAAAACATTTCGAGATGTTTTCACCCTGGGTGCCACCATGTTGTTGGTGACAAAGCTATTGGTAGTCACACTGTAAGACACCAGGGTTTCCGTGATGTCACTGTTATGAGAGATTGTATTTTGTGATGTCATCATCCCAGGCACCATCATGTTGTTTTTTCTAGCCATGTGTTCGGATGGCAGTGTGTGTGTGCAGCACCATCACTGCAATGCAACACATAACACACAACGATCGTCTGCACTAACTGTAGTTGAGGAACAATATACATATATACATATACTCTTTTAATATATACATACATACAAAAAGATCTTCCTTACTTTTAAATTTGAATTTAATTTTATTTGGTTTTGGTCACTGGCGCTCTAGCCCTTGTATGTTTACCGACTAGTCCTTTGAATTTCTCCTTTAACCTTCCTCTGCTGGTCCATTTTTTTCCCCATTTTCTACCATTTTTAGCCTCAATAACACACACCCACACACACAGTCATATATTCAGTACCTGTACCCATATAATACAAATGTACACACATCACATGGCCTTTCCCATAAAAGTCTCTGCACAAATACTCATCCACTTTACAAACCTTTTAACACACATATACACACACAAGTACTTAAACCGGTCTGCATTGCACTTCTGATGCCCATAATATACCCACTTACCTAGGCATCACCACCTTGCCCATTGTGCAAATTATACAAACAGACACAACTGCATCACACCTCCCTGTCCCTAAATACACACATTTGCAGACACTAACATTCAAGCTGTACCGAGTGCTTTCATGCACATTTTTATATGCATGCATATATTTTCATCTGCTTTAAACATCTCTGTGCCTAGGTACTCAGACGTGTACATACAAGTCTCATTTAAGTTACCCCATGTTCAAGCAAACACAAATGTACACCAGCAAATTTTTTTTTTTTTTTTTTACTCATAGCATAAGCTGCCTGAATTTGTTTCGTTCTTATTTTTGGATGTCCTTAACATCACACGCTGCACTTTCCAAACAGGGGAGTTTTATTTTGACAGTGTATGAAATTATAAGCACTGCAACAAGCATTGTTAAAGTGAAAGCAAACTGATGAGATCACATGATGAGGTTCTGTGTGTACAGGCATTTTTTAATAAGATAAACAGTCTCAATGATATAATAAACGGTGTAAATATTTGAGTGCCGAAGACTAGGAAATAACTGTGTATTCACGGATAGCAAATTAAATGTGTTAAATTACTTAAATATCAAAGGAAATTTGAAATACCAAGTTTGTCATATTTTTATGATTTTGGGGATGTTTGCTTTACTGTTTCTTTTGCTTTATTTAAAAAGACGAATGTGGCTGTATTTTGCGAAGATGGTTTATGAGATAACATGTAGGTGGCATTTGTCTATAGATGTCTACTGCAACTTCATTCGTATATGTCATAACATTTAATGTTCTATACATATTTCCCATAGTTCCAAACTAAACCAGACAGAAAGAAAACACAAAGAGAAAATAATGCGCAATTAATTATGAAACATCTTATAACACATTGCAGCCAGGATGGCTCTGGCCTCTCATTGGAAATCTTTGAAGTTTCTGTCTTCCAACCTCAGGAAGTCCTCTTTATAGAAGCTGCTCTGCGAATGACCGGGTCATCCAGGTTCAAATGTAGGTAAGTGGGCTGGGTAGACAGCCATTAGTAATGTGAAGATTTTTCTTTTGATTTTTTTAAAACCTATTCTGTCCTTTCTTTCATGTGGCCTAATGGTACATTTGCCAACTTTCCTATTTGACATTTAGAATCCCCTTTTAAAGTTTTTTCTTTCCTTGTCTTTAAACATTCACCCTTTCTCACAGGGTTTGAGGTGGCGACACTGGGGATGGGGTGCTTGTTTAACTTTTAAAACATCTACAATTGTTTATTTTTTATTATTATATTTCTGTTGGATTCAATAAAAAATTGCTCACAAAAAAGGGTCAGGACATATTACAGTATATGTGTGCTCTGTGGAGCCCTCCAGATGTAAACCTGTAGTGTAACACATTGAAACTCAATGCTGTATGAGAAAACAATTCAGAAAGTGCATGATGGGTAATTTCTGAGATACAGTCCTAAATAAGAATGAAGCTGGCAGGTTGGAAGCCAATTTTATACTTTTATTTTGTACTTGTGAGTAGCCTGTGGGTAGCGCTGCTGCCTTGCAGTTAGGAGACCCGGGTTCGCTTCCCGGGTCCTCCCTGCGTGGAGTTTGCATGTTCTCCCCATGTCTGCGTGGGTTTCCTCCCACAGTCCAAAGACAAGCAGGTTAAGTGCATTAGTGATCCTAAATTGTGCTTGGGGTGTGTGTGTGTGTGTGTGTGTGTGTGTGTGTGTGTGTGTGCGCCCTGCTTAGGGTTTGTTTCCTGTCTTGCGCCCTTTGTTGGCTGGGATTGGCTCCAGCAGACACCTGTGACCCTGTAGTTAGGATATAGCGGGTTGGATAATGGATGGATGGATGAAGTAGCCTGTGTTAAGTGGAAGCTGACGCAAAGATTACTGCCAGGGTAGCCCACCTTTAAATGAAGCTGTTGGTATGGCTATTTGAGCGCAATGCTGTGCTGTCCATTGGTCATCAACACTGGTGGCCTACATTATGGAAGTTACTTGTGTACTAGGAGCATCTTCAACCTTTAGACAAGTGACATTTATTTAGCTATGGGCTACTGCAGACTGGAGAAATGGCATCACAATATGGCAGCCAATTAAATGATACCATCTATGTCCAAAACACGGTCAAGTGTCCATTCTCCACTGCCCAAGGGAGGACTGTGTGGCCAGAATGAATTTGTCACAAGAAAGTGGGCTCGCAGAGGTTTATTTTCTCTAGATGTTCATTGCCTGGCTGTTTGGTGCTGGAATGGTAGCAAGATGGTCCATGCTGTTGTGTCTGATCTCCAGGAGACAGAGTTCTATAAACCAAACATATTCACTTTCTATGTAGTGTTGCATTTGTTTTTTTTTCCCCAAAAAAATATATTGTGCAAAAAAAAAAAAAAAAAAAAAAAAAAAAAAATTATTTTGTTCTATTTTGGTTTGACCTCTATGTGTTATTCCACTGCAAAATAAATACTATTAAGAAAAAGAATTGTCACATAGACACCTTTTTCAGACCACAGTATTCTTTAATTTTACCTTCAAGATTCAGATAAATGGCACATTCAGTTTACTGTATACACACGCAGTATCTGCCATTCAACTCCGCTCACTCAAACTGTGCTTGACTAATAATAATGTAAGTGTAAACCATCTCTCTTAAAATGAACTGCCATCAAAAAAAACATAGCTAAAGAGATAATTAAATAGAAAGGCCCGTTCTAATGGCAGCCATACTCTTGACAAGATGCGAGAATCCTGAGGTAAGGACTTTACCAGAACAAAGACATAATAGGATAGTGGTGGATGACAGCCTGCAGGACCCTGTCAACATTCAAAGCATTATGTTAAATAGGGTGACGAGAGACGTGATAGCTCATCGATCATATTCTGTGCATTGGGATGCATTTCTGACACTCCAAAACACCTGAATTGTTAACGCCTTGGCTTCTTCTTGTCACACTTCTCTCTTTCTCGGTGCCTGAAAATGGCTGATTTCCTCTCTGCCCCAATGAAGGACGCCTTTCTCTTATGGAAAGTGAGGCCTACTAATGAGGGTATACAAAACAGGGCTTTCGACTTTGAACCAAATATTATTGTTGACTCAGTCCCCACCTCTGAGTTACAGTGAGGCCCAGAACAAGTTAATTAATGAATCAATTATTAAAAATGTATATAAAAGACATTGTGGTCTTGAAAGGCATCTGATAAAAAGACAAATGAGATATCTGCTTTACATGATATACTGTGCACAGAATGCACACCTGATCTAGTTTAGATGCAAAAGAGTGCTCAGGAGTGTTGGGATTTTGATAGGAAATGCACAGGTTTTCAGATTCTGCACAAGTCATTGTCTTTGTGGAGTTTGCACATTCTCTGCATGTCCAAGTGGCCTCACACTTGGCCAAAGACATGAATTTTTAATTTTGAAATAATTGTCTCAGTGAGGCTGTCTGCTTTCATGGATCCTGCAATGGACCAACACCTTTTAATGAATTGTTTCTGTCTTGCACCCAAAAGTGATACTTAATTGGACTACATGTGCTGAAAATGTCATTGTTTAGGTGTACAGTTGTGTGAGAAAGAATATGTGAGTTATTCATGTTGTATATGCAGTGTCAGCACCACAGTCAGGACAATGTTTTTTGATTTTTCCTGTGCATTTAACACCATTCTGCCTTATAGACCAGAGAAAAGCTCAAAGGCTATACACTTTAATGCCTCCACAATCTCCTGGATCATGGACTACCTGAACAACAGGCGGCAGCTTGTGAGGTTCATGGACTGGTTGCTGTTGTTATACTTTGGAGTGATGCAGTAGTCAAAATGACACAAAGATATATAAATTAATCATTAAGCCTCAGGTAATTTGTGATACTGAGCTCTTTAACAAGTAGCAGCAATTGTAACTTTTTATTTTCTTAAAATGTCAAGTCTTTTGTTCAGCTTTTTTAAATTTGCTTTGCTTATATTTTTGGTTGCACCCCAGCAGTTCAAAGTGCAAGGGCTGGAGGAAATTGGAGGTGTAGTTTTAGGAAGAAACCATGTGGACGAAGCTTTTTCAGCAGTGGGTTTGGCCACTGCTCATTACATAGTTTTTAATGAGTTGTCTCCAGATCTGTGTTCTCGTTCAGAATCATATCTGGCCTAATGAGACTGTCCACATGAAATGAATGCGAGGGCTCAAATTCAGACCCTGTTGCTGCTTGTGTAGGGTCTGTGTGTGTATGTTTGTGTCTGGGTGTGTTTGTGTCTGTGTGTGTTTTTTTATTCAGGTTCTCTAGTTTTCCACCAACATCCCAAAGAGGTGCAAGTTGGATTATATAATTACATATCTTTTTTGACTTTTTTTGCTTTAGGAAGTTTTAGTACATATACCCTTTTTTAACAGACACTTTGTTTTCTTTGAAAAGTAGGCATTTGTGACTTACATCTCTTGTGTGTTTGTCTGTTTTTTTCACTTCATAAATCAGTTTATCTTAATCCAATTTTTGACAGCACTGGCCACAAGGTTGGAAGCATCCCTGAATGGTGCTCCAGTCCACCAAAGAGCTCACTTACTTATACCAGACCAGTTAAGAATCAGCAATTATTCGAACGCTCGTGTTTTTAAGAAGAATGTACATAACACAGAGAGACCATACAGCGAGCTGGGATTTGAACCCAGAACTCTAGAGTTGTTGGCAGCAGCTGAAGACACTATGTCACTGTACTGTATATGTGAATAATTTTATTTTACCTGACATATGCATTTAAGGAGCACAGAGGAAGTATGGTTAGTTATACAGGATTTATGAATATAGCGTTGTGGAATTTGCACATTGTCCCTGTGTCTATGTGGGTTCTTCACTGGGTACTGTGGCTTTCCTCTCTTGTCCTCAAAGTCATGCAAATTAGGTGAACTGGAGACTCCAGATTGGACAAGTGTGAGAATTAGTAGGGTTGTGTGCAAGAGTAGGGCCTACAATGGACGGCTGTCTTGGCCAGAGGGCGATTTCTGCCTTACGTTTGCTGCTGCTGGGACCGGATTAAGCTAGTTTGTGAATGTCACCACATCATGTTAAGCTATAAAACATAATATTTTTATTACAAAACAAATACCTTTATGACTAACTAGCCAATAAAGAGGGGAAAAACTGTTTTTTGGAAATTCAGCATGGCTAAACACAATCCCTAATTAGACAATAAGACAACATTGCATGCAATGGAGTCGGGAGCATCGACATGGCACTGTGCAGGTAAGGTCAAAGGCAATGACAGACAGAACATGATTGAAAACAGTTTCTCTCCTTTCGCCTTCAGCTCAGTGGTCAGAGCAAACTGACATTACTTCAGGATGGTCCCCAAAGAGCCAGTTCCTTCTGCCTAACAGACTCCTTAACCAACCCTGTTGCCGGAAGTCGGCGCTCAACTAGGAACGAGGGAAAGATGAACACAGAGGGCATCTCTGTAGGCCTGAACAAAGAAGCATAAAATCTGTGATTATTGGACTGAAGACTTTTATATTCCTTTTCCCAAACTTTCAGTATGGTTAAATGAGGTACTGGCAAGTCCCCAACACTTTATGTTCTCTCCTTTTCATATTTCTCATTACATCACTTTGTGAAAATTAGTTGAGTTGTTTACGCATTACTGGCAATTAAACAGTTTCCAATTTTATTTAAATAAGTCAGATTAATGAATTATTTTTATACTTATTTATTATCTCACACCTCTATAGATGGGTTAATCTACAGACATAGTTAAAGTTGTAAACACAACATAACATTCTTAGACCTGCTTAATTCAGTTCATGGTGGCAGAGAGCAGTAGCCTATCACGACAGCACAAGGTACAAAACAGGAATCAGTCTTGGACAGGGCACCGGTGCATCATGGAACACATTCACACAGACCCACCCTAGTGTAGGCCCTCCAACCTGCAGGGAAAAACCTGGGGGTTGGGGGCAGAGTTGGCACTCCAGCCACCATAAAAAACCTAACACTGTTCTATTCCATTTGAAGTAGTGTGGTGCTGAGGTGTTACCCGTTGCATGGCTGCACTCGGGTCCTAATCTGGGATCCTGAGTTGGTTTGTCATGTGGTGGGTGCGGGAATGCGCTGTATCAGCGTGTGCTCCTAACCTCACCTCACCCTAGTGCTCTCAGTCATACAGGGCCATTTAGAACTCCCCAGTGCATCTTTGGGGATGCCAAAGAAAAGCTGGAGTGTCTCTGTGGAAAGCCCACATAGACACAGGGAAAATGTACAGACTCTACATGATTTGAGCCCAGGATACTGGATCTATGAGACGGCAGAACTACCCACTGCACCAGAAGACAGATTCACACAGTGAATTATTTTACTTCCTTCTAGTTTCATCATAGGTACGTTCCCTTAATGGAAGAAGAGATGTCAAGCACCATGCAAGTGGTTTTGTAAGAAACACTCATTGAAGTACAAAACACTTAAACATCGTTTTTGTAAAATAGAAAGAGAAACAGGAATTCCCAATACTGTATCTATAAATGTAAAACTCTCTTCATTTGTACGTTTCTGTATATAATCACCCCATCCTTCCCTCACCCGCCCTTCTTTATTGTCACTGGCGTTTTTTCTGGGTTGTGCTCTCACTCAAGATTTATGAAGCTCCTGTCACTTGCGATGTAGGCTTGGCCTTAATGAGATATCCCACTGTTAAAATGTTTCAGTGTACAAATGAGCACAGGAATAGGCAAACATGGACAGATTACACAAGTTAATTTATGTAAAAAAAAAAAAAAAAAATTAGAAGAAGAAGAATCTGCTGCCGCCACTGGGCATCCATAAAGGGAGAAGAAAGTTTCATTCTCATATCCCCCACATGTCAAAAGTGATTTCATGCGCTCGGCATATGTGTGAATCTGCCACACCCTTTCTAGTGCTAATTTGCCCTTTTAGGCTTAATCTCTTTTACTGTGGCTTTCTTCGCTGTTTAATTAGGCCACAGGGAGTCAGAATAGACACTCTCCCCCGTCCCTCCTGAGCTTCTTTCACAGTTTGTTCCCTTCAAGGATTGTACTTCTGTCACTGAAATCAGACTGGCTGAAATGCTAACAAAACAGCAGCAAGCCTTAATTCGCCAAGATCTCCCACAACCTGCCTCCCTTTCTCTGTTTCTGAGAAGAGTGAACACGCACTGCTACAGTAGACGTAAAAGCATTTAAACAGCCACGCTGTGACGAGCCAAAAGTAAAAAAAAAAAAAAAAAGAGCTCCAGAGAAGAAGGACAAGAAAAGTTCAAACTCAGACAGTCTATGTGCCTCATTGGAGATGAATCTGTAGCAATAACTTAAAAGGAGGATGGAATGATCCACAAGAGAACCAATTGTTCTGGATAGGGAGTGAATGTAGCACCAGGAACATGGGAAAACAGCACAGAACATTAGTCCTAACCCCAAGCACAAGTCAATGAGGACAACAGTGGACCACTACAGGGCTGTAGACACATTATGAGTGGTACAGGCACCGGCTATAAAATCACTTGAAGGACAAAATAACCTGCTATGGTGTAGCTCTCAGGGTGAGTGTATGTTATAAAGTTTTAGCCCAGGTCTTAAGCATATGTCCTACATGTGATATTCTGACTCAAAGAAGTAAAACTGTTAGCCTGGAGTAGAGGAGACTGTGTGAGAACCTAACAAAGGTCTTCAAAATTCAAAAAGGCATTCATGAAGTATATCCAGCTGAATTAATGGTAAATTGCATACAAGAGGATACCAATGGGAAGTGTATTTACTCAAAAAATTGAAGGCATCTGGAAATAAAACAACTACCCAGGCACAAAGTAGAAGCAGAAACAACCCTTAAAAAGTATCTGAATGAGATTTTGGGTCAGCTTAGTTACTAACTAAACAAACAAACTTCATGGACTTAAGGGTCTCCTCTCATTTGGCAAACTTCTTATGTTCTTAACTTGGAAACTCCCAAGTGGTTTCTCAAATAGTCACAAACCTGTGAGAAAGTTCTTGAAGATTGCTACCAAAAATGTAGGAGATATGTCCCAACATGATCTGAGCTGCTTATGGGCTCCCAATAGATATTTAAGTTGTCAAAAAAAAAGAAACTGTTGAGATCTTCAGGTGTGAGAGTTCAATTCAATTTCCATTGAGCAATCAGGAAGAAACTCCATCAAGAAGGAGAAAAGACAAGGCTGAGTTGAGACAAGAAAACTGTCTTTAAAAAGACATGAAGAGGAACGTTGTCCAGCACTGACAAATTTCTAGTAGCGTTGCCTGTTTGTGCAAATTAGGATAGGTAGCGTAGTCCGCTAGTCCAGGCTAATCAAGCAAATACTGGTAGTGAGTTTAGATACATTTCACCTACTGTAAAAACAAGCATATGATGCACTATTACAGCATTCTTCACAATGTCAAATTGTGTAACTACTTTTAAGTCTCCTCCAATGGTCTTGCCATATAATCACGCAAGACTGCTCAAAATGCCTCCAGCTGTTAGTGAACTGATAAAAGCACCTTATGCTTGCTTCCTATTAGCTATCAGTACAAATGAGTCATTAAGTGTGAGAGGAAGCACAATCTCCAAATGACATAACGCCTGAAAAATAAATAAATAAATACATTGCATATGGCTGTCCTTACTCCTGCGTCCATTCTCATCATAACAGGCCCGCCTAGTTGAACAGCAGTGTTAGGGGTAACGTGTTATAAATAACATGCATTACGTAGTCAGACTACTTTTGAAAGTAACAATTTACCAAATGCAATACTTATTTTCTTGAAGTAAAAATACTTGTGTTACTGATATACTGTACATAAGATATACTGTACATATACACTACAGCAGATTAATCCTGTCAATAAATAGATAAATGACTGTTATTTTGCAGAAGTATTGATTTTTATTTTTTTTTTTTTGCAAAGACATTGCCTGCTGCTATCTGAGTAACATTGTGCATGCGCACGCTTTGGCCATCTGGTGACAACTAGTGAGGAAGGAGTGAAGAACGCATGTAACATGGAATCAAATAAAAAACTGAAGAAAAGTTCTAAGTACATGTTTAATTCTGTATGTGGTGAGGGGTAAATTTAATTTGCCCAGTTTAGGGTCACAGGGACCAAGTGATCATCGCAGCACCACTGGGTGTAGGGCAGGAGCTGATGAGCTTTTGCAGTTTGAAAACATGATCAAAGTGCTGTGTCAGTGCCACCCCAGCCACCTGCTCAGGGAGATGCGTTTTATAGATGGCTTCTCCAGGTATTCCTGCCCCCTTAGACAGGTCTCAAACGCCTGTGGAGTGTGTCCCTCTCAGGTCTGGACCCAGGGGTGCAATACAGTATTTATAAAACACAAGAAAATGATAGAATTTTCTGTGTTTCTAGTCAATTTCCTGAAAGTTCATGGGTTTAGAATTTAATAATAAACTCTGGACTGTGAAAGGTGCAGGTTTTCACACAAAAGAAGAAAAAGCAATGAACTGTTTGTAACACATTACATTTCACAATATGTTAGTAATTACTTTTTTTCAGTAATGAGTAATGTTCCCCAACACAGTTGGGGTGTGGCAGTCCTGGGAGCCTGCAGCCAGTTTTTTTTTCCGATCATTGTGCTCTTTCTGTAAGTTTGCAACCATGGGCTGAAGGGCCTGCTGAAGTCTCTAAGTAGTATGATATAGCAACCCTTGCTACATAAATGTGTGTTTCTCGCCTGTTATGATGGGAAAAAGAGGAAAAAAAAAAAAATCACAAAAGCCTAAAGTCGAGAGATTAGTTAGAATGAAGGCTAACTGAAAAGAAATTGGAAACATTTACAAACAAAATGAAGTCATTGACTTCATCAAGCACACTTTACAAGTTAATAGATACAGTAAGTTGTCCAACTACCACATCCGGACAATTTCTAAATGTCACCCAGGGGGTTCACTTCCACTGCACGGCTGAACTGTTCATTTCAAATTCCAACGTCCCTTGCAGTGAGACTTAAAATGATGAGAGCAGAGTAAAAGAAGTCAAGAGAGTCAATAAGGCACAACACCCTCGAATTGCATGAGTGGAACAGACTGGGCTTTGCTTACTGTATTTGCTCCTTTGAGCACCTTGATCACTCTTGAACATAATATATCTCTATATGTGTGCTGGCTGAGAGAAAATAGTAAAAGCAACAAAACTTTCACCTTGATAGTTTTAGATGTTCAGTCTGGTAGCCCATTATTGGACCTAGATTCCATTTCACTTTTTATTTATAGGTACAGCAACTAACAAAATAAAAGAAACAGCCGCATAAATTCTTTTAATAGGATATCAGGTCACCAGATTCAATGTGCCTTGAAATAGTCTACATTATACTGAAGTGATGAGATGTCATTCTTTTAGGAATGGGTGGTATGGCCAAAAATCTCATGATTAAAAATTCAGACAGTTTTGATAAAACTCCAAGTACAAATAACAAATGTATTAATGATTCATTGTTCACAAAGGTGTGCCTCCAATATAATGAAACATTTGTTAATGCTCTGCTGGAAACAAAAAGATTAAATAGCAGGTATTTACCTCTCCTGAACCAATAAAGATACAGCTTACCATTGGTTACTATGGAAATCTGTCATGGAAAATAGCCGATTAACTTAATCAGTGTGCTGGTTTAAGAATCACCTCATCAGGCATGTCACTATCCAAGTATGTGGATACTCTACGAAGAAACTTTTGCAATTTAGGCTTCCTAGTTCTTGACTTTTGCTTTGATATACTTTACTGCAATTTCTTCATTATTAATTTGGCTTTGTCGAAAGTTGGGAGTGCGTTACGAGTGTTGATCCTCTGCTTGTTTCCTCTCTTGGTATTCTATTTAAACTTGGTAGACTTCCTTGTGCTGCTTAACACTCTCTCTCTCTCTCTCTCATTCACGTCACCACTTCAACAAGCCACCCACCCGCAAACACAGCATCAGACATGGCTTTTTTCTCTCGCCTCTCTTTCTGTTTGCAGAATTGAAGTATGAATGAACTTTATCTTATTTTAAGACTAAAGAGGGATGGTTTGGTAATCTTGAACATAGTGTTATGACATATTAGAGTCCGTTTTGTGCTACTCATTATGCACAAATTGTAGATAAAATAAGAGGAAGCTCAGCTGAGTGAGTGATAAAAGGAGAACTCAGAACTTTCTGCATTGTAAAAGCAGTTCACATCTCCCAACATTCTAAATTTAATGTTAATGGTTACAGAAGATGGTATTTCATTACGCTTTTTCAGTTATATAATTAGAACAAGTTGCTAATTTTTCACAAGGTATCTCATCTAAGGGGTTGTCAGCATGGAGGTCCAATAAGAGGACATTTTCAGATTTTGTCACACTACTTGATGCTGCAAAACTAAATCAACAAAAAATAACATTTTCAGATTAAAATAATGTCAGGAAAATGTGGGACCTACCAATCCTGATAGAGTAAGGAGCAAAGAAGGAACAAGCATGGAATGGGCACCAGTTCATGGAAGGGCATACTCATTTGTTGTGACTGATGTTTTTAATTTATTTTCTGTGTCTTCTCTGGGGAGATTTTAAGACTTCTATGTTAGGTGTTTGAGGTCATTTGATCTAAGTAAACTGATTCTGGTGTTTATTATGTAAATTATGTAAGAATTATGTTTTTGGACTTCTCTAGCGCCTTCAACACCATCCAACCTCTGCTCCTTAGAGACAAGCTGACTGAGATGGGAGTAGACTCACACCTGGTGGCATGGATTGTGGACTATCTTACAGACAGACCTCAGTATGTGCGTCTTGGGAACTGCAGGTCTGACATTGTGTTCAGCAATACAGGGGCGCCGCAGGGGACTGTACTTTCTCCGGTCCTGTTCAATCTATATACATCAGACTTCCAATATGACTCAGAGTCCTGTCACGTGCAAAAGTTCGCTGATGACACTGCTATTGTGGGCTGCATCAGGAATGGGCAGGAGGAGGAGGAGTACAGGAAGCTAATCAAAGACTTTGTTAAATGGTGCGACTCAAACCACTTACATCTTAAAACCAGCAAAACCAAGGAGCTGGTGGTGGATTTTAGGAGGCCCAGGCCCCTCATGGACCCTGTGATCATCAGAGGTGACTGTGTGCAGTTAGTGCAGACCTATAAATATCTGGGAGTGCAGCTGGATGACAAATTGGATTGGACTGCCAATACTGATGCTCTATGTAAGAAGGTCAGAGCAGACTATACTTTCTGAGAAGGTTGGCATCCTTCAACATCTGCAGTAAGATGCTGCAGATGTTCTACCAGACGGTTGTGGCGAGTGCCCTCTTCTACGCGGTGGTGTGCTGGGGTGGCAGCATAAAGATGAAAGACGCCTCACGCCTGGACAAACTTGTTAAGAAGGCAGGCTCTATTGTAGGAGTAAAGTTGGACAGTTTAACATCTGTGGCAGAGCGACGGGCATTAAGCAAGCTCCTGTCAATCATAAATAATCCACTGCATCCACTGAACAGTGTCATCTCCAGGCAGAGGAGTAGCTTCAGTGACAGACTTTTGTCACTGTCCTGCTCCACTGACAGACTGAGGAGATCGTTCCTCCCCCACACTATGCGACTCTTCAATTCCACCCGGGGGAGTAAATGCTAACATTTTATTTTTTTTTTTCTTTTTTCATTTTTATTACTATTTAATTTAATATTGTTTCTTTGTATCAGTATACTGCTGCTGGATTATGTGAATTTCCCCTTGGGATTAATAAAGTATCTATCTATTTTTTCTAGTGTTTCTTTTGAATAATTTGAAAATTTTTAGTGTCTTTCCCACATCACTATTTGGCTTGCCATTTTGGAGCAATCATGTTTGTCATTGCTACAGCAATTCAACCCATAACTGGCTGGGCGTGTGCAACACATGGTGCGACCATACAAAAGTCAGGTTCTGAAGACATTTGAGTATAAGATTATAACTGCATTAGTGTGTGATTTCTTGCAGCTTACACCTTCCTAGTTAACCAATCTGTTTTTTGGTGTAAAGATCTTTGATTTTTGATTAATTATTTAATTAATTATTACTAATTAATTGTTTAATTACTTCATGACAAATTTTATTGTTTGGTAACAAATGTGGCTTAAATTTTTGACAAATGTTTCACCTCCTGATCGTTTCTAATAAAAGTATCTTTTCAGAACAACACTCACAAGAGACCAATTTACAATTGCCACACTGGAACCTAACACAGGGAATGGGAGGAGCGGAGCAGCAAAAGGCCCATGAATTTATGAAGAGAGCATGTGACAACAAACAAACAGTGATCAAGTTCTGCATGTTGGATCTATGAGGAATGTACATTAACTACAGTAAATGCCAAAACTAAATCTACAGATAACAAATTTAACTCTAGTGTCCAAAAAGCAGTTTTATTTAGGATGATCAGCTGAAATATCTAATGAGTAAGACACCATACCCAAAATGTAGTTTAAATGATAACAGAGGGCCAGTGGCAGTGAAAAGCTTTAGAGGTACAAAGAGAATGGGCAACGAAGAAATGAGAAACAGACAGATATACTGTATGTTAGCAACAAACAAAAGAAATCCCGACTGCCTGGTTCAAATAGAGGAAGCTTCTAGCAGTCCTATAAAAAACAAGAGGGACATTTTCCTAATGTGATTTGGATGAACCCATCTTTCTTATAAAGAAAGGACAACGTTAATCTCAATTTAA
Organism: Polypterus bichir lapradei; assembly: GCA_026402145.1. Taxonomy (NCBI): domain Eukaryota; kingdom Metazoa; phylum Chordata; class Cladistia; order Polypteriformes; family Polypteridae; genus Polypterus; species Polypterus bichir. The sequence continues at coordinate 3,292,823 of JANRMT010062845.1, read as the reverse complement.
CAGTTCTGGATGATTGCCTTTATCTCAGGGTGTAGCATTTTTGTCTGGCTGGGATGATTGTCTACCTTTATAAAACTGCCCTTGTTCACCCTTGTCAGCACCATTTGAACCTAATCAAGACCAATGTCAGAGAACATGTTCTCCACCTACATTTTCTGTGCCCCACACCTCCTACAGAACCCCAGATGACAGTAGTTCAATTCCACAAAAAAAACAACCTGCTGTAGTTCCAAAGGATATCTCAAACCCCAATTATGTGACTTTGTAAGTCAACATCCATCATTTTGGCTACTACCTGTATACTGTATAAGAACATAGTATATTATTAGCATATTGCTTAGGAAATGACTTTAAACCATCTACAATAAATTATAATTTACACAATTCTCTTTTCTGATTTGTCTCCAAATTGCCAGATGTTACCATATGGGTCCAGAGTCATCTATTATTATTTAATTCAAATTTCACTATTCAAATTCTGACTCCAGCTGCTTACATGTGCCTGTACTCTCTTTCTAAACCATGCAATTCAAGGCGTGGTTAAGACGACAATTTCCAGATGCCAAAAATATTAGATTATTGCTGATCATTCAGAAAAGACACTCAAGACTTCAAAGTTCATTTAGGACAGAGGGACACGAGACACAACTGCCTGCACTTGTGAAAATGCAGCACATCACTGCACTGGTGTTCGCGGGCCAGACAGTGAGGCATATTTAATCTGGTCCTATAGCTAATAGGCTACTCACTGATTGCTAGCCACTGCTGAATGAGGTCAAATTACATGACTGATGAATAGCCAAGGGATTCAATTAACCAAATAAGAGCATTTGAAATCTTTAATGATGAAAGCAGAATAAATGAAAGTGTTTGGCAGGATCTGAAGTGTCCTGTTAAAACGCTAATTAGAAATTAGTTGGATGATTAACCCATAATCATTAAGAAGTTTTTGGCGTTGCTTCTTTTTCTTTCACTGGTGTGTCACAGAGAGGAGATTTTTTATTTATTTATTTTTTTAATCGGCAGTCCCAGATTTGGTGTCAGTCATTACAATAAAACAGATTAGTAACGGTAAGATATGGGGGAAAAAATAAATGAATAAATAAAAATGTATATATATATATATATATATATATATATATATATATAAATATCTGAACAAAGAAAGAGCCAGAACACTGTATAAAAAGTCAGGAATAATAGGGCACATACACAGTCTATTGGTCAGTTACAGTATGTGTCTCATGCAAAGAGCAACATTAAGGTGATGTGAAGTCCTGCTTGCAATTCATTTTTCTGCCTTCAGCAAATTTTTCTGATAGGATTCTTTTATCACATGGCTGAATATAAATATTTCAAAATTTCAGGTAATTTTGTTTCGGGTGTGTGTTATGGTATGATATAAATTACTTATTAATTTTTTTTACCATGACACCATCTTGTTTTTGTTACAGGTTTTGACAAAGACACAAATGAAGGTTGCTAGGCAATTGGAGCTGGAGGTCACAATGTAAGTGAAGATACTTCAGCCAGCTCCTTAGTACAGAGACCATCCAAGTCTGACTTCTACTACTTCAGCTATTTAAAGTGTTTCAGTTTTTGAATTGTTCTACTACCATTTTATAATTGTTGCTTGATTTTACTTCACATTTTGGGTAGCCATTTACTAAGGTCTCTTTCCTAGGTTTGACAATGCTTCTTTACTTACTTAAGGTTCTCTTCAGACCTGTTTTCAAATTTTACTCTATGGTCTGCTATTTTCCTTCTCTTGATGGAACAATAGGAGTGGGAATTGCCAGGAACCCCACAATATCTTGTGGAAACAAACTATACATATTTTTAAGTTTTTTTATTTAACATCAGGGAATCTGTTTCTGGTGTTATTTTTATGTTTTATACTATTTTATCTTTATTTTGCAGTTTCTAGTCATTGCTTCTCACTACCAGAAAACTGTCCTTCTGATTCTATGCTTGATACACTCAGGCAGGGACTATCTATTTAAATCTCAATGAGAAACTAAACGGTTAATTAATGGGTCATGTCTAGGACCAGGGATAGCCCTGTAAAAAATGGAGCCATCATGCCACAGGGTATCCTTGTATTCCTGGTCCCCAAAACAAATGACAAACATTACTGTGGCCTCTGCTCAGGCTTCTAATTTATTCATCATTGTACTCCCCATATTTATACCCTTCCATAGCAATGAATTAGCAGTAGACAAAATGCTGAAGACCCAACTACTTTAAAGACTCACATATTTTTATTAAAATATTTTTAAACTAGAAACACTTGGAACTTCGATCCTTGAAGAAAGGTGGTTCATGCAGATTTTACAAAATACAGCACCCCAAGTCACTCCAAGGTTGTTACAATGCCCTTTTTTACAATCTGATGTTGTTGCGACAGACATGGTATTTGCACGCATAGTCATACTTTTCTTGCCAGACATGACACATGACCAAGCCACTGCATGCCATGCAAAAGACCCAAAGTCCAATAACATGGTGGAGGAAGACTGCACCTCCAATTCTTTAGTTTTGTATGACTTTCTGCTGTGTTTGTAGTGCATGATTGTGATGAAAATGATCAGTCAGCCTGAACAATTGTGCTTCACTGTCAGCAGAACATGCCAAGATTCCGTTCCTGTCAGCAATGCAATGTTCCCACACCATTGCTATTTTCTGGTCAGACACCAAGCGCAGCAATGCTGCAACTTGACATGAGAAGAACTTAGAGCCCAATATTGTCGCCCAGGTAGCCCATGTGATCAATTCATGGGTCATATTATGCATAACATGGCATAAGTTCTCTGTAGTTGCATTCACCTAGGGTTTCCAAATACTTTGAAATATTTAAAATGCAGCTTCCAGCCAAGCATTCCAGATACTCACTGAACATAAAAAACTCCACAGTCCAAGTGTCTTCCTTTGAAAGATTTTAGAGAAATTCAAAGCAAACAGTTCATATAAAAAATAAGGGAAGACAGTTGATAATACATGCAAAAAAGAGGGAAAAATAAAACTTAGGGTGTTCCGCTTTAGGTTTAAGTATCTAGGTTATATTTATTAAAGGTCCTATACCTGTATGTTATCGCTTTCACCACTTGTTGCACATAAAGAACATAACATTCGTAATGGTCAGAAAAGTCTATGCCCTTAATGCCTATCTGTCTTATTACAGTTGATGTTTTTTTTCTAGCTGTCTAACATCAATCAAAAGACTATTCTGTTAACACACTGAGATAACATAATGAACATTTAACTTATAGGGGGTTAATTTGAATTTTCCATTATCTATGTTGTGTTATCAAGTTCAGATCTAAGCCAACAAAGGTATATTTACCATTAACATTAACTTAAAGGATTTGTCTTGTAAATTCTTGATTGACACAAAGATCAAGGTTCAAGGCTCAGTAGTTCATGAGTTTCTGTGTGACTGACAACCCTTAGCATGATAGATAGATAGATAGATAGATAGATAGATAGATAGATAGATAGATAGATATTCATACATGTTTAGATATTGTTTGCTGTTGTCCATAGGCAACAAAATTTCTAGTATAATAGACATTTTCATTCTGGAAGAAAATATGACATTAAAATACTTTCTTTGTCATCACTACAAAATGCATGGGGTAAGTAACATATTAAAAAGTTATTATTTTTTGAGTGGAGTATAAGCCCATATTAATATTCAAGGGGTTCCCCCCCCCGGGGTCCCCCCCCTCATGACTTTTCTCATTAATTCTGAGCCAAGATGCCTTTCTTCTTTTGAATGGAAACACAACTCCAAGCCTTGACAATCCATAAACACTTACTGACTGCACTAGTAAAGTCTGTCAAAATACAGTAGCTTAGCAGTATGTCTCAAGTTTCAGTAATAATCAATCACAAATGTATTATTGATATTGTTAAATACTACGATGGACATATTTTTATATTACCCTTGTGCAACAGGCTGTATAGGAGATTATTCTCACCCAGGCAATGGCTCTGTCTCTGCACTCACTTTTGCCCGCAAGTCCAATCATTTAGCTATGTCTAATAAATCAGAGAAAATATGCACCCTGCTAAAGAACCTGCCAAGGCAACAATACATTTTTACATTGTGAACTATATAAAACCCACCTTAGCTATATTTAATAAGATGCATTGCCCATGTCTCTTGCAGAGTGACACTTCTGTATAATGTCGGCTTGTCTAACTGGAGCTATTTACAAAACCAGCTCTACTGTAGCAGCAGCAGTGAAAGCTCAGCTTTGCTTGAATTCCACCTAATCAATACAGCATTCTGCCTTCAACAGATACAAACTTATCTCATCAAAACTAGAAGCAGAAAAAAAAAAAAAAAAAATATCACCCAGCTACCATTCTGCTTACTAAATTGCAAAAGTGGATGCATGATAAATATAACATGCAATGGGCAATAGCAAATCCCTCAAGTTACCGTGCTCGTCACGGCAGGTCATTATGCAGCACTCATGAGTTATGCGATCGGCCTCAATTTGCTGGCTAACTTGGAGGTTTCCTATCACCCTCTGCATAGCCTCTATTTTAGCCCAGAATTTACTTGCTGCTGCTCAGCACCCCATGGTATACACTTTTGAATGGTTTAATCTAAAATGTTATGTCTAAATAAAGTCTAGGTGGGAAATGTGGTCACAAATAGCTTTCAATGTATTTCGGAAAAGGAAAGAAAAAAACAAAGCTAAACCTAAATTCTTCTTCAAGATTGAAATAGCAAACTGACAGACAGACAGACAGACACATAGACTCAACCGGAGAGAGGATCGTTCATAAGGACACAAGTTAGCACTGTGTTAAGTAAGCACAAAAGAAATTTATAGCTTTTCTGCCCCATGGGAGAGATCCAATTAACACTGTGCTAGCTGCTATCATCAAGTTCTAACATGCAGGTGTGTTTGTTAAGCACTCAAAAGTAAGAGCCACTAAAATGACTTACTACCTCAGCTTATGGGGAAAATGCAAGTTTAATTAATGAGCAGGACCCTACCTTAACATAGTGAGCTGATGCACCTCAGTTCTACAGCAACATATTGAGCAGTTATTATTTTCATATACACTCAGTGGCCACTTCATTAAGTGCATCTATCTAGTCCTGGGTACAAACCTCCTTTCTACCTCTAGAACAACCTGAATTCTTCAAGGCTTGAAATCAACAAGGACCTGGAAGCAAACCTCTGGGTTTTTACTCCATGATGAGTCAACACTATTAGTCACTTTCTGAAAATTTTTTTGACCACACATTAATTCTGCAAACCTTGCATTCCATATCTTCCCAAAAGTGCCTGATCCTTCAATTAGTCCCTCGCTACGTAGAGTTGCCACATTCTTGCCATGTTTCCCAGGTACAGTTTTCTCCATAGCTGTGCTTGTTGTGTTGACCAATGTCTCACACTTGTCAACAAATTTCATTGAGAGTAATAATGCTCTGTTCATGTGCTATTAAGAGTATTTGGAGCTCTGTGTTGTGAACTTTCACCTTTCGCTTTGCACTCACATTGGTTTCCTGTTGGACTATTTGGAGAAATGCAAGATCACTGCTGATTTGTTACTTTGTCTACAAACAAAAGCAATTAAAGATAAACTACATTTTTCATGAAAATAAAGTTCAAAATAAATGAGTTAAGTGTGTATCACTTCACTCCAAATGCAGTTTGACCAAAAAATGCCATTTCAAGCTGACCAGGTTGTAGTTTTTATTTTACAAAATCGAAGAAGGTGAAACGTCAGCTTTATAACACAACTCAGAGAATTTGAGTAGCTTCGCTTTCTCCAACTTGTCTGACATGTAGTCAATGCCGGACAACTGAAAACAATATGAAACCATCTATGAAAAAATTTAATGTTACTCATGTTGCACAATCCACACGTGAAGTCATCCAGTCATATGCTCCCAACATATTGTTAAATAAACCACCTTCGAAAAATATTGTGGTGAACAAGAATGAAATACGCTCAGACATGAATGAGTATTTGAATTGTAGACCTTCAACCCGTATTAGACGGGTAACACAGCTAGTTGTGTAACTAAAACAAACCCTCAGTAATCCTCCTTTAAACGTCTGCAGCTAAATGTCTGACTCTCATCTTATGATCCTCTGTATAAGCTTTGATTTACAGGCAAGTACAGATGAAAGGCTACTCATATACTGTATGCCAAACATTAATGCAAAGCTGGACAGATTATCAAGGTTTTCTTTTCTGATTTGCTTTTTGTTCTCACCCTTAAGCACACCTCTATCAAAACAAAAAAGCCAAATCATTACAGCTTTAAGCAATTCACATAAACAAGAAGCATCATCCCACTTATTATGCAGTATTGATAATTCAGTAAAATTGTGGGAGCCGCATTGCCTACTGTAAATAGTTTTTTAGCAAAATAAAACAGCAAGAAATGAATAATGTAAATTCAATGTCTGACCTTTAGTCACCGTTTTAAGGATACAATATTCTGTTACTGTAAAACAGCAGGAAGACACCCAGGCGTAGGTATATTTATGTTCAGTCACATAATTATTATTGCATAAAACAATTATCTATGAGAAGAAGCAGCACTCCTCTACAAAGCTGTTTCCAGGTAATAATTGCTTTTGCACCTTTTAATTTAGGAACTCACTATGTGAATTCTACTGGAGAGCGCTCTAAAAATACAAATTGTTGATTAAATGTTACATTTGAAATAGCCTTTTCATGCCACTTTGAAACCAAATTAATCAAGGTGTAAAAAGTAAGGACAACAGAATGTGAATTTTGTTTAAATTAATTTAAAGACATTTGTCATTCTCTGCAGTATTTCATAAGGCATCCCCTAGAGATGACACAGAAAAGTAGGGTAGTTCAAGAAGGATACATTAGGTAAGGTTGCCAAGAAACACATTAACTTTTTAAAAGGAATAATCATAAATAACTGTAGTAAAATAAACTGAGGGAGGTTACAAAGACTGATTTGCATGGCAAACAGACTAACTAGAAGTTATTAATTTCTATAGATTGGTTTTGGAAAATCAAAACAACCACTTCATGTCTAAATTATCAAAGAAGTGTGTGTGTATATTGTATATCTACATCCATCTATCTTATCCTGCCTACTACGCTAAAATATATATCTATCTAAACTTCTAAGGTCTGTCACACAATTACACATGAACAAACTCAATCTTTGTTTTATTCGAAATGTTATGACCTGTGGTCATGTGTTTATGGAAAAGTGATCAAGAAACCAAATGATAACCACTGTAATGGCAGAAAGAAAAATAAGAGCAGCAATATCTACTAATCATCAAACACATTACAGAAAACAATTAAGTGATGAAGAATTAGAAACAAGAAGACAAGACACACATAACAAAAAGGAAATAGACAAGTAAGAAGTAATCCTCAACATTGGCCTGATATTTTCTGGAAATTAAAAAAAAAAAATGATGTTGCAGCAACTTGGTGGCCAGGAATGTTTATTGTAACAGCACAGTCCTCACAAGACCATCTATTGATAATCCCCTGGGAAGCAGTACATACATGCTCAGAATTCACAATCATTTATAAATATTGTGTTTATTGATCATTGAATATCAAACTTTTTTAAACGTAAGTAAATAATATCAAACTTTTTTAAACGTAAGTAAATAAAGGACAGCATAGTGTCCAGAATACAGAATGCAAAAAGAAAAAGGGACAGAAATGATGAATGACAGTCAAGAAGATCATCAATTAATCAAAAGTTCTGACTAAATAAAAGCATTGCTTTTACATCCTTACATCAATATTTCTTTGAAGACCACTAGTTAGGAAAGTTACATTAGCAATGTCATCAACGTCAAGCTGTATTTTTTAATGTTGAAAACAAAAGAATGTGTGGTCATAAACAGAAAAATTCTGCTTGCTCTAGATGAGCCACCAGAAGTTATTAAATACATTATGACTTCTAGGGGAACTGAAAGAAGTAACTTTTTAGAAAACATAAGAAGTATCAAAAGCTCCTTATCTTTAACTTGGTTTTTATTTACTTTTTATTTTTGGACAGTGAGTCTGTGCATTCCACTAGTGTATATATAGTGAATAGTTATATATAGTATACATATTCTCAAACATGTGAGCATGAGGAGTGTGACACAGGCTTTGGTAAAAGGAAACACAACGGGAAGGATAAAAATGATGCACAATCAGTAATACAGTTTCCGTTTCTGTCCTTCGTGTGAAGGAGAACCCGGTGGAAAAATAGCGATGTCATTTCCTCACTGCATTCACAAGCTCCGCCTCTTCTGATTCCTCAGTGAATTTAATTGTAATGTAACTGAAAATGGAAAACCTGCTTCTGAGGGAGTTGGAGTGTCATAAAATGAGAAGACAATCTTTTGCTCATCATTAGCTGCCAAGACTGGCACAGAAAGTCAGAAGCATTTATCAACTTTCTTTTCTTTTTTCTACATTTGCTAGACACTAAACAGGGCACCTTTGGGACCCCAACCCTATATTATATATACAAATGGAACGCATGAGTGGACTGGCATTCTGGCAGGGATTAATGGTGTTTCTTTTGCCGGCCTGGAAAACAACTATACTAAATGACAACAGGTCACTTTTCCATACTTTATGGCCATCAGGTTGCCACTTTGCCTGTGTGGATGGGAATGTTGGCTGGAAGTGTTTCCCCAGTACGCTGGCTGGTAGCATCCTCTGCCAAGGCTGTTGTTTGCAGGGCAGCAAGAGAGAAGTAGTCTTTTTTTGCTTTGCATGAAGGGATGCTGAAGGGAGCTGTGTACCAGAGAAAAATTTGTTATCCTAGAGCTCAGTCTGACCTAGAAGTGCTTCTAAGCTATTCCCGTTATGTGCTACAAGTGCTCCCAAATTGGACTTCAAAAGCCAGGTTCGTTAGTGTAAGATACAACTAGGATAGAGCTCAGCTGGAGGTGAAAGAAGGAGTGAAAGAAAAGCAAACAGCTTGTTTTTAAAGTAGATGGGACTTGGGTTTTCATTCTGAGTTGGTGACGATATGTATATACTGTATTATATGTAACAGATACAATATACAGTATGTACAGTATATATACATAGAGACAAGAATCTGTATCAAGGAAAAGCAAATTAAAAAGTCTACAGAGACATTGGTGTAATCATGCTATAATAATCTAATTTTACTTAGACTTTAATATTCTTTGGTAACAAATTGGAATTGACTCTTAATGAAACAGCAAGTAATATTACTGTACTTCATAAGTGAAGAAAATGAACAGTACAAGGTGCAATACAGTTTAACTAAACTATATAATACTGCACCTTCTAAGACAGTATGGGCTACAGTCCAAAATGTTGAGGCTCTTGTCAAACACAAAAAATGTTACATACTCGATGCGCACCTTAACTCCAGTTTTCCTACTGAAGCTGTACTGTCCTTCGCACTTTAGGCAGAGACACTCCTTTGAAATCAAGTGGGTGATCCATTCTGTGGCCCCAACATTTTTTCAATATACAGTAAAATGAAAACATAAAACTGTCTGAATCACAAATCTGCAGTCAAATGTCTTCCCATCCTGATTGGTCTTGATAGTAATACAAACAGGTCATATAATGTTATGGTGAGAGAATAACTAACAACAACAACTAAAATCAACAGGGATGGTAAATCTGTAATGGGTCCATAAGTTCAGAGAGATGATATGATAAAAAAAAGAAATGCAGATCAACTGTATTTATCTTTTATATAAAAAAAAATGAAAAAAGCTACTTTTTAGGTGTAATGATGCCACATTCAGGAAACTAAATACACATCCCATACCCTGTCTGCATAGAATCTGCATGCTGTGTGTGTGTGTGTCCTGGTGCTGTTTTGGTCAAGTTCACACTTCGTTCTTAATAGCTGGTAGAAAGTTTTTTCCCACTCCTCTATGAAGAATTCTTTCAGCAGTGTGATGTTTGAGGGGTGTCTTACATGCTCAGCTCATGTCAAATCTCTCCACAGAATCTCGATGGGATTCAGATCTGTGCTTTGACTGGGGCATTTCGGAAACCTCCATTGCTTTCCTTTTAGCCATTACTTGGTGGGTTTACTAGTATGTTTGGGGGTCACTGTCATGTTGCAAGGTCCAGTTTTGGTCAAGCTTCAATTTTCGGACAGATGGCCTCACGTTATCCTCAAACACCTTCTGGTAAAAACAGAAATCTATAGTGGATTCTATGATGGTCAGCTGACCAGGCCCTGATGCAACAATGCAGCCCCAAACTAGAACATTTCAACCACCATGCTTTACAGCTGGTATCAGATTCTTCTGGTCAAATGCTGTATTTGGTTTTTGTCAATTATATCTTCTGGTACCACGACCAAAAAACTCTATTGTTGCCTCAACTGTCCAAAGGATATTGTCCCAGAATCCTGGTCTTCATTGCCCATGTTCATGGGCAAACATTTGTCTTGCCCTGATGTTTTTTCTGGAAAGCAAAGCTTTCCCCCTGACACAACTCCTATGTAAATCTAATTTGTGCAGCCTCTTTCTAATGGTAGACTCATGCACTTTGACATCAACAGTGGCAAGAGCTACATGTAGGCCTTTATGATAAAATTCTGGGGTCCTTAGTGACTTTTCAACATCTTGCATTCTTCTCCTAGGCTGAAGCTCCTATGTTGGACTGGCCAGGACAACTTGCCACTTGTCTGAAATGTTCTCCACTTGTAGATGATCTTCCAGATAGTGGAATGGTTGATTTGGAGATATTTTTAAATCCCTTCCCCAGCTCATAGGCATAATCTATAGTCTTCTTTCTGAAGGCCTCAGAGAGCTCTTTTGATCTCGGCATAGTGATAACACACACTTCAACAACAAAGACAAAACCAAATTAAATGTGTGAGTTTTAAATAATACAAGTTCAGACAAGAGTTCTCTAATGATTTTCTAATCATTTGCACTTGATCTGGTGCACCTGATTCTAATCTGAGGTAGTGATAAATGTAGGCATCTACATACTTTTTCCACATACAAGCCTAACATGTACTGTACATGTATATCTATTTAAATTATACATATCTCTCTATTATAATAAAAAAAATCTTAGGAGACAGGACTTTTTATCCTGCAACAAGACGTGATCTTTTGAAGAGAGATACTTCCACGTCCCGCGAGACGAGACTTTGTGCCAAGAGATTTAACTACACCCAGGGCTGGAAATAAAAGACAAAGAGTAGATGACAAAGTAAAATGTGGTAAACAATTCAAAAACATTGGCGCGGCACACATGCGGAGCAGGTTAGAGATAATGGAAGTATGAAAATTCGAAAGTCTCAAAAAAATTATAGTAAAGATTGCATTAGCGGAAACAAAAGGAAATTATTACTTGGTGAAATAATGGAACAGCGAAAAGAGATCAAATATATTGTTCGGATTTAAACTTTAAGTCGGAGACTTGTAGATCATCTAATTCGTGTGGTCATCAGGGAAAAGTAGAGTTTCTTTCCAATGAAGAGGCATATCCATGAGAATTAAAAGGTTGGTTGGTCTATCGTCATTAGATACGGGGGTCTTCCCAGACTGTCTTAAGACTGCTGTAGTTAAACCCCTTCTTAAGAAACATAATCTTGACCCCTCGGCTCTTGAAAATTTTAGACCCATCTCTAACCTGCCTTTCTTAAGCAAAGTTCTGGAGAAAGCAGTCATTATGCAGTTAAATGACCACCTAAATAAACCTGCTATTCTTGATAAATTTCAGTCGGGTTTTAGAATAAATCACAGCACAGAAACTGCACTCGTTAAAGTAGTAAATGATTTGCGAGTGAACGCAGACAGAGGCCATATATCTGTTCTCATCCTCTTAGATCTGAGTGCTGCATTTGACACCATTGATCATAATATTCTTAGAAATCGCCTTAGTCAATGGGTGGGCATCTCTGGCAGTGTCTTAAATTGGTTTGAATCCTACCTGACAGGGAGAAAATTTTTTGTTAGTTGTGGTAATTACAACTCAAAGACACATGATATCCGATTTGGTGTTCCACAAGGCTCTATCCTGGGTCCGCTGTTATTCTCAATCTACATGCTTCCGTTAGGTCAGATTATCTCAGGGCACAACGTGAGCTACCACAGCTATGCTGATGACACACAGCTGTATTTATCAGTAGCACCTGATGACCCCGATTCTATTGACTCACTAACACAATGTCTGACTTGTATCTCAGAATGGATGAATAGTAACTTTCTCAAGTTAAATAAAGAGAAAACTGAAATCTTAGTGATTGGCAATAATGGATACAATGAGGCTATTAGAAATAAACTGGATACATTAGGATTAAAAGTCAAGACGGAGGTAAAAAGCTTAGGGGTAATTGTTGACTGTAATCTGAATTTTAAATCGCATATTAATCAGATCACTAGGACAGCATTTTTTCACTTAAGAAACATAAGTAAAGTTAGACCTCTTATATCACTGAAAGATGCTGAGAAATTAGTTCACGCGTTTGTTTTCAGTCGACTAGATTACTGTAACGCACTCCTCTCAGGACTACCCAAGAAAGACATAAATCGTTTGCAACTAGTGCAGAATGTAGCTGCTAGAATCCTAACTAGGAAAAGAAAATCCGAACACATTTCTCCAGTTCTGATGTCACTACACTGGTTACCTGTGTCATTCAGGATTGACTTTAAAATTCTGCTTATGGTTTATAAAGCCTTAAATAATCTCGCCCCTTCTTATATATCGGAGTGTCTGACACCTTATATTCCAAATCGTAACCTCAGATCCTCAAATGAGTGTCTCCTTAGAATTCCAAGAACAAAACTTAAAAGAAGTGGTGAGGCGGCCTTCTGCTGCTATGCACCTAAAATCTGGAATAGCCTGCCAATAGGAATTCGCCAGGCTAATACAGTGGGGCACTTTAAAACACTGCTGAAAACATATTACTTTAACATGGCCTTTCTATAACTTCAATTTAACTTAATTTAACTTAATCCTGATACTCTATATGTTCAATTTCCTCATAATAACTATTCAGGGTAGCTCTACAATCCATACTGACCCCTACTCTCTTTTCTGTTTCTTTTTCCGGTTTCTTTGTGGTGGTGGCCTGCGCCACCTCCACCTACTCAAAGCTTCATGATGCTCCAACAATGATGGATGGACTAAAAGGCAGAATTCTACGTGACCATCATCATCAAGCCTTTCCGTGAGAACCCTAAATCCAAAGAGGACTGTTTCATTTATGTTAGGTAGAATGCCCAGAGGGGACTGGGCGGTCTCATGGTCTGGAATCCCTACAGATTTTATTTTTTTTTCTCCAGCCGTCTGGAGTTTTTATTTTGTTTTTTCTGTCCCCCCTGGCCATTGGACCTTACTCTTATTCGATGTTAATTAATGCTGATTTATTTTGTTTTCATATTGTGTTTTTTATTTTTCTATTCTTTATTATGTAAAGCACTTTGAGCTACTGTTTGTATGAATATGTGCTATATAAATAAATGTTGTTGTTGTTGTTGTTGTTGTTTGGTGAAAGTGAAATCCCGCGAGAGAAAATTTCAAAACCCGCGAGACAAGACTTTATGTAAAGAGATTTGGAAAAGTCCTTCCCACATCTAAAACATTTACAACCACACACATGGTTCAATCATATCTCATTTGTGTGAATGCTATTGTCAGACACAGTTCGTGTAGAGAGAAAGAAACGATATTCATTCACAGGCAGTTGTCACGATACGTTGAGTTGTCACGATGTAATTTCAAACACGGAATCAAAATTCAATGCAGTATTGACGTAAAGGTAAAAGAGAAAAGAGATTGAATATATGGACATAGGTGATATGATAAAAGTATGTAAATACTGTTTGGCTTTAAACTTTAAGTCAGAGACTTGTAGATCATCTAATTCATGCTGCCATCAAGGAAAAGTAGGGTTTCTTCCCAATGAAGAGGCCTATCCATGAGAATTAAAAGTTATGTTGTTTGCGAGCGAAGAGACGCGAAGTTGCTGGCGCATAGCGCAGACAGGGGGCAAAGCCCCCTTGTGGACTACAAAATAATTTAAAGGTGGCATGATGTTTGCAATGTTATATCACTTTTATCTAGATACTGTTAATTGAAGATTAAATCTTGATATGTCCACATATGTTAAAAAAAAATCTCATGGAGTGTATTTACTTTTTACATGATTGTGTATGAGTGTGGAGTGCACCAGAAGTATGGTGTGTGGGGGCTAAGGCTTTCTATGGCCCCCAGCATTGTCAGTCCAGATCCCATCTCTGAAATACATTGTGGCCTTCAACATGTGACTTAACTTAGGCTTTCTACAGCCCTCAACATGGTCAGTTCAGGCCCAACCTCTGACATATTGTGTGACCATCAGTAAGCTGATAAGGAGTTCAAACATACCCTGATATTGTAAATCTCCTTGGATAAAAGTACAGGCCAAATATATAATAATAATAATGTATTGAAAGTGTCCTGCAATGGCTGGCACCACATTCAGAGCTAGTTTCAGTCTTGTGCCCAAAGGTACTGGCACAGGATTCAGCCCGTATGATTATGAATTACAATAGTAGGGTTTGAAAAAAGACGCATTAATGGATGCTACTTTTATTCATTTATTTTCAAACCATCCGTGTTGTATTGAAAAAAAAATCCAAATGCCAACTCTTGCCAAATTATTATCTTGCCTCCTCTGCCAAATGTTATGGTTCTAGACACCGGAAAGTTTTTTGCAATGTGCTCTCCTTCCTCTGGACACAGAGTACAAGGCCTTTGAAATATTTCAACAAAATACAAAAAGAGCATAAGTATAATTCACCTTAATTGTAACCAGATGCCAGGGAATTCCTTCTGGTTTTGCAAATGAAACTTCACACTTTAAGCAGAAAATGACAAACATTAATAATACCAGTAAAGTCTAAATAAAGTTCTAGTATCTGAGGCTTCATGGAGCTTGAGCTTTTAAAGTCTGCCGATTCTTCAGATTGCAGTTCATATTTCTAGCTGCTTAATTCCCCCCGATTTGTGCATAATTCATCCAGTAAACATCAAAGGCCCTCCATGACATGCATGTGACATAATGCAGGTGTTGATGTCCGTCATAATAAACTCTACTCGCGTTAACCTTTTACTAAGCAGCACTCCAAAGGGGCACCAGTGATGCAGATGGAGTAGGAGATGCAGCGCTCTATAGGCACAGCACAGAAGACAGAATGTCAGACCTCATACGCTGCAGACATCTGCAACAACTGATGCCTTCTAGTCAGAGGATGTTAAATTACCTGTGAAGGGTTACCGGCTGCCCACAACATTTTTTCATTGTTTATTTAGTTCCAAAAAGCTCTTGCTCTGTGTGCTGATTGCCATTACTGACAGCAGAGGAAATCTGGATTTTGTCAACGGGCGCCTACTGCATTGAATTACAGGTAACAAGTGTGCAATCAACCTGCTTGGGCAGGACTCAAAAAGAGAATCCTGGGGGTATGAATATGGGTGGGCAAGCAATGATAAGGCAAGGCTAATGTAGGAAATCAAAAAGTAATGATGAAGGAACAAATGTCAGAAGGGGTGGAGGTGAGAGAGTAATGGAAACACCCTTGCCACGTAAGAGTTAAACCACAAAATATGAGTTATTAAAAACAATTATTTTAAGATTGAAAAGTCTGAATTAGCATAAATGTTATGTACTAGAATGTCCCAAAAAGTTTTCAAAATACCCACTAAATGGGGGAAATACCATCAAACCCCAGTTACTTAGAAAAGAAAGCAATGAAGAATCTATATATATATAAAAAGATTTACTTTAACAAACAGCTCTATTAAATAAATATAAACTCTCAGGAGCACAAAGGCACAGAAGGCAATGCCTTCCAAACAGGCAATCTGAAGTTATCATAGTCCCAATATCAATACCCAGAGGCAAAGTCAAAAAACTAAGCAAAAAGGTTACAAAATGATAAAAAAATCAGAATAATCGAAAAAGCCATAGACAGAGAAGAACTCACAACTACGAGCGCATTTACAATGGACCATAAGGGACTGTGGATTTATCTTAGCCTGTGGCCCCCACCTCCTTTGGAATCACCCACAAAATACAAGGAACAAAGTAGAATACACATTGGCTCATGACAGTTAAATAATACATACACTAGTAACATAAAACATATATACATTCATGATCACTGACATTGAAATAGTCTAAAAATATATCCTGCATGCTTCTGCTTTAAATTTGTCATTTTTAACTTTCAGGGAGTGAAACTTAGATGGCTAGGACTACCATTAAAGAATCAAATATCAAATATATTATCTTATTCGTGATTATCAACCTTAAAATGGCAGAAAACAACACTCCACATGCCTATATTACTGATCCCCATTTTTTTAAAACTTTTTTTGAAAAGGGGGTCCTTTGACCCCTCATATCCCATTAGGGGGTGCATCCCTGGGGTCGGCTGATATGGCATGCATAAATTCAAGTCCTCCTGCTCATTTCTGCTGAAGGCACCTTTATCAAAAGAATGTAATTTCCTGCACTAAATATGGTCCAAAAACAGTCTAAAAGTAAGTGTTTTTTGGGTGTAAAGAGCCAAAAACTAGACATCAGGAAGAGTTGAACGGTATATCATATGTGGGGTTTTTTTTCACAGTCAGGTGGCATTTGATAGAAAAAAAATGAAGCAATTTCAAATCATTCATATGTAATTCTTATGAACACAATACACAAGACTCATGGAAGCACGCTAAGCCTTCATTTCATTTACTGATCACTGGAGTTGCAGAGAATATAAGGGTTCGCCAGTGACCGTGTTTGCTGAATATTTTCCTGGAAATTCGCTGCATAGCCTGCTTAGACTAACGTTTTTTTTTTTTTCCAGCACCCTGTGATATCACCGACCTGTAGTAACCAATTTTGGATGAGAAAGCTCCCCTAAGTATATAACACTGATCTTAGGAGTGCAAGAAAAATGAGCAGAAAACTTATGAATACATTACAACTCAAAATGTGCATGAACAAGAAAATGTTAAGTATTTTGGTATGGACCTGTATGTGACCTATGTGTAATATGTAAACCTAATCTTTAAATAGTATCATCTGGAGTGCTGTGCTGTTGATGTAAACAGGAAGGAGTGAAGATTCTACATTCTTAATGCTGTGTTCCATTTAAAGTTGGACGTTGGAATTTATGAGTAGGATAAGGTGGTTGCTCAGTAAGTGGGGATGGGGGTTTTTGCAGTGGCGATTTTCCATGTAGTGAGTTTTCCTGTGGAAAAAGTACAGTAATGTGCACTACGGTGAGTTTTGGTGCGTCTTTATGAGGTAAATATGCAGCATTTACTGCACTTCTCTGTGGTGAGGTGAACAAGAGGCACAAGCAGAATTCATTTTGCTAGTGTATGTGAGAGATTACAGCAGAAACAACACACACTGTAAACACAGCTTTAGAAAGCGATATTCCTTGTTTTCTAATACAAAAAAACCAAACAAACCTTAAAACAGCTAAAGAAATACTTTAGTGACTTTTACATTTCACAAATGCTAAACTGTCTGTGAAACAAATTTAGTGTCAGTTTGGTGAAACTGTATGCAACTTGAAACATATTTTCCTCATCACTAATGGCTACTTTTTGGTTAGACCTGTTTCCAGAGCTGAGCTAGGATGTGTAACACATGTGGGTCTGTGATCCCACTCTGGTCCTTACCTGACATTAACATCAAAGTAGATACTGAAGAACTGCTGAATAATACATCATTTACACATTACTGTAAGGAGTGAGTCAATTCTATTTGCATATTTTTGTAGAACACTTCCAATCTCAGACTGTGGTAACATGTTGAATACAAATGACATATTCTACAAAATACATGGTGTTCTTAAATAAATTATCAATCCATCCATTATCCAACCTGCTATATCCTAACTACAGGGTCACGGGTGTCTGCTAGATTTGGCTAAACACACAGTAAAACAAACCCTTTTAAATTGTAGTAATTGTAACTGACATGTATGTTGTTCTGAACTGTTCACTTGCAGTGATCAGTTTTGTAACTTGCTCCCAAACAGTCCTGCAGACTAATGTTTACTCGATTATATTGTCCTCTTTTTATAAGTCGCTTTGGATAAAAGCATCTGCTAAGCTAATAATTGTAAATAACTAGGGGGCTTTGCCCCCTGCTCGCCTCGCTCACTAACCCCCATCTATGGTTTTCCGGATACACGCTTTTAAGATTTTTTTTTTCTTTGAATTGTTGCTATTTCATTAGTTTCACTTTAATTTCAGAACTTCTGTAAAAACAATATTTGGAATCGTTGGAGTCCCAATATGCTGAATCTTTTAAATGAGGTCAGTGAGACGTGTGTTTAATGACTTTGTACCATAATTCAGGATAGGTTTCTCTGTTTGGAATTTCAGCACAGACAAAACGATCTTCATCATCAGCAGTTAATAATTTTTTTTGCAAAGTAACTAATAAATGCAAGAGAGGTAAACTCCATTTTTGAAATTCTCTAACTTAAACTTCAAAGCCTTACAATATTTACACACTTCTGACATATCACCTATGTTCATATATTCGATCTCTATTCACCTTTTCGTTATTTCTCTGAGTAATAATTTCTCTTTCTTTGCGCTAATGCGATCTTTACTTTCTTTTTTTTGACACTGTCGTTTTTTTCTGCTTTCATATTCTGTATCTTTCTCTGCATGTGTTTCGAGCCTACGTTTTTTTTTTTTGAGTCTTTTGAATTCCAGTTTTCATTTTCTCTAACCTGCTCTGCATGTGTTTGGCCCACCTGTTTTTCAACCTCTTTATGACGTTTTGCTTTGTTTTCCACTCTTTGTCTTTTATTTCTGGCCTCGCTTTGTCCTGCTTTTTTTTCCAATGACACCTGGTCCGTGGTGATTATTTTCCCTTTTTCGAGTAATAATTTCCTGTTTGTTTGCGCTACTACGATCTTTACTTTCTTTTTTTGATACTTTCTAATTTTCCTACTTTCATATTCTTTAACTTTCTCCACATGGGTATTGTGCCAACTTTTCTTTTTTTTTTTTGAGCCTTTTGAATTCCACTGCTTTCATAATCTCTACGTCTTTATGAAGTTCTACTTTGTTTTTTACTCTCTGTCTTTTAATTCTGAGCCCGATTGGATGTGCCTTTTTTCAGTTCCACTTGTTCCGGGCTGAAAATTACTTTCCTTATTTTTTTTGAATTTCCACCTAGATTATTCTTTTTTTTTTGCTCTTTTTTCTCTCCAACGCTTTTGAGTCTCTTTTCTCCGCGCTACTTTCTCCTTTGCTTAGTCGTCAACGTTTCATTTATAACGTATTGTCATTATACGCTTTATATGCACTGAGATCCTGGATCTGTGTGTGCAGCCTTTACACGACTGAGTGTGTTGCTGCCCGTGCTCTTATTTGGTTGTAATTGGGTCGTGTCTTGCAAAAATCTCATTTTCTACGTCATCGCGAGACGGTTTTGGGTCAATCTGTTGGCACAAAGTCTCATGTTTAAGGTGAGACGCTCCGTGGCCAATTTCTTTCATCTCGCGGGTCTTTTAAGTGTCTTCCGTGATCTTAACGTGAAGATCATGTCTCATTTCCCGTCTTTCTCTCCCAGGATTTTTTTTTATAATAGAGAGATTGTTTTGATATATCTACAACTGCAGCAAGCTGAAAGTTTTCGGAGGTTGCTGTACTTGATTCATTTAGGGCCACACAAGGATGATCTGGCTGTCCAGGGACCAAGCCACAGGACCCCCACTATGCATCAGCTGGTTTTAGTAATGCTCTCTTCTGTAAACATAATAATAATTGATACAAGCAGAAAAGTAACTCAATAAAAATGATGAGTGTTGGTAATGTGTGTATAATGCATGTGTGTCTCTATGAACATAAAGTAATATTAGTGACAGTTTACAAAAGAAGATTAATATCATATGGTAAATCACAGCATGAGCATGATTATTTATTAAAAATGTTTGTACTATCGGCTTGTTTATACCCTAAAGATCAGCAATTAGAAGCTGAAATCAGGGGAAAACAAATGTTTTCTTTAATGCAGTTACATGTAACACTCCATTCCTGCTTCTTTTTCTTGTCATTTTTATTTTTCATAATTGTGCTGCTCAATTAGCACATGCAACAAGACTGCAAAAGAAGCTGTTTTCTGATAATGTATTTTTGGAAACCTTAAATAAACTCCACTCAAGGCACTTAATAAGAATTTCAAATGCAACACCATATACGCTACTGTATATATATACACCGTATGTCAGTTTCTAGTACATTCCATTGTAGATCCATTTGCAGTACTCATCAATTGCTTGTTATTTTGGGCCTACGTTTTCCATCATATAGATAAAAGATTGTATATTGAGGGAGAAAAAAAAAACAGAAAACTCTGCTCATTATGCATTTTATAGAATACTGTAATAGTGTATATCTGCTGTGAAATGAAAAACACAAACCAGGAACATTTTACATCTGATGTCTCTTATTACATTGCAGGAACACTGCAATTAGTTATTATTTACCTGCTTATTTACAATGATTTGCTACCATAAAACTACTATGTAACTAAAGTCTTCCATACCTGACTGCAAATGTACCCACACCACTAATGCATTTATCAAGTAAGTATATTTACAGCATGTGCTAATGATGCCTAATTACACTACAAACAAAAAGGTCATTACTGAGTAATTACAGTTTAGGTACAACATAATAAGTATATTGTCCAAAATCAATACTTCTAAGTGGACAGCAATGAAGTTAGATTATGCTGGGATGACAATTGCCAATGACACCATTTTGCTTATATATTTTGTATATGCAATAACTGTTACTTGTTTATCTGCAGTCTAGTGATGTGGATTAAAAGAAGAGATTTGTAATGGACTAGTATTGTCTGTCTATCTATCATATAGTGCCATTCCTATCTATCTACATAACTATTTATAAACTATAACTCTCTATCTACCAATCGCATAGTGCTTTGTCATATACATTCACTGAGCAAATTCTTGGATCCACTATACCAATGCTAAGTAGGGCCTCCTTAAACTTTCAAAACAGCCTCAGTTCTTTGTGGCATGGATTCCACATGATGTTGATTCTGGTCCAAGTTGTCATGCCTAAATCGCACAGTTTCTGTAGGTGTGTCAGATGCACATTCATGCTATGAATATCCTCTTCTACTACATCACAAAGGTGTTCTGTTGGATTCAGATCTGGTGACTAGGAGCTCTGAATTCACTTTCATGTTCATAAAACCAGTTTGAGGTGACTTTTGATTGGTGGCAAGGTGCATTAGCATACTGGAAGTAGCCATTAAAAGGTGGTTAAATTGACGCCATGAAGAGCTACACATGGTCAGCAATAATACTCAGATAGACCATGGCATTCAAGTGATGATGGATTGGTATTAAAAGGCTCAAAGGGTGCCCACAGAACATTCCCTGTGTACTTCAGCAGGAATCGAGATTCAGTCTTCAACTGTCCAGTTGTGGTGAGCCTTCATCCAGTGTAGCCTCGGTTTTCTGTTTTTGTCTGTCAGCTGCAGACAGTGAGTCACCATAGCCTTTCGGTCAGCATGAACCAGTCTAGCCATTGTCCTCTGACCTCTCTGTTGAACAAGGTGACTGCGGCTCACTGCATGTTATTTGTTTATCAAACCATTCTGAGTAAACTAGAGAGCATAAAAATGCAACAAGATCAGCAATTAAAGAAATACTCAAACCAGCCCGACTGACATTAACAATCATGCCACAGTCAAAATCACAACTTATCCCCCTTCTGGAGTTTGATATGAATATTAACTAAAGCTCCTGACTGATATCTGCAGCATTTTGTGCATTGTGATGCTGCCACAAGATTGGCTGATTAGATAATTGCAAAAACAGGTATATAGGTGTTCCTAATATCTTGCTCTGTGAAGGTATATCTATGACAGGCCAGTTACAAAATGGACGGGTGGGTGTACACCAACTGTAATCTAAATGCTGGGTAAAGACAAATGTCAGAATTGGGAAGCATAAAGTGAAGATATAAAGACATTACTGATAAAAATCACCTTATATGCTGTATCAAAGACTTCCAGGAGTAAAGTCTGGGCAGCAGCTTTCAAGCAAAGTATAAAAGAAGTGAATCCCAGGTAAAACAACAGCCACACAAATGCATTTGTGGGGCAAACAAAGCAGCTCTCGCTTTAGACATCTGCATATAGGAATGTATTGAGCAGCCATCTACTGAAGACCAACTCTTACTTAACTTTATTGTTAATAAACCTGGCAAAGGTTTAAAGCTGCAAATGTTCACTTCGTGGACTCTACTGTATTCCACATGGCCCAATCAAACACATTCTCCATTTGCTTTTATGTGTCCTATAGTCTCTTGTGATTCTAAGGAGCACATGTGCAAAGTTTAAGCAGGCATGAACCTGCATATCTCAGCCTGTGTACCCAGGAACAAATGCTGCCGGGCAGCAGACCATGGGGTTTGATACTCTTAACTTTAAGCACATACAAAAAGTGCCCAGTACAACAGAGAAATAAAATGCATATTGTAAATAAGATGCAGATTTTACAAATAAACAGAAATGCTTTTAAAATGCTGACATTTTAGATTGGTAACAATTATTACTAAAGCTGAACTAAACTGCACCTTTATGAATGAGAGCCGAGTGAACAAATTTAAAAGTATGCTGCTGAATAGAAACCTTTATATTACAATTGCTCAGGGAAAAAAAAAATATTGGCTACATAGAAGAATAGAAAAACGAAACAGTGAAATATGGCAGCACTGTCTGCAGCAGGGCTCTATACTTATTGTTCTGAAGGACTAAATAAATGGGGGCTGCAAGATTGCTGTGTCTTTGACTATTGTATGCAAACCAGAGCATTAGTTACTGCCACTGCCCTCCTGACAAGTACACAGTGATGGAGATAAATGGAAAGACGGCAGCCTTCTCCTCATTTTCCTATGTATAACCTGTTCGCAGAACACAGGTTCACGCTTGGAGGCGAGCGGCATGCCTGGCGCCTACACTTACTCATAACCCTAATGTTCTATTCATTTTGTTTAACTTCAGCCCTTTCGGGATTGAATGTCAAGCTGGGGTCCTCCCCTGCTAATTATATACTTTTTTGTTTGAAGAAGCAAAGCCTTTTATTGCTCATAATTCCAGCTATCACATGCCTAGGCACCTTCTTCAGATCAATAGCTCATAGTTAAGTGGATGAAAAGGCTAAATGTGACTGTCGTTTGCAATGCCAGGGGTTATTCAGCTTTTAAGTGCCACTGCTCGGGCTTCACTTTTAGAATGCTAAATTCAAGTCCCAGGTGGTCAGAAATTCATAACCTCATTTTTTTCTGAATTAAAAATCTGTCTTTTCTTTATAATTTCAAAAGGCTTGAATAGAAGAATAGTTTATATTAAAAACTGCTTGGAACCTGCAATTTTACACATTCCACCGCTGGCGGCCATACATCTATGATGGTAAACCTACCCAGGTTTTAGTGTAATAAAAATCAATAAATATTAACCTCTTCTGACACGTTCTGCGCAGATACTTTATCAATTGCTGTCAGGTTATAAAACAGTCAGTGATATATTGTATTTTTTTTAGATGGAAATCAATACCCAACTTGGAAATCAATGTAGATTAACACAAGCTCACTAGTGCAATTTTGGTTAGACAACAAAAAACTATCGAATTTCATATTAAATCTTACAGTAGATGAAAGGTTTTATACAGATGATGAAGTAAATCTCTTTAATAATGGTTAATTTGTTTTCCTTCTTATCACAGAGGATATCTGCAGCAAAAGTGGCTCCAGTATATCGTATTATGAAAGCTTTCAAATGATGAAAGCCTTAGTGTGTGTTTTTCTAAAACTCAATGACTGTGAAACAGAGCATGTGATAAAATGTGCTGATGAAAATAAGGAGAGTGCTTTATTTTAATTAAATGTATTTATTAATAATTAAATTTCCTCATAATTTACACAACATGCACAATTTCTAGTACTTAACTGGGGTTTTGATGCCACTTCTCCAATGGAACTTTTCTCCAGTATTTATTCTTTGATGTTCAAAATAAATTTACTTCACCATTTCGTATTGCCTACTGAATATATACAATATTTATACACACATATTAGGTAATTCCTGACTTGACTGCATGCCTCCTGCTGCTGAAGGGATCGCCTCAGTCCTTACAGTGATCCTAAATGGGATAATGCAGCTTTCGGAAAGAGACGGATGACTGTATTCACATTAAACTAAATTTAATTCAACTGTTCAAGTTGTGTGATTATTACTGTTGACTTAATTCAAACCACAGCAGGAAGGATTCTAACTAGAACAGGAAAATATGGCCATATAAATCTTTACACTTGCTTCCAGGTCAGTAAAGGCTCAATTTTTTTTATTTTAGCACTTATGGGGCTTTGCCCCCTGCTCGCATTGCTTGCCAAACACCCCGGCCTGCGCTACGCGCCAGCCACTTCGCACATCTGCCGCTCATGTATGTGCATTTCACTTTCACCAAATAACAAATTTTTGAATTCTTGCGGATACACCTCTTCATTGGGAAGAAACACTACTTTTCCCTGATGGCAACGCGAATTAAACGATCTACAAGTCTCCGACTTAAAGTTTAAATACGAACAATATATTCAATCTCTTTTTGCTGTTCCGTTATTTCACCAAATAATAATAATGTGATCTTTACTATAATTTTTTTGAGACTTTCGAATTTTAGTACTTTCATTATCTCTAACCTGCTCTGCATGTGTATCTCTCAATCGTTTCTGAATTCTTTATGACGTTCTACTAGACATCTACTCTTTGTTTTTTATTTCCGGCCACGGCCGTGGTTAAATCTCTTGGCACAAAGTCTCGTCTCATGGGACATGAAAGTATCTCTCTGAAAAAGTTTTGTCCCATCCCAGGCTGAAAAGTCTCATCTCATCTCAGCAGGACATGAAAGAATCTCTCTGAAAAAGTCGCAACTCGTCCCAGGCTAAAAAGTCTCATCTCATCCCAGCAGGACATGAAAGTAGCTCTCTGAAAAAGTTGCGTCTCGTCCCAGGCTAAAAAGTCTTGTCTCATCCCAGGATTTTTTTTTTATTATAATAGAGAAATACAAGGCTAAAGGAGCTTTAGCTCCCTTTTAATTTAAAGAACTTTTCAATGCCCGATGTCCAGGACATATCCTGAGATCCAAAGATGCAGGTCTTCTTTTACTGAATTGTTATAGAAAGCATAGCCCTTTGTAATATAACCCCCCAAGAACTGCCTCATCTGATCTATCTCATGTATCCACCCGTTTCTCCAAGCCCACTTATTCAGAGTAGGGTCACATGGAAACTAGAACCTATACCAGCAAGCACTAGGTACAAGGCAGGACCACAGTGAACTCATATAAACGTTATATCAGATGGTATTTGTCTATCAATACTACATTTAAATTAAGACTGAAGACTAGTTCTTTTTGGACATGATAGTGCAACTGCTAACACTGATTTTACATAATCATGGCAATGGTTTATAATTGGCTACTAGAGGTGGGGAAACAATTACAATACATTATTGAAGTATTTTTGTGAAATTTTAGCAATACACTTATGAAAAACTTAAAAGTGTAATTTTTGAAAATTATAAATGGAAAAAATGTTTTTTAGACATTTGATATTTTCACAAGAAGATGCATTGCTTCCACATCCCTAGTTGGTATACTCAACTTTTTTTGTCTAATGTGACACCAGAAAACTAGCAAAAAATATTTCCTTATTGACGTAACGGAAGTAATTGTAGCCATCAACATAGCTGCAGAGATTCTGATCCAACGTGTTTTAAACCACATCAAAGTTAAGGAACTGAGTTCAGTTTGTTTTTTACAATGTTACAGAGAAGAAAGCAGCATCTGATGTAAAAAGTGGAATTTGCATGCATTGTCATATGAAAATCAAGAACTCAAGGAGCACTGCAAACATGAGGGCTATTTCACAATGTTATGTCAGTCGTGAGCATCAAGTGTCTTAGCAAAGATCTGTTTTTTTGCCCGTTTTTTTTTTTTTTTTTTTAGTTCCGGTCACCCTCTTTGAATTGCCTGCAGGCAAAGGAGTTAGTGAGGATGGTGTTAGGAGGACCAGAAGATGCACATTTATTTGTGAAACTATAAAAAAGTCAGTATCTAAAACTTTGAAATGCCATTCTCTAAAACCATTTATTAAAACTGTCAGCAATGTCTACATGAGAGCTGCCGAAAGCCAATAAGCTGAGTACTGTATTCACCAGGACTAACATGCTAAAACTTTGTATCTAGCTGAGAAATAGAATGCTATGGGCTATTTAGCAGAAAGCTTTATACACTACAAACACAAGACTATGGATGTCACAGGTTCCCGTGGCCTGGGTATCTTCTCCTTTCTGGGACATTGATAATCATGTGCTGAGAATGGAGTAGTGCAGTGAGGGCACCAATGAGATTGGTGTAAAGTGCTTACTGTAGTGCAGTTTATTCTAAACAAATGAAATATTCCAATCATGTTCAAAAGTCTGGTGTAGTTCAATAAATAAATAATCCGTAAAAATGAGCGCTCTTGTGGGCGTTAAAATCAACAAGTAAAAAGATCAATATTAAAAATAGAGTTAAATTAGGTGTGTCTGTCTCTCTCTCTCTCGTCTCTTCTGCTCAACCCTTTGGGTCACCATCATCGTTTCCAGCCGCCTCAGCCAGTAACCCGCTTGGATGCCCAAAGCCCGGCTTTTTCATCTCACCACCATCTCTCAGTGTCTGTGAGGCAGCCTTTGGAGCCTTCAGCCATTCCTACCCTTCCCAATGCTCAGCAGGAGCGACACATCACTGAAGCGCCATTATCCACACACTCTGCCTGGCCAACCGACTACCTATCCTCCTGTCTACCACACCGGCTCTCTCCTACTAACCTTTTTTCCTTGATTTTCTTTGTTTCTTTTCTCCATTTTGTAAAACACATTTGTAATTGATTTAGACCACTTTAAAGAGATCTGTTTTCTGCTGATCAGTTTCAAAAAAGCCAAATCAAGATTACTGTAATTTAACAAAGTATAAAAATAAAATGTGAAATCTTCCAAGAGGTGAATACATTTTACACACATTATAAAACAGTATGCTTCACATAATAGTGGACCACAGAACACCACAAACACTCAGCTACACTGAAAATTCAAAGAAGGTGGAAATTATGCATCACCTATTAAATGCAGGCTTAAAGCGTTTCTTTTAGTAGGTCTTCAAACAATTCTACAAGCAGACTTGTCAAATTTGATGAGGTATAGAGATGATCCCATAAAAAGCCACTCTGTTCTGCTCTTTTAAAAACTGTTCATTTTTGCACCTGTTGAGACTTGCCTGTGTTTTATTATTAGGCAGGTATCAATCGATTTTTATTTTATTTTTTATTTTTGACGGCAGCACTAAGAATAAGTAGATGCCTATACATTTTTTTGTGAAACATTGGCACGTTGACTAACGGATCAAGACCTACCCCACTGGGTGAGCCTTTATCAGCCAAATGGTCTTTTCTAGACTTGACTTTGTGTTCTCATACTCTTCTTAACAGATTAACCATATCTCAGAACAGACTTCAGATGACAAATCTGCCCCCTGGTATAAACTCTTGGACAGAATATTACTTTTAGAAATACAAAAGCATGCTTTTAAATATCAAAAGGAACAACAATTTCTGAGATTCTACATCGAAACAACAGAACATGACAAAAGAAAGGGGAAAAAAAAAAACTTACTATGAATCAAAAAAATTGCTGTGCTGTCTGGCAAGAGGTAGGAAACAAAGTCATTCACTTCTCTGTGGTGAATTTGCTTCAATTTTTTTACGTTTGTTTAGCAGGACAGCTTGAAAGATTATGAAAAATGGGCATTTACAAGGATATAGAAGTGACATTCATTGCAAACATGCCCTGGGCACCGGGATATTTTTCATTAATAATAGTGAGCTCCCTTGTACTGGCTGCTCAGTGTTCAGCCGTCAGAAATACAGCAAAGACAGTTTAACACAATGAAACCTCAAGAAATCTCTCTTATTTTAAATGCCTGGGGATTTTCCAGTTTCTAAAACACCAAACACCCCTTCCTCTTCAGTTTGGATTCAGACAAAGATCATTACAATTTCTATAGAAATAATGAATTACTTTTCTGGGATTCATATAAGTGTCTAATATTCTGTATAATCAATGTGTGAGCTTCTCTTTTTTGTTTCTCTTTTTCTCACACCTCTGATTCTAACCAAACAAGCTAAGTAGGGGTACACTCTCAAAGAAAGGTCACAGGCTACATAGGGATGCCAAAGGGGAATATTTTAAACTAATAATCACCTGTAATTGATCAAGCTCAGCATGTACATTGATGTGAACCATGGCCTTGAAAATTTAAAATCTAGCAGATGAGACTACTGACAATTATAGCATAACTTGGAATTTTGATTTTGCAAAACTGTTTATTTAAATACCATCCCACAGTATTTGCATTTACTGATAGTGTTCATGTTTGTGTTTTTTTTATTTTACACCAAATATGTGCATGTCAATTTGATTGGTAGACCTACTTCAAATAGGTCTGGTATGAATGAATGTGAAAGAATGAAGAAGTGTCTCTAGCCACAGCAGCCTGGATAGGGTCTGGCTCTTATTGACCCTATTTAGGAAAAACCAAGTACAGAAAATGAATGATTAAATAGATATTGTATGTCTATGTCACAATGTAACCCTCCTCTGCATAAATGTGAGCTTTAAAATCTGGCTTGTAGTTTTTTTTTTTTTTT
>JANRMT010062845.1:3222032-3263632 GCA_026402145.1 Polypterus bichir lapradei | reverse complement strand
ATATATATACATATAGTCACACATGTGCGACTAGGAGTGAGATGAATGGACCAAGTGGAGGTGATTACCGCCGGGCCAGAGGGTGGCGGGGTGCGCTAAACCTGTTTCTGTTAATTCTGCAGATCAAATACGGGAAAACCTGCCTGGCTCAACATCACTACTGGTTCCGGCTCCCAAACTGATGTCACTTCCGGTTGCCAGACTGATGTCACTTCCGGTTTCGGCTCCCAGACTGAAGTCACTTCCGGGTTACGGACTATAAATCCTCCATATTGCCAAACCGAGTCAGTTCATTTTGGAAACTCTAACCAGCATCATCGATTGTGCTCTCAAAGATCCTTTTGCAGCTAGGAACAATATATGGGTGGCTGCCCCAAACCTTCTTTTAGTGTGTTGAGACTCATCATTTCACTTATATATATATATATGACCACCTGCCTAATATGCTCTTACTCTTCTGTGTGCTGCCAAAACAGCTCCGATTGCTAAAGCATGGACTGTACTAGACCTCTAAAAGTGTACTGTAGTATCTGCCACTTGGACATTACCAGCAGATCTTCCAACTGCGGAAAGTTCTGAGGTGGAGACAGACTTGCAGTTTCAACACATCTCACATTGTGAATTTCCCCTCGGGGATTAATAAAGTATCTATCTGTCTATCTATCTATCATCTATCTATCTATGGTCAATTGAATTGAGATCTGAAAGACAGGGCAATGCCTTAACCATTCCCAAACAAGTTGTGTGATGTGGCAAAGCACATTATCCTGCTGAAAGATTCCATTTCCATTGGGGAATATTGTTGCCATGAAGAGGTGCACATGGTCTGCAAAGATGTTTAAGCAAATGGTATGTATCAAATTAATGTCCACATGAATGTCCAAACCCGGGGATGCTCACCAGGATATTGCACAAAGCATTATACTCTTGCCTCCATCTTGTCTTCTTCTCCATCTGTGCATCATGGTACCATCTCTTCCTCAGGTGAACAACGCACACGTACCCCAGCTGTCTATACAATGCAAATAAAAACTTGGTTCATACCAGACAGAACAGACTTCATTGATATCTTGCATCCTTGAGTCTTGGCCATCCTGTAGCCTATGAACAGTTCATGTTTTTTCCATCCTTGGAAAACGGTCAGTAGGTACTAACTGTAGCTGACAATGAGCACTGCGGAAAAAAGCTTCACCATTTCAGAAATGCTCTGGCCCAGTCATCTAGCCATAACGACTTGGACCTTATCAAAATCACTAAGGTCTTTACACCCATCCATAACTTCTGCATTCAACATGTTGACTATGACTAACTAATGTTTGGTGACTAAACATCCCTCACCTGGACATACACCATTGTTATGAGATAGTCAATGTAATTCATTTCATACAGAAGTGGTCCAAACCCTTTGGCACATCAGTAACTTAACTTACATAAAATTCTTGCCCTGGCATATGCCTCACCACAATTTGATCATGGAGATCTGCACAGGGGCCTTTTTCTTCATACCTTGTTTTAACTTTTGACATACAAAGTAAACTGTAAGAACTTATATACACAGGTACACATGTATCTTTTTAAATGATGTCCAACAAATTCAGTTTGCCACAGATGGACTCCAGTCAAGATCTAGTCACATCAATGATAATTCAAACTGAATACTTAAATAAATAAGAGGTTTCAGTGTATGATTTTTAATAAATTTGTAAACCCCTCTGAAGACATGTTTTCACTATGTTATTATCAGTTATTGGGTGTAGACTCATGGACAACAATGGCAAATATGACTATTTAAAATCAAATCTACAACGAAACGAAGAGTGCAGAAAGTGAAAGGGTCTGAATACTTTCTGAATTAATTGTATTCATCTACAAGATCTAAATTTAAACAGATCTCTCCTTAAGTGGCAAACAACACAAATGAAATGGTACTTTCTTCTTATTTATAAAACAAAAAATAAGCCAACACCTGTGAAAAAGTAAATACATCTTTGCTGATTCCCTATTTCAGTATCAAAAATAACTCTAGTCAGGAACTGCTAAACAAGAAGACTTGATGAGCTAAAGATCAGGAAGCATTACTATGTTAATATAAGGGGAGCGCCTTTGGCAGTTTGTTCTGCATTATCTACATTTGTGATGCAAAAAGAGCTTAACACAGTCATACTTGCTCTTTTCTCTTTTACAGCACTATAAATAAGCCCATCAAATATGACAGGAAGGTTTCAGCTTCAAATAATAGAACATCACACCTTCCTTATTGCTCTGTGTTTACATTTTGACAAATACTGAATCAAGTTGGCAGCTTTTTAGTCAATTTCAGCTCTCAGTCCCTGAATAATATCCTGTGTTTAATAATTACTTACTGCATTAGCATCTGTAAACCGATAATAAGTATTCTTTGTTCTGAAACAACAGCTGAGAAAATCATCCAGTGAGGTGAACATGCAGTACATGAGCAGCATGATACTCTGCAGAAGGTCCATGGCATTGCGGGAGGCTGACCTCGGGTTGCCTAATGATACACTTTAAGGGAAGAATTGTCAGCTGTGATTTGAGCAACATGGACGAAACAAATGATCTTCTAACTGGATACATTTGCTTCTTTTCTCACCCGCTGGTTCCAAAACGCCTTCCTTTTTCTTCTCCAATATGTCAGCACTTGTCCACATTGGAAAAGAAGACAACCACAGCTTCACTCATTCAATATCACAAAATTTATTATATCTTGTTTAATTTGGATTATTATTCAGTGATAAGGGTTTCACTTGCTTTAAAGTAAGGTGACCAGCCAATGAGTACAACAATATGAGGAATATCAAATGATGTAGTAGAGTGTGCATAAGAATGAGTGGAACTGTAGACATGCAGCTTGTTTTATGAAAGAATTGATTCAATACAAAATGTCAGTTGATATTTGGTTTATGTACAGTATATCTGTAAAATATGAATTATGTGTTGCCCTAACCCAAGGGATCATCTCTTTTATTTTTAATTTTAGCAAACTTAACATGCTCAGATAGTGTTACCCCCACAGCCTTATCTTAAAGAGATCTTAGTTTATTTTGTTTCATTGTACCGTTGAGCTATTAGAAGCCCAACTACAATGAAAAAGACATACAGCCAGATAATGATCAGCAGTAATCTGGTTATTAGGAAAATCAACTGTTGAGAAACAAACAAACAAATAAATAAATAATGTCTCTTGAGTACAGTATTACAAAAAAAAAAAAAAAAACCATAATGCAGTAATAGTGACCATCATATATTTTTCTATTTTTTTTTAAATCCCTAGATATGTAATCGTAAGGAAACAGAAAATCTCACAAAATAAATTATTAGCTTGAAATATCTCAAAATGACATTAAGCTGACAGACTTAGACTGTTAAATATTTTCACAGTAAAACCATTTAAATTAGACCTTGTAAGTTCATCCCAAAAGTAATAATGATGAATGTAGCAGGCCCAATGGTGCCTCTTACCTTCAAATTGCAATGTACTTTAATATCAAAAAACAGGATGCTCGTCATATGATAAAAGAAAGATGGTAGCTTGAGCTCACTGACCCGATTTCAGAAAATAGCTTAGCTAGCAATAAGCTATGAAAAGGTGCATCCTGTAAATTTCATTTCTATGAAGGTACTGTCACATGTATAACACGTTTCATTAGTCTAATTGTCTACTGCAAATAGCAATACTTCTTTAGATGGTGCTCATTATTCCAACATAAAAGAATTTTATCACATTGCTCTTTACAATAATCACAAATTAGGAGCATGTCAGCATTTTCTAAATTCCTGTTTTTCACTAAAAAGGATTAAAATCATCCACTTTTACCTTTCTGCGGGGGCCAGAAATCTTTTTGACTACAGTTGCTATAATGTATATAAAGGGTTATCACCTCTTATCTGCCGAATTTCAATGAGCTAATGAGAGGTAAATTTATGTTTTTCATTGAATTACACTTAGATTTATACATTTTAAAGACCTGTTTCTGCTATAAATATAGATTTTAAAATCACATTCAGTTTTTCTTAGCAATAGTGAAAATTCAAGTGGTGCGACAGAATTTCAGTACTGCATCTCCTTGGCTTATTTCTTCAGAAACGATACTGAGCATGCATGGGTGCAAAGTTTAAAGTCTGACATTTTTAAGTGCTGTTTAGTCATGGAGTCACGCTACAATTCATCCCAGGTCACACATTTTGCACTGTGGTAACTGTCGATGGTCAGCGAGAACCCATTGTGATTACAAAGGCCATCAGAAGCAGTCCTCTATTGTGTGAGCTAAGGGAAGAACACCCCCGCTGTTTGTACAGGGACAGCCTGTAAGCAATGCAAAGCAAAACTCTTTCTGGTGTCTACTTTAAGAGCCATTTAAAAAAATGTGTGTAAATTACTAGAAAGAAAATCATTTCTGTGGGCTAACATTCACGACAAGAGAAGTAGCTAAGTTCAGAAAAAGATGTTCAGAAGAAGAACTATTGCATTCATCATAGTTAAAAGAACATAAAGTAATTAGTTGTCACTGCATACTTTAAGGTCTGGCAGTGACATATTCTACTTTATCCTGACACAATTTGTTGCTATTCAGAGGCATTAACAAGGTTAGGGACATGTCGTATGCTGCTCTTCATTCTCATTCCATTGTACTCTTGTTTGTTTTGTTGGCCACATTTGTGAGGGTTCTCACTTTGTTAAAGACAAAGGTGAAAGTTTTCATTCATTTTCTAACCCTAATAAGGTGTCAACTAATTATTTTTTTTTATAGCTGGTTGAAGATCAACACAGGACAGACAAGCACCATGAAGGAGAATGACATGTACCCACCTGAAGTGACATATGCCTGCCTGGTAGACATCTGAGGACTGTCTGCTGTGCTCCCTCCATATCATACCTCATTGTTTGCTCATCTTAAATTAACTACCATGTGCGTGCGCAGTATGTGCTTTCTTGAGAGACTTACAATATGCATACAGCGTACACAGTACTGATACCACAACTTAATAATGGACTACACAGGTATGAGTAATGTTTAAATGTTACTCCCTTTCTATGTCAAATTACTCCTTTGACATATAAGAAACACAGAGAACAAGTGCTTGCAGCAACTAAGTTGTTAAATTTAAGAGGTATAAAGTAGGTTATAGCATGTATTCTGCAGCTTTCATCTTCAGTCTATAGCTCACATATTAGGAGGGGCATTGAAATGCACAGATGGAAGTTAAAGCAGAAATATAAAGTTTTGAATTCACCCAAGGGTATTATTAAATGCATCAGTAAACCCACTGTCAATGATTTAATGGTGTACCTGCATGTAAGTAAGCAAGGTCAGGATTCTCAATATCTGGGTGAGTTTCCTTCAGGTGGTTGCGAAAATCCATTGGGGCATTAGTTCCATAGTCGCACTTGGGGCAGTTGTACATCTTCACTCCTTCGTGCTTCCCTGTGTGAAGGATGTGCTTGCGGATGTTTTCTGCACAGTTGGACCTTAAGGAAAAAGAAACAGACAACTGACAAATGAGACAAATCAATTCAGTCCATCGGGCTTGATTGATTGGCTTTGAGCTAAATTGTCCGACTGGCTTATACAAAAATTCATACAAAATCTTTCAAGGTTTCAGCTCCAGTGGTGGGTTTATGTTATAACTGCATTTGAAAAGTCTCCATTTTCAAGGTGTTCTGCACATGAAAGATGAGATCTATAAAAAGTAATTTTGAATATTAATCTCTATTATAGTTTGTTATATACTGTGATGGACAATATGCAGAGGTGGGCATCCGAGCTGGGAAGGAGGCTGGTTCCTTAACCGGTCTGGAGGCCAAGCCCTATGCCACTCCAAGAAATGGAGCAAAGAAAATTCTTCAATGCCCAGAATAAAAGAAGAGGATGTTGATGCCAGGAGGAATACACTGGCGTCTTGGCTGGGTACATCCAGGAACAATACCAAGCCAGGAGGCCCATATAATGGAAGGACTGGGGAGAACAGTGGATTCGTCACATTGCCTCAACCAGAACATTAGATGGCACCTACCCAAGATTTCAGTGGCGCACTGGGTTCCGGCACTCTGGGACTTGGAGTTCTTTGTCTAAGCTCTGTTGGGTACCATAGGTGCCGTCAGGGTGTGCTGCAAAAACGGAAGAGCCATATGGCATGGGATTTCCATCTAACCCGGAAGTGCTTGCAGACCACGTGGGTGGAAGAGCAGGAGCACTTCCGGGGTAGCCATATAAAACGACTCGCAATGAGTCAGAGTCGGGTGGGAGTGGACAAACCTCGCTGGACCGTCTTGAGGTGTAGAAGAGAGAGAGAAATAGGAGAAGCTGAAGAGAATTGAGGTGATTATGCTTTTGGACATGTGTGGAAGGTATTTATACAAATAAATCAGCTTTATTTCAAACGGCCTGGTGTCTGGGGTTTAGGGCGCTCTGGTGCCCCCTAGTGGCTCATAACACCATTAAATCACAGTTGACTTAATTTGGCTTTACTGACACTGATCAACAGAAAAAAAACTCTTTAATGTAAAAGTGAAAAAAAAATCTCTGCAAATTGGTCTAAATTAAATATAAAAAGAAAACACAAAATGACTGATTTTGGTTGGCCCTTCCACATACAGAAGTGTATTTACAGTTTACTACGTACAATCAATTGAAACTCCGGACAGGTGATATCCATTGATCAAATTCTGTGACTTCTAAAACCATTGACTGCCCCAGCAATGATTTAGGGGTGCCGTATTATTAAAGAGGGTGAATAAACTTATGAGATCAATTATTTTGTGTTTTATATTTGTAATTCATTTGGACCACTTTGCAGAGATCTCTTTTCACTTTGATTTTAAAAAGTATTTTTATGTTCTTCATTATCGAAAAAGCCAACTAACTGTGATTCAATATTATATGACAATAAAAACTGAAACCTTCTAAGGGGGTGAATGCTTTTTCTAGGCACTGTAGATGCTGCAACAGGATCATTCACTTTTAAATTTTAGGATAATAAGAAGGAGGTGTGGGTATTATTTATGTGGAACAACCTAGCAGCAAGGTACAGCATTTTCAAAAGATCCTCCCTTCACATGGGTGCTTATTATTTTGTGCATATGAAGTTTACTGTCACGTGCACACAATGTATTGAAATTCTTTCTTGCATACTTCCTCAAAATAGTGACAATTATATAATACTGATATCTTTTATGTTATCTGCCCTAACTACATCTTTTAATAGAAGTAAACAAAACACAAAAATAACTAAATGTATATTCCTTCATGGTGGCACTGTGACATGAATCAAATTTATTACAAAGTGGTCGTAGTTGAATAAAACAACAAAATTCATCTGTCACTTTTTTCGGATCTCTTGCAAATGGGCTGAAACACTATGGACTTAAAAAAGAAAGAAACACCCATCCATCATTCGCATTGTCCAATTCATGTTGGTTTAGCTGGATCCTAACCTGGCAGCAATGGAGGCAAAGCAGGAACCAATCCTCTACAAGACACCAGTCTATCCCAGAACACACTCACCTACATGCCCAAAGCCCCTATTGCCAATTCAGTTTAAAGTCAGAGAGTTACCCTAAAATGAATTTCTTTGGAATGTGGAAGGAAATGACAGTATGCGATTGGGAAATCCAGACCCCATACAAACACTGCATAGAGCTACAGCATCAGCCTTGCTAGTAACAATGCAAGCATGCCACCCCTCATTGAAAGACCAAGACAAAAGAAGTACACAAAACCGAGGTAGTTGCAATAACTTTGAAGCACTTTCCAACTGCAAGAACAAACTAATAGGGTAGAGCCAGTGAGTGATCAGAAAAGAAGGCCTCTGCACTTCATTACGTACAGCAAGTTCACTTTGTAACAACATGCCATGTAATCCTTTACAGACTATATAGAGAGATACAAAACACAGCACACATCTACAGACACACAAGAGCGAGCACACTCACACACCTGCCCGCTTCGGTTAATTTTTTACCAACTTGCACAGTGTTCATCTTTGTCCCTTGCAACTCTAGCAAATGTCTTATTTTAAAGGAATATATAGTGCTCCCGAAAGACATTTTCCCATTTCTATTCTCTTCAACTCCTGTGAGCCCTTGTTCTGTGTGATAAGGCAATCTCCTTGGGGATCTGAGCTGTGTAGTTTTGCACCAGGAGTGACAAGGACTCGCCTTGAATAACTGCTGTGCGCAAGTTGTAATTATGTCAGCTGGAGTGTTGAACAAGGGGACTGATTAATGTGAGCCCAAGTCCAGGCACAGTCCCTATCAAAACCTTCGCACAGACCAGCAGCGGGGATGGGTTAAGGCGGAAAGACAAAAAAATGCTGTAGCATCCGTGATAGATGAATTGCTCCAACAGTCTTCAGGCAGATGTTCTCGGACAGTATAATATACAATTACTCTCCCTTATCACCTTCCCAGGGACAATAAAGCTTCCTCCTACTATAGTTCATGTGAATGAAGGCAAAATTACTTTTACTTTTACCACAACATCCCACTTATCAAGATGCTTTGATTTGGCTTTCTGAAAACAAGAACAATTACAATTTTTTTCCCACTAAATCGTAAGCTGCTTTCATACTGGTGCTGGTAGGACAGGGCAGTTGCAAGTGACTCCTTATCGGCCAAAAATACTGAAGCATGAAAACAAAGGAGAGCTGTGCATCGTATAGATATACCGTGGCGGACTGATTTCTCAAGGAAGGTGTTTTGTGAAGTTTGCAAGAAAAAGCATGAAGGTGAAATAGTCTGAAACAGGTTTCTTAAAAACTTAAAACATGGAAGTTCACTGTTACATTTCATTTTTCTATTAGACTGATTATACAAAAGGAGATATTTTATTTTTTTTGGCCAGCTTTTACATTAGCCTAGACTACAATCGGTATACATTACACAAGTCAATAATAAAGCTGCATGGGATATATTTTTCTCTGGAGATAACACTAGCTCTTTTACACCACACTGAATAATCTTCGACGAAAACAAAGCCGTGGGAATTTAAGTTGCTGAAAATATTTATGCACGGATGCATATGCTAATACAATCCTCAGCAGGAACAGGCAGGAAATGAAAATGAATGGAGGGATGGAATGATGCATTAGCTTGTGGTGCAGACACTTTTACCCATGATACCCCTCTAGTGTAGTTAGTAAATAGAAATAAATGAAATATGAAATAACAAAATTCTAGTGAGTTAATATATCTATCTATATACTGTATATATGTATTTCTGAAAAAATAATTAAGCAGGTGGGGCAGCACAGTGGCACAGTGATTAGCACTGCTGACTCAAGCATCAGAATCCAGCGACTGGTCATCATCTGTGTATAATTCCCTGTCTCGTCTCCTGCAACATTGCAAAGACATGCATGAAAGGTTAATTGGTCTCAAATTGGCCCTGTATAGATGTGGTGTCGCTACCCAAAGTGTGAACCCCACCCGACTTGCACTGCACATGTGCACGACTTTCATGCAAGTGCAAAGTACATTGAATTTTACAAGCTGCCCGGTCTGTGCAGAGCAGTGTTTCATTTTACAACATTAAATGACACCAGTCCTGGAATATAAGGAGGAATAATACTGATATGTTAAAAACAAAAACTGGAAACAGCAAAGGTATTATCACAGGGAGAAACATCATCGCCATCATTTGCATTTTCATTCTGCTTTTTCTGTTGTGCATCACGGTGGCAACACACTAAGCTGGACCAACTAAGCCAACATGCACCCAGCACCTTATGAGAAATTTTCTGATTTTTTGAGTGGGAAGTACTTGTATTCTTCAAATGGAAGTTGCCCAAGGGATCATCTTAATTACATACCTAAACCACATATTGAAGAACATGTCACCCTGTCACAGAAAGGGAAAAACCCTGAGCAGAAGCCTCATTTTTGACTGTTTCTACATAGAATCTCATTCTTTAGATTACCATTCAGAGTTTGTGATGATAAACAACGATGGGAGTGTAGAATGAATTTTAAATCTGATAGCTCTCCTGAGGACTTAGCTCCTGCTTAGCTAATAAATTGTCCAATAAGCTGCTTCTGATGTACCAATTCATCAGCAAATTTCATTATCACCTCAACTCTCACTCGTGGACAAAACCCCAAGGTACTTGATTACGTGCATTTGGCAAAGCCCCTCACCCTTTATCTGAACTTAAGGGAAATAAGACACTCTTTCCCAAGAGGAGACCATGAACTCAGATTTGGAAGTGCTAATTGTCATGCCAGCTGAATCACATTCAGCTGTGGATCATTCCAGTGACTACTGAAGATCACCAACTGATGATGCCAAAAGGACAACATCATCTGCAAAGAGCAGTGATGCAACCATTAGATTCTCAATCTGGATGCCCAGCTGTCTGTGAAATCTGTGAGCATTCAACAAAACACAGCCCTGGGCAAAGTTCAATACCCAAATTAAATGAACTCCAATAAACCTCAAATCTGTGAACACAATACTCACTCTACAAATACAAAGACATAATGATACAGACCAGTGGACCTGGAACCCCATACTCTTGAGCCACCTTCTACAAGATACCATAGGGAACACGGTCATGAGCTTTTTCAAGTTCAGCAAGCACATGTAGAAAGGAACAGCCAATTTTCATGAACCCTCAGCAATTTTTGAAAGGGCAAAGAGTTGGTCCATAGTTATGTGGCCAAGAAGGAGTGCATGTTGTTCTTCCTAGATCTGAAGACTAGCTATCAGATTGAGCCTCCATTCTAGTATTCAAGCAAAGGCATTCCCAAAGAGGCCCAAGAGTCTGTTCTTTCTAAGTAAACAAATTGAGTGCATACCCTAACATAGCTGCCCAACTAAGTCAAACTAGACAGAAAGCTAATGCCTTACTAATGTGTGTATCCACCTACCTAATCTGAACTCCAATTAACACATTTCCTCCTTTAATTTATGACCACCTCACCTACATAGCTGTAGGTAAGCTTCATACAATTTCTGGTTTGCAAGTTATGGAAATAACCAGAGTGTGACAGCTACTGAAAACTCTCTATGAATCCATCTAGCTTGTCTACTTTAATTGCCTGTTCTAGAGCATCATTGGATGGAGGAAAATGTTATGAGTCTCAGGAATCAACTATGTTTGTTCATAATGGGAGGAAACACAGAAAGAACAACTAGGCCGTTTGGGTTAGATCTCTCATGTAAACTGCTCATCTTAACGTCTATATTCACACTAAGACAACCATATACATAGTGCTGTATAAGTCCTTACTGACATTTTTCTATAATTACTATTAAAATTTAATTATTCACATTTTACATATAATGGAATGATCATGTGAGCTTGTTTTTGGACAAGCAGTGAGAGACCAGAGGCTGCCAACCAAGCCAGAATTTAATTATCTGACTGTTGTGTGTTACAGTGCCTTCAAAATATGAACCCCCTAGGGAGCTATCCCATTTTATTATTGTAGAACACTGAATCACTGTGGGTTTAGTTTGGCTTTATTGACCATGATCAACAGAGAAAAGCTCTTTAATGCCAAAGTGAAAACAGATCTCGCCTTTGTTTATCTCCATAATCCCTTCTTCATTCTTCTTTGCAAAACTGCTCAAGCTCTGTCACTTTAAATGGGGAATGGAGATCATGAGTGAAGAGTCTTTTTCAAGTCCAGCCACAGACGTTTAATTGGACTGAGATCTGGTCTCTGACTTGGCCAATCCAGGACATTAACATTGTTTTGTGTAAGTAATTTCTATGTAGTTGTTGCTGGACAATGTACATCTTCCCCATTCTAGTTTGCTAAACTTTCTCATTGAAGAGTACTTTTTCTGTTGATTAGTATCAAAAAAGCCAAATTAAACCCACTGTGATTCAGTGTTGTATAACAGTAAAATGTGAAAATGTCCATGGCAGGGTGAAGACTTTGTTATTGGCATTGCATTTCTTGTTCACAGAAGCATTGAAAGATTAAAATGTCCGACTGACCTCACTGCTGCCTATGGCTGTTTTGAGAAGCCTAACCCTCTCACCTTGGACAAGATGTACCAGTTGTTAATAAAGGCAGAAACCACTTGGTTTACTTTAATAACAATAGTACACTGCTTTTTGTACAATGTATAATGTGTGTAAGGATGAAACAAAGTCTTAAACACAAGTACTTTAGCCTAATGAAAGATATTCTTAATTTTAAACTTCAAAGCATAATTTCAAGCTTCACACTAATAAATATAGCACCATAAATGTTGAACACAAGGACTAACAAGGTAAAAACTCATATACTTAAAATTTAAGAGGTTCACGCCATGTTCTCAGGGACTCAAACTGATGTCCAGTGGAATCCCAGCTCTTAATGGTTGCAAGGCTGCTATCACACCCATTGGGTGGTGGAGACAGCTCAGCTCTGTTGCATTATATACAAGTCCAATAACGACTATGTGTTTGGGTAAAAAATAGAATATAACATAAATTGGTTGCACACTATGCCTGTAGCATCAAAAGGACGGCAGAAGCCTATTCAGGTGATCAGACCATTGTGGAGTCCAGTCTGTCATAAACACACAATCACGCAGTGCACATTTAGAATTGCCAGTTAATGTAACATTTATATCTTTGTGAAATTAGAAGTAAACCCAAGTAGCTGGAGGAAAAAACAAGCAGACTCGATGAGAGCATGCAAAATCAAACAGTAACCAGGTGCAAGAATCAAGCCCAGGATGCTGAATGTGCTGTATGTGGCGAATATGCTAACTGCCGCAGCACCATGCTGGGCAAACAACATATAAATGAAAGCATAACTAAGAGGTAAGAAAGTCAGTTCACTGGGCACTTGAAATAACACTGTGAGTTATCAGTTGGTCACATCTTCATCTCACAACAACTTCAGAGCTAGCATTTTTAAAAATAAATAGCCTCACAAATATTCTGTAACTTTCGCTGAGAGCTTAACTCATTTTGAACGTTAAATGGCAATATTTGCCAAAGCATTTTTAGCAGTGAATACGCTGTGTTTGCTAGTGACCTTGTGCACCAAAATATTTTTCTGGAAATTTGCTGTACAGCTGGTTGAGACAAGCTTTTTCCCCAGTGCCACATGATGCTTTGAGAGGCCAGCATGACATCACAGCCTCAAAACCCGCCCAAGTGTATAATGCTGATCCTAGTAGAGGGCAAAAAATTATTGGAAAACCTTTAAACACAAAACATGAGCAGAGAAGGAAACTGGAAATGCGTTGGTGTATTTAAAGATAATGTTGTTTTATGTAGACTTGCATGTGACCTGTGTCTACTATATACACCTGGCCCTTTAATTTTACCCAGAGTGCTGTGCAGTTAATGCAAACATGAAGGACTGAAGAATCCATGTGCTTCAGTGTGGAACTTATTTCGTAGCAGTGGCACTGAGCAAGCAAAAGTGATGGAGGGGGGAAAACTTTTTCAGTTTTGAGAAGTGAGTAGCTGCTATAGAATCTGTGGGGGCAATCCTTAGATCCTTAGTGAATTTAATTATTCCTGTCTGCAACTGTGTGCAGTTTACTAAGTTTACTACTCTGATGTTTAGTTCTATTAATGTCATCTCAGGGGTGGTTAGCACTGCTGTCTCAGAACCCAGATCATATTTTTAGCCAAAATGATTGATCAAGCAGATGGTTCCCTAGCCCCCAGGGACACTTAAAAGACTATTGTACCATATGATCCACTCAAAACTAGTTCAGTTTCTCCTTCTCTATTGACTTCAATGTATTTCACTGAGCTCAGCAAAGTTCCCGAGCATTTACGTGATTTTGCCATACTTGAGGTGAAATGAAATCAGATAGGTATGCTCACCATTACTCATTTCTAATACAAGGAACCCTAATATATTATAAATATATATATATATAATCGTCCTTCAAAATATTTTTCTTAATGCAAATAAGTTAGAAACCTTGCCCGAAAGAAACCTAGGCAAACTTTCCTAAACTTTCTGCAATTGCTACTGTACAAGTTTACTTTCTAGTTGTGATAAACATGTAAGAAATATACCAGTGCTTTCAAAAAGAAGTGCAAAACTTGGCAGTTAGATTACACTCATTGAAACCCCAGTCAGGGGATCTCCATTGAGCCTATTTTGTGCCTTCTCAAACCAATTGGCTGCACCAGTGATGATTTAGGTGTGTCATAATAAATGGGATGAATACTTATTCAATCAATTATTTTGTGTTTTATATCTGTAATTAATTTAGATCGATTTTTATTTTGACCTCAGACTTTTTCTGTCGATCAGTGTCAATAAAGCCACATTAAATCCACGGTGATTCAATGTTGTATAACAATAAAATGTTAAAACTTCCCAGGTGGGGTGAGTACTTTTTATACGAACTTTACATTGGGGGTCCTTTTATATCATTCATCAGAACATATGGCGATCCACTAGGACAGAGAATGAAAACTTCAGACGTCTTGGAGCTTGTTCTACTCGTTTTCATGAGGAAGTGGAAGTGCATTAGAAAGAACACACCTCAGAAGGATGACTGGACATCCAAGGTAAGAAGGCCCAAGCCAAGATTCAGTCTGATAAAATGAATAAAAATTGTAATGACAGCAATACCAACATTATGTCTGTACTTCAAAATGTAATTGATAGTCTTGTGGCCTCCAATTGCACCCAATGGTTATAATGGTTTTTAGCTGAGAAATTGTTTCTAAAGGGATAGGTTCTATTTCCTTTAAAGCATGATGGGTAAGTAAATCAAACACAGTGTTATCTAAAACAGATTGTGGGATTGTATTCTTTCAGAATACAAACTTTTCTTTTTCTGTTGATCCCATTTAACTGGTGAATTTCAGCTAAAAGTCATGACTTTTTATAGTTACTGAGAACAACTAAATCCCTGCAGCATATGTGCATGACAGATCGGGAAAGATTTTCCTCAGAACTTTGAATTCTAGCAAGACCTTCACAAATATGTTTTTGTGAAACCCAGGTGCCGAGCATAACAGGCTCCTGTGGGACTGGCCACTGTTATCCTGTATAAACAGGTGGTCCCCAAAGGCAGGTGCACATCTTTTTATGATAATGGGATTGGGACCTGAGAAGTGTAACTTAAATGATTCCAATCCCTCAGAGATGAACAGGATGTTTATAACAATTTGATGTGAATACATTTTATTATTGAAAACTAGTGTCAAGGCATCAGCACTTTTTTCTGTTCATATTTTTGAATCACATATTTCTGTAAATGGTCCAGATACTAAATTGGTCACCTGTAGAAAATATTTACTTAGGTCCGATATGAGCAATAAGCATGCCTTCAAAAAGAAATCCTGGGAGGTGGCTTTTGGATATGTGATGCGAGAGCCACCATTTCCACAAAGGCAGTGATAATGAACAAGAAACACTTCATCTATTGTGCAAACAAGGTTTGGATTTACTAATCACATGGACAAAATCAGTAACTCCAAATGATGTACTGAAGTGACAATATAAGCAATTTATTTTAGTACTTTACTGCAAGAATTAGAATGAAAATCCTAGACCCACCACCAAGTGGCACCAGGGTCAACTAAATAGTGATGGGCTTTTCGGATTCAATTGTTTTGCACTACCTGATTAAACAAATTGATGCATTTGATTCACATTTTTGGGGGTGGACCCATGTCAATAAATAAAAAATGAATTACTTAATTAATTCTAATATATCATTTAATTTAATGTGTTAAATTATAAATCATATAATATCTTGGAAAGCATGAAGCATGGCAATATACTGAAAATGCATTAATAAAATAAAACAATATGTTTGGAAATTATAAGTAAAGAAGAAAGGGTGTGACTCCTTCTCAGGTAATGAATCAGTGATTCATTTCACAAATCAAATGAACGATCTTGGGTAATGATTCAGTTCACAAATTAAATGAGCGAGAATAGTGTGACTCATTTGCGAATGAAATGAACAAGCATCATGTGATTTACTTTTGGGTAATGATTCCATTCATAAATCAAGTGAACAGGAATCATGTCACTCATTCGCAAATCAAATGAATGAGAATTGTGTGACTAGTTCTCAAGTAATGTTTCAGTTCGAACTCAAAATTTAACTCAATGGTTTAATATAAGGGTAGGCAAACTACCTCTCTGCGAGTGAAACCTAGGCTATTAAAAAAAATATCTAATATCTCAGCCCTCATGA
The DNA here is from genome assembly GCA_026402145.1 of Polypterus bichir lapradei. Classification (NCBI taxonomy): domain Eukaryota; kingdom Metazoa; phylum Chordata; class Cladistia; order Polypteriformes; family Polypteridae; genus Polypterus; species Polypterus bichir. The sequence goes on along the minus strand of JANRMT010062845.1, from coordinate 3,247,484 downwards.
GGTGTTCTTAACAAAATTATGCTAGAGTTGGCCGTTGCAAGTGTAGTAAGTTGACATGCTGCCTTATCAAAAAATATTTAAATAACCCAAACCTTTCCTATTCAAACCGTGATAGCCTGCTATGCAGCAACATAGATGCTAAGTTATGTTTCCCTGTATGTACCTTTTTAAAGATATGAGTTTGCATATGGTGATTTTCTCAGTGTTAGATTTGGGCTGATTTAGTTGACGATGTAACTTTGGTTATGACACCAGGTCAGGGCACATATCAGTACTAAAGGTGCTGCTCATAAACGTAAAAGAAAGAAGTCAGAAAGAGAAAGGATTTCCAGTAGTGGATTGACCAAAGTGGATTATTCCTGCACTTTAACCCATATGTTTAGTGAGACAAGGACAATGAATGTACTGACAGTGGCATCTCAACTATGCCTTCAGGCAATTTGTGTGTTTTCCAAGCACTTCATTGCCAAGTCAGCAGAATGGGAAAGTCACAGTTTTCAGGTGACCTCATTTCAGTTTTGGTATGGCAGTGTTAATTTGTCTTTTCTCCATTTTTCAAACTTTGCAATTTTCTGAGTGTGTGGCAACAGGTACAAAACATTTATTTTCCTAATTTTAAGGGACCTTGTTTAGACAGAAGTGTGAACTTTTCAAGACATGCCAGTCAGGTTGCCATACATTGTCATGAATTTGAATCTTGCTTTAACAATTGTAGAACCCACATGACAGATTTTGTAATATATTTGTAATATATTTTCTCTTTTTGCTGTTAAGGTGGACAGAGTCTTACAAGTGAAAGTAACTGAACTACAGGGCAATTTTAAACTTTTAAAACTTCTTTACTTCATTTCTACAGATTGTATATGACTTGTGATTTGTTTCCAAAGCTTTGCAAGCGTGGTCGGTGCATGGCATCATTATTTAGTCCCACATACAGCTGCAAGCAGGTCTTCTCACAAATGAAAATGTATAAAGCAAGTGCAGAAGTGTTAAAATTAATTAATTGTTGAGTCATCTGATATCTCAGATGATTTAAACAATTTCTGCAAAAATAAGCAGTTTCATATCTATAACCAGAACAGTTTTATAATGAAACCACTTTGCTTAAAAATTACTCTCATACTAATGCCAATAGGCCTTTATAATGCCTCACTGTCACTCTGAATTACTGTGTTTATCTTTAACAAAGTCAGATTGTTTTTTTCTTTTTAGTCATTCTGGAGTGCGTTTGAGAGAGAGTTTTTTTGTTTGTCATAATATAACAATATAATTTATTATTGGGCTTCTGTTAAAAGTCAAATTTCCCCCAGGGAACATACTGTATATAAAACATGCTATCAGTCTATCTATCTAAAACAGTTTATAATTAAAATAATTTCTTGGAGCGTGCATTTTCAAACCTAATGTTCAGCATTAACATATGCTGGATTATCTGGGCTCATAGGCACACCTAGACTCTACACAGCCTATTGTATGAGTCATTATTGACAATTCAGAGCACCACTAAAAACATTTGCACACCCCTGGTCTAATAGCTGGGTCCCTGGTACCTGTATGTGATGCCAGGCAACTAACACTTCAGATAAACATTGATACCAATTATAAAATGAATGCTGTGATAAAACAGAGAGTTTGGAAACATTACACACTTTTCCACTACAACTAATGTGTGGCCAAATCTATAATTCATCTGTGGTGGTTAAACACTTTGTATAAAATATTTAAATTGATCATATTTCCAAAAAGATCAAACTGGAAAGCAGATTTCCCAAAGAAATAAACTAACAACATGTATATTTAAACAGCATGTTCCTATAATCAAACATTACTCCAAGCAGCTTTATAAGAACAGAGTTACTTTCCGATTGCTTCTAGATATATATTTTTTATAATGGCAGCATAGCCAGTGTTAAGTGACTTACACAGTGTGAAGCTGTGATTCAGAGGCAGAAATTTAAAGTACAAAGCCTTAGTAACCAGACTACACTGCCTGCCTGCCTGCGGACGTACTAGTGGCCTGGGAATTCGTAAGAACAGCACCTTTGAACAACAATAACTGAGGACAGAGGTAACACTTTCAAAGAACTGCAGCTAAAAGGCTCCTCCACATTTCAGTGTTGCCTTGCCACAGATACATATGTGCAGTCATGTGAAAAAGTAAGTACACCACATGGAAATTATTGACATTTTAAGACTATCTGTACAGGTAAACTGCAGATCTTCAAGCATAGATAAAAGTGATACACTTGAGTTAAAATAAACAGAAGAACAAAATGCCATTTCAGTCATTTATTCAACAAAATAATATCAACAGAGGTAATGGTCTCCTGGGGAAAAGGTAAATCCAACCATGGCCTCAGAAGCTGGTATTGCCCCCTTAAGCAGAACTCAATTCTTGTAGGTATTTTGCGTAACTGCCCACCTGTCTCTGACATTGGTTTGTTTGAATTTTTGACCATTCCTCAATGCAAAACTCCTTCATTTGCAAGATATTTGTGGGTTTTCTTACATGTACTGCTTGTTTCATATGCCAAACAATATTTCAAACGGATTCAAATCAAGGTTTTGACTAGGCCAGTCCATAACCCTCTATTTCTTCTTTTTAAGCAATTCCTTGGTGGACATGCTAGTGTGCTTCAGATCACGATCATGCTGAATGGTCCATTTCTGGCTAAACTTCAACATGCGCAAAGAAGCAGAATTCATAGTTGATTCAATGGTTGCAAGCTGTCTATGCCTTGAGGCAGCAAAGCAACTCCAAACCATAACATTTCCACCACCATGCTTCACAGTTGGTATGAGGATCTTCTCCTGAAATTATGTCTTCAGTTACAGTGGCCAAATAACACTATCTTTGATTCATCTGACCTAGAGCAAATTGCCTTTGCCTAGTTATTGCGTAGATGTTCGATGGCATGCTGTGGTCTTGCTCTAATGTTCTTTTTAAACGGAAAAGGCTTTTTCCTGGCACATCTTGCTTGCAGGTCAGATTTGTGCAATCTCTTTTCTGTTTATAGAGCATGCACTTTAAGACCAACTTTTGCAAGAGTTACTTCCAGATCTCAGAATTAACTTTTGGGGATTTTGTAGATTTCTTTTTGTATCAACCAGTTTAATTTGCTGGGTGGGCCAATCCTGGACAAATTAGCAGTCATTTGAAGACTGCATCACTTGAAGATAAATTTGCTTAGAGTGGAATCATTGATTTCAAGGAGGTCTTAATCATTGACACCTAATCTGGAACGGGATGTACTTACTTTTTCCATTACAAAAATATGCATTTTTCTTAATTTAGACTATGAGAATGAATGCATCATGTCAATTTTATGTGTCATTTGTTCAAGTATACCACCTTTATCTGTATGCACTGTTTGCATGAAGATCTAATGTTTGTCTTTCAGATATGTTGAAATAGTCAGCAATCGCCATAGGGTGTAATTACTTTTCCCCCTGTCTGTACATATATGCATAAATACATTGTCTAATTCACTTAATCCATTTCTGGGTTGCCAGGGGCCAGAGTCTATTCCTGTTGTGCTGGGCAAAATTTGCAGAACAGTCCAGGACAGAGTACCTATCCATCACTGGGTAACCTCGTCATTGGTATTTACTATTTATTACTACATACAATTCTCACATCATGAAATGTGATTTTGGCTATAGGGCATTTACACATAAAGCCTGCCACAAAGTAAGTTTTGAAATTGTAATTTCCTTTACTGAGTAGTAACAGTAAAGTGAATATAACCGAGGTTCTTAGAAATAAACTTAATCACCTGTCTTTTAACATCATAAATGTGCTTAAGTCATATTTTACTGTTGACACACCATCCTAGAAGATCAGAGCATCTACCAATCACCTACGCAAACGCAGTTGTTATTATGAACTCATGGCCCCTGTGACTAATTTCAGTCAATTAAGGGCTAAAGCGCCTGCAAATACCTCGAAAACACCTGTACATTATGCCATGCATACATTCCACTTTGTGGAACATAACTTTTATGGATTGAAGTGTTACACCTTTTTTCGTTATGCTGTTTTAGGGAGTTAATACCAATGTCTGGTCTAAATTTCTAGTGCATAACTGCATTAGAGGCACGTTTAAGGAGAAAAATGCTGACATGTTGAATACTTATTTCCCCACTGTATATAAAAGAAAGTCTAAATAATTTCTGATTTGTATATAAAACTGGACCAATCACACTCCCTTCATTTTATTTTGCACAATCACAAAGAACATCCCCGCCTTTCATTCCTTTTACCTTTAATTTTGCAATACTGTAGCTCTTCCGAGAAAACTAATTTTGTCTTTAATACGTGTTCAAAAATTCAATGGTTATTTTATATCGCATCATCCATAATAAAGCATGTGCATGAGTAAGATTTAGAACTAACATCTTTTTTTTTTATTTTTATTCTATTAAGGTCAATTTATTCTTCTAAAAGTTAACAATGGTTTGAATTTAATTTCATGTAAACTAAAAGCATTTTTTTTTGACTGGCTCCCCAACTTTCTCCTATATAAATTATTGCTTGAAACTTCCTTTGCTTTACTACTTAATCAAATACACACACCAACAGCATGGTAACACCTGTAAGCTTTTCACATGCACGTCCTCACGCCTATGACAAGACACAAAGAAATAATGCATAAAATGTAAAATGAAAAATTGCATGTTATGAGTGCCATGCGGCTCATAATTTTATATTATTTGTTTGAAAAGTGATGGCTTTTTGACACCTTGACAGCTTAATAAGGCTATCCTGATGCCAACATGTAGTTCTTTATAAGAAGCACCATGTCAAATGTGACGACTCCATTGAAATAAAGAGTGCTGGTTATATAATTGGGCTGGAGCACCGACAATTTAAATTAAGCTCATAAAAGACATCTAATTTACCTAAATCTATTTAACTAGTTTACACATAGGTCCTTAAACACACTAAAAAGATTAATATCAATACACCCACACTGGAGTCAACACTGGCTACGTGTTACAAAGGGGCTCTAAATTTCTACTGCCTGTGTTAAATTTTCATGTCTAGATTTACTTATCAGCAGGGGTCAAAAACCCTGAGCTTTATAGCCTTAAGCAAGCAAAATGTTAATTTGGCTTTGAATAAGTTATTTGAATGCGGTAATCTGTAAATAGTAGTCGGTCTCTGAGCACACATTTATACACACAGAGAAATGAGGTTGATCAAAATATCCCAATTTACATTTAAAGTAGTTAACATGCATTCTTAGAAAAATCCATCAATTATTATGTAAGTAATATCAAAATGAAATATATGAATTTTCAGTATTAGGAAATAGATTAGTTACAAGTCCAAGCAAATGTGTTCCTATCGTTAACCTCAATTACAAACTAAATGACACATTATCATACCTATAATACCTATAAAACGTATTCCTCCCACTTGGAAGTTTTCATATTTTACTGCTATACAATACTGAATAATACTGGACTGAATTGACATTTTTGACACTGATCAACAGAAAATGACTCCTTCATGTCCAAGTGAAAAAAGATCTCTACAAAGTAGTCTAAATTAATTAAAAATATAAAACACAAAACCATTTATCTCATAAGTATTCTCACTACTCAAGTAAGTATTTAGTAGATACACCGTTGACAGTCATGACAACCTTGGATCTGTGTGCACAAGTCTCTCCCTGTCAGCTCCATAGATGTCGGCGGGGATACAAAGGGGGTGCATGATTGCCCCCCCCACCCCCAAAAAAAAAAAAAAAAAAAAAAAAAACGTGATTTTTTTTTCCAGTATTGCTGTCTTTTCATTGTGTCAATACTTCATATTGCAGGTTTCTACTACTTAACTGCATACCAATCCATTCACTATTTGTAATTACTTTATCTGAAAACTAATGTTATACATGCATTCAGAGTTGACTATCCACACCAAAACCCTCATATTCTGAAATTGCATTAAAAAAATGTAAAAAGCACCAGCAAAACTTTAAATTGCCCACCAGCCGGCTGTCGCGTCTTAGGGCAGCGTTTTGTTCTCTTGGTTGCTTAAAAGTGTTGTGTTTTTGATTTTTTGCTATTATTTTTACCCCATTATTACATGAGAAATTGTTTACAAAGAAAGTAGAAAGTGGATAATTGCCGCTCTGGGATCCCCTACTCGATCCACCAAAACACAGTTCCATTTCTCCAGTTGTTAAGTAACCATTCTTTTGAAATGTTGCTTTGCTAAGCATTATATCTATTCATTACGCATTTTAGCATAATGTATGCCCATTCCAGTGTAGAAGGACACATAATTGGTTTTCAAATTGAATACAATTGTTGTGTTTACTTCTGTACTACTACTAAACCTACACTCCAGTGAGCCTATGAAGTGTTAAACAAGCAGGTCATTAGTGTTTTAGATGCATTTATCTTATGTTGGGCTGTAATACGGGTTTTTCCATTCATGTGGATGTTTCATTAGCCTAGTCAGTAACTGGCTTCAAAGAGCATTAAACTTTCTTAAAGTTAACACAGGGAAAATTAATGCAATATTACAGTCTTAATTGCTTTAAACCCTGTTGGCAATTAAATTTAAAATTTTTAGAGATTTTTCTTGGTATACGATGAGCCCTTCTTATTGCTATAACATTACATTTAACAGATTTCAATAAGGTCATGAGAAGTGTGAAACTTAGCTGAGGACAAGTACAATATATGCCTATTTATTTGGATGTGCATGATGTGTTCACCTAATATTCCTGAGAATAATAGTTTAATAAACTATTAAAAACTATAAAATTATTAGTAAGTTCACACAACATAAGTGACAGTGATTAGCCTGTCAAATAATCAAGGAGGGTTTAAGACCCCAGCCTCACCACCTCTACCAAATATTAGAACAAGCAGCACCACCACCACCATCAGACACATGCATATACTCACAAATTATGGAGGCATGAGCAAATAATAAAGCAGGTACAGAAATTACAGTAGAAAAAGGTCCAACACTTTATATTGGGTCCAATTTGCCTTCTTTTCTTCTTACCTTTGTGTATGGCAATGGATGTAACAAACTGATTCAACATTTATTCTGATGTCACTATTAATGACCATCAATTAAAAGGTCTGTGTTACTTTGTGGGAAAAAGGTGACATGTAACTGAGTGGTTTGGGGCCAAATAATGTAAAAGACCAGGAAGATGTCATTTATTAGGGTTTGGCTTCGTTTTGTGTGTCTTACTTATCTTTTGCTGTTGCCACATTATTGGTTGTTCATGCCAATGTCGGTGGCTCTGCAGGACTACACTATACATTGATGGTAAAGCAACTAGAAGTGGTGATACCAACCCTTACTTTACTACCTCTTAGGTCATTCTCATTACTCACAACTGAAGTATTTACAACTTGTTCAAAGTTCTTTATTATATCAGTATTTAATTTATTTATATTTTTAATGTCTGGTATAGTTTTCAGCAAAACAAGGTCTTTTGTTTCTGCCTCTTTTTTAATTTTTATTTGGCTACACAACTGGGCTCTTGTTTTGAATGACCATCTATATGGATGTTTTCTCTTTTTGCGGAACTGTAAAGAGAAATCATAAGAGCGTCCAATGAGACACCTGCACTGATCATGCCCCACTCATATCAACCAACCAGGACTCATATTTTTCTTTTAAACACATTTTATTTTTGTCTGACTGGATAGGTTTATAATCATGAGAATTTAAGTGGGTCAGGGGTGTGTGTCAGTGAAAATGTGAATTTTTTTCTTGTATATGCGAAGGCTCTTTTGAGACAAGAACATCAGGGTATGCACCCAAGTCACCCTCATAGTAGTTACGGCCATGCATATTACTGTAAATATTCTTCTCTCTTCAAATTCCCAATTTTAGACTTTACCTGTTTATTGGAATATAACTAACTGAAATTCTTAATGTGAAAATTGATTTTTAAAATCAAGAATGACATTTGTATTTTTTTTCTAAAAGTGCTGTTTAATATCAACCAAATATACTGTTTACCTCTCTTTTTCATTAATTCAATTGGTCTGTGAACATTTCTTAATTTTGTGGTGGATGCCCATGATCAGCTGTGCTATTTTACCCCTTCTCCTTAGGTGTCATGGGGCTCATGAGTAAACAGCCTTTTTTTTTTTAAATTCCATCCACACATTTTCAAATGGATTGAGATCTGGACTCCAGGACAATAGCATTGTTGTTTTTAAACCATTCTTGGGTAGCATTGTCTTTATACTTTGGGTTGTTGCCTTCCTGGAAAATAAATACTGCTGGCATTAAAAGAGCCACTTGGAATTGTGCTGTTTGAAAAGCTCCATGGTTAGACAGAAAATGTCTTTAAAAAAATAAGGCAACCTTAAATAAAGACCTGCAATAATTAAATATAAGTACATTATTGAACCAAAATACTGTAAAATGATGACATTGTATGTCATAATAACTAAGTGACTTTCAAATTTTAGTACTTCCATTATCTCTGACCTGCTCTGCATGTGTATTGCACCAACATTTTTTAATTCTTTGCGACGTTCTACTTTATCATATACTCTTTGTCTTTTATTTCCGGCTCCTGACGTGGTTAAATCTCTTGGCACAAAGTCTTGCCTTGTGGGACTTGAAAGTATCTCTCTGAAAAAGTCACATCTCATCCCAGACTAAAAAGTCTCGTCTTGTCCCAATATTTTTTTTTATCATAATAGAGAGATGCATGTTTGGCAATTTAATTACTCATTTTTATATAGGTGTATTTTTATGTGATTATGTACTTCATATTGGCCTTATTTATTTATTTTAATTTAATTTGGCACAAATGCTATTCCATGCAGAAGGCATAGTGGTCTACACATCTATCAAGCCCCTCCATCAAAGCCACTTAGCTAAGGAAGTCCTTTTTATAGGCAAGTACACCATTTTATAAGAACAGTGGGATAAAATTTACTTAGATAGATAGATAGATACTTTATTAATCCCAAGGGATTCATATAATAATATTCATATAATTAATATATAAACAACAATTTAGTGAAAGTTTCTGCTTTAATACTTCTGTTTCTTTTAAACCAGCCACTTCCGTCTTTTTGAACAGGAGCTGTATATTAATATAGTATATAGAATAATAAAGAATGCTTTGTGTGCAAGTCAGACAGCTGCTGATGAATTTCCCTTGACATAAAACAGGAGCCATCTTCTTATTCAGATCAAGTCAAAAGGTGATTGTAGGGGTGTGAATAATTCAGCATGGCATGAAAAGCAGAAATAGGTTTTTCACATTCTATTTTAGAAAGAAAAATACACAATCTAGTGTATATACTGTATATAATTTTGTGTCTGCAAAATTTCAGCAGGATATGAATAAATGCTACAAGAATAATTTTGAAATATACAGTTCAGATGTGTACAGCTACCATTGCCTAGTGAATGGTACCCTGCTTGTGCATTAACATGTGCCCATATGGCTGAGTGGGTTGATTTTTTGGCACACAGTCGTCTGAGGGTAGATGGCTGCCACTTGTGCATATGTTTGGAGCACTTGGTGCTGGGTTAATAGGTGCCGATTACTTAATTGTTGTGTAATCACGTTCATTTTTTTTAAACACCCACTTGTCTTACTAAGAACTGGCCTGCTGTATTTAGATGAGGGTTGATGATCTCTTAACTATTTAAAAACAATGAAAATGTTGGTTGTTTGCTGCAACAAGATGAATACCACTAAAATGTGTTGTTCTTGTCAAACATTAGTTCAGATTAGTTGAGGGTTTGTGCTATATCTATAGACATTTTTATCTGTAGAGTATCTAAAAGGTACATAAAATAAGAAAGAAGCGATACAGAATATGACAGAAACCATACCCAGGGAAAAAACAAATATATTTTTTATACTATAAGAGAGCACAGTTAGAATCTAACAATGCTAAATGCACCATTTGTGTTTGCACTTTATTATCATTTACCTAATTACAAGATAGGACCCAAAGATTCACAGAATTGGACAATATCATGTGAGTAGGGTGAAGTTAATTAAATATACCACTTGTATTGTAAGCCTACAATCCACAAAGTGGCATCTTGATGAGTTGTTCAAGTGCAGAGTTCTGTCATTTATTCTACAATCTTGTGATTTGGTCAAGTTTCTCGAGCAAATCACCATAGCAGATTTTCAATAGCCAATGTTGACTGTGTTTTTCAGCATTGATGGATTTGTTGATAAAGAGCTTGTTAGTTGTGGACAGATTTTTAATCATAGACATTACATTGAATTACACAGGCTATTTGTAGATACTTCCGCATCAAATCTAACAGAGCTTGAGAGGATCTGCCAGGAATAATGGGATACATTGTCCAAATCCAGGTGGGTAAAGCTTGTGCAAACTTACCTAAGAAGATGCAGTAGAAGCCAAAGAGGTTTCTACAAAGTACTGAATTAATGGTCTAAATACTGATATGAATGAGAGATTTCAGCTTTTGATTTGTAATAAATTGGCAAACCTTTCTGAAATCATGTTTTCACTTTGTCATTATGGGTTACTGAGTGTATATCAATAGGCAAAAAGAGCACATGTCTCAATTTAAAATGAAATCTATAATACAATAAAGTGTGCAGGAAAGAGAGGTGTCTGAATCCTTTCTGAATCCACTGTTTGTCCACTTTTATTATGCATTAATGGTACTATACAGTACAGTATATGACACTTGTTAAGTTATTATTAAATAACTGCAATCTACAGAGACAGATGAAAAGTTGTAAGAGGACAAATATTTCTACAGTTTAGACAGGAATGACTTCATAAAAGTTCTATTCGCATCATTGTAACAGGAGCAAAAAAATACCATAACAAAATAAGAACAAATTCTCATGAACAGGCACATGCTGTATTTCTCACTGTCGAAAGTATTAATACACATTTTAAATAAAACCATAATATTGAAAAAGTTTTCCAATTTCACTGCTAATTTAATGTGTAATTACTGATGCTTTGATTACATTTTAATGATGGGGAATTTCTAATGCCATTTGACAATGAGGCTCATGATCATATAACCCCTGAGCTGCTCCCATCACCTCCCTGATGCTAATGAGCCATTACCTGTAGTCACACCATGGGCACCTGTATGGCTTCTCTCCAGTGTGAACACGTTTGTGCCTCGTCAGATGGGACTGTGTCGTTGAAGCAAAATTGCACAGGTCACATTTAAAAGGTTTCTCACCTGCATGAAAACAAGGTAAAAAAATGAACACTTTTAAGAAAATATCTGAATGAAGAATTAGGAGGTACAGCAATATTAAGTGCATGCATTAAGAAAGATTTCATTAAACTCCTTTAAGACATAAAATACTTACTCCACAAAGGACTTGATTGTTATGAGAACCAACATCTTTGCACACAATGAAGTAATGCTATGTAGTCCACAAAGGAAAATGTGGATAGAAAAAATAGTAACGTGATGTGTAGAATTCCCAATGTTTATCTTGCATGCCTATCACAGCAAAAACTAAGAGAACTATGAAGAAAGACCTATTGCAGCTCAAGATTAGGCAATGCATGGCTTCTCATAATAATGGATACACTTGGCATCCCAGTGGCTCAATGGTGAGCACACTGAAAATCAGTCAAATCCTGCGTCTCATCATTGCATGGAGTTTACATATTCTACTTGAATCTGTATGGGTTTTTCCCCAAGGTGCTCTGGTTAACCTAAGATGTGAAGATCAGGTTCACTGGCAAACAGTGTTTGACTGAGTGTGAGTGCACCTGTAGGAATGAAAAAATCCAAAAAGAGATCTCCTTAATATATTTTTGGTTTCTCCTTGACAACAATGAGATCAAAAACAAATAAAATGGAGACATTTTCTTTTGTCCCCTGCTTCTCAGATTTTTCACCTAAGAAAGAAATACCCCAGTATTCTCACAAGTGTCTCCTCTTGAGCTTAAGCAGAGATCTCAGCAATCACATAATGGGCTCAGATCTTCCAAGCAGTATCCTGACATTTTTTTTGTAATTTAAAAGTACATTAGTTGCTTTAATTTATATTGTTGTGCTCCATTTAGATCATACTCATTCTAGGAAAAAAAAAAAAAAAGCAGACAGTGTTGCATAGTGGTTAAGACTTTGGTCTTCAAACCATGAGATTGTGGGTTTAAATCACAATACTGACACCTCTGTGTGATCATAAGCTAGTCACTTCATCTGCCTGTGCTTAATTAGAAAGACAAAAGAAATGTAATCAATCATATCTCAAATGTTTTAAGTCACCTGGATAAAGGCATCAGTCCAATAAAATATAAAGTCTTGAAAGAATTAAAACAAGAATAAAAGATCTCACAAAAATATAACATGCTTTTCAAACTAAATTCTATCTCATGTCTCCCTTTTTGTCTGAAGCCATGTATCCTGACTATACTTTGTTTTCCTCTCCTGCTAAATGAATCGTAGACTGGAGAGGTCTTTTAATTTTTTACAGTAGAGATGACCCACTTAAAGGTTTTCCAATGCTGTCTCTGTCCTAATGTCTATATAAACACGGGGAATTCCAGTTTCTGTACTACATCTTGCCTGAAGCGGGGGCCTTAGCTGTCTCAAAAGCTTGCATACTGTATTCTGTTCAGTTGGCCAATAAACAGGTGTAATTTTGCTTGACTTCTCAAGTTAAGATTAGAAATTTTTCTAAGTATAATAATTACCTATAACTCTGTTTGGTAAAATATAGTCCACTGCATGAAGAGACACCTTGCAACAATAACTTGAAATTTACTATCACAAGCCTCTCATTGAACCTCTTTGCAGATGAAAAACTCATTTTGAATATAAATATAAGTCACTTAACCAGCTAACTCTCTTCATGGTCATGCTTCATTTTGATCTCCAAAAATTAACTTTTTCAGTATTTCCTCATAGCCCAGAACTGCAATTACAGGTGCTGGTCATAAAATTAGAACATCATGACAAAGTTGATTTATTTCAGTAATTCCATTCAAAAAGTGAAACTTGTATATTAGATTCATTCATTACACACACACTGATGTATTTCAAATGTTTATTTCTTTTAATTTCGATGATTATAACTGACAGCTAATGAAAGTCCCAAATTCAGTATCTCAGAAAATTAGAATATTGTGAAAAGGTTCAATATTGAAGACACCTGGTGCCACACTCTAATCAGCTAATTAACTCAAAACACCTGCAAAAGCCTTTAAATGGTCTCTCAGTCTAGTTCTGTAGGCTAGACAATGATGGGGAAGACTGCTGACTTGACAGTTGTCCAAAAGACGACCATTGACACCTTGCACAAAAAGGGCAAGACACAAAAGGTCATTGCTAAAGAGGCTGGCTGTTCACAGAGCTCTGTGTCCAAGCACATTAATAGAGAGGCGAAGGGAAGGACAAGATGTGGTAGAAAAAAGTGTACAAGCAATAGGGATAACAGCACCCTGCAGAGGATTGTGAAACAAAACCCATTCAAAACTGTGGGGGAGATTCACAAAGAGTGGACTGCAGCTGGAGTCAGTGCTTCAAGAACCACCACGCACAGACGTATGCAAGACATGGGTTTCAGCTGTCGCATTCCTTGTGTCAAGCCACTCTTGAACAAGAGACAGCGTCAGAAGCGTCTCGCCTGGGCTAAAGACAAAAAGGACTGGACTGCTGCTGAGTGGTCCAATGTTATGTTCTCTGATGAAAGTAAATTTTGCATTTCCTTTGGAAATCAAGGTCCCAGAGTCTGGAGGAAGAGAGGAGAGGCACAGAATCCATGTTGCTTGAAGTCCAGTGTAAAGTTTACACAGTCAGTGATGGTTTGGAGTGCCATGTCATCTGCTGGTGTTGGTCCATTGTGTTTTCTGAGGTCCAAGGTCAATGCAGCCGTCTACCAGGAAGTTTTAGAGCACTTCATGCTTCCTGCTGCTGACGAACTTTATGGAGATGCAGATTTCATTTTCCAACAGGACCTGGCACCTGCACACAGTGCCTAAGCTACCAGTACCTGGTTTAAGGACCATGGTATCCCTGTTCTTGATTGGCCAGCAAACTCGCCCGACCTTAACCCCATAGAAAATCTATGGGGTATTGTGAAGAGGAAGATGCAATACACCAGACCCAACAATTCAGAAGAGCTGAAGGCCACTATCAGAGCAACATGGGCTCTCATAACACCTGAGCAGTGCCACAGACTGATCGACTCCATGCCACGCCGCATTGCTGCAGTAATCCAGGCCAAAGGAGCCCCAACTAAATATTGAGTGCTGTACATGTTCATACTTTTCATGTTCATACCTTTCAGTTGGCCAACATTTCTAAAAATCCTTTTTTTGCATTGGTCTTAATTGATATTCTAATTTTCCGAGATACTAAATTTGGGACTTTCATTAGTTGTTAGTTATTATCATCAAAATTAAAAGAAATAAACATTTGAAATACATCAGTCTGTGTGTAATAAATGAATCTAATACAAGTTTCACTTTTTGAATGGAATTACTGAAATAAATCAACTTTGTCGTGATATTCTAATTTTATGACCGGCACCTGTAAGTGAGGACTAAATATGTCACAATATATGATCCAATGCCCAGCCTTTCATACATTGTGTGAGTGTCAAGTACGCCTCCAAATACTACTACTGTGCTCTTTGGCTTTATATACATCTACCAGCTGAATCATGAAATTAATAATTACTAACTATAATAATATTTTTTTCAGATTTTGTTATGTTGCAGTGCTAAAAACATTTCAATGCATTTTTCCCCACATCAAGCATCACTTAAAACCCAAGAATGACAAACCTAAAAGAGGACTTTGCATTTTTTTTTAAGTTTATTAAAAATAAAGAAAAATGAAATGTCACATTAACACAATTATTCAGATACTATACTCAGTGCTTAGAAGAAAACATCTTTGGCAGTGATTCCAGCCTGGAGTCATCTTGGTTTTGATGTGACATTTTTGTACAACTGGATTTAGTGATTTTCTTTTATTCTTCTCTGCAGATACTCCCAAGGTCTGTCAGGTTTCTTCAGAGATTTTGATTGGGTTCAAGTCAGGGTTCTGGATGGGACATTTGTCCAGAGTTGTTCTTAAGCCAATCCTTTGTTTTCTTTGATTTGTGCTTAGAGTTACTGTCTTGTTGGAAGTTTAACCTTTTGGCCCAGTTTGAGGTCTGAGTGGTCTAGAGCAGTTTTCATTATAGATATATAAATGTACTTTGCTCTGTTCAGCTTTCCCTAAACCCTGTCTAGTGTCCCAGTCACTGAAGCTGAAATACAACTCCACAGCATAATGCCGCCACTACCATGCTTCATAATTAGAATGGTATTTCACAAGTGATGAGCGGTGCCTGATTTACTTCAGACATGATGCTAATCTTGGATTCATAAGACCAGAGAATCCTGTTTCTCACAGTCTGGGATTTCTTGAGGTGACTTTTTGCAAACTCCAAGCAGGCTTCCATTATCTTTGCCTTAGTAAAGACTTTTGTCTTCCCACTATGTCATAAAGTTGTGCTGCAGTAATAGCAGCCTTTCTGGAAGTTTCTTGCAACATCATATAGGCTATCTGCTAGGGAGTTCTTGGTCACCTCTCTTAGCAAGGCACTTCTACCATGATTACTCAGTTTGTCTGGAAGAGTCGTGGTTGTTCCAAACTTCTTTCATTTAAAAATTATGGAGGTCACTCTGTTCTTCGGAACCTTCAATACTGCATACATTTTTGTACATTTTTCTGTAGCTTTCCTCAGATCTGTGGTTCAGCACAATCCTGTCTCTAATCTCTACAGGCAATTCCTTCAGCCTCATGGCTTGGCTTCTGTTCAAATGTGGGGCCATCTCTAGACAGAAAATTTCTAAAATCTTGTTTTTGCTTTGACATTCTGAGTTATTCAGCATTGTTTGATTAGGAAAAAAATAATGTAAATGACTTTAACATAGAGCTGCAACATAGCAAAAACGTGAACAAAATGAAAGGGTCTGAATACTTACTGAATCCACTATATGTAAATGCAGAGCAATTAAAAGATTTGCATTCAATCTGTAGAAACCCTCATTACTCAGATTACATTAATAGAGAAATAATGTGAGCTAGCTTGGGACAAATCTTTGTTTCTTTTTTGAATATACATGAAGAGGATTAAGTACTGTAAATAACAGGCTAAAAGAAAATTTAGCAAAAACTTTGGTAATGAAAACTGTTTTAAATACATATCTATGTAAGAGGATATCGGGATAATTAACATAACATTAGAGATGACATCATAAGGCCAAAGTCACATATAATGATTTTTTGGACATAAGCTTTGCTAACAGGATACAGTAGCCTCTGCCACATTCAAGGTACAGTAGTTTCTCCAGACTATCATTTCATAGCTGCTAAAGTCTCATGTGAGCCACTACTGTACATTTTCTTGACTGGTGGCCCAGGTTCTAATTATGATCCCAGATATACCCAATCATTCAGGTCACTGAAGCAAAACCAAAAGATAAAATGCTGAGTGCTCTCCTATGAAATACAACCTTTTTTTGCTTGCGTTATCAAAATCAGACTCTCAAGCTTTTTTTTCTTTCCTTTTTTAAAGACTATGAGCAAAATATGTCATTAAAAGGGTTAAGTTTCTTTTTTGGAGTAGTATGAAAGTATACTTGACATAGTAGTTATATGGCATTACATATGCACCAACCGAGGTGTAGTATAAACTACAACTGAACTGGCAACTGCCAAAGGGTCTCTTATATAGCCAATTTACCTGCTTGGTAGGAGAAGGACTCACCTGTGTGTTGTCTCCGATGTTTGGTGAGAGCATGGCGGGTGCCACCTGCAAAGCCACAGAGGTCACACAGGAACGACTTCTCTCCTGGGGTAACAATAAACAGATGAGACACTGCAGAGGTCACAGATCATTAAAACATATCTATCAAGGCTTTCAGGGTTACTAATTCTTCCAATCAAATGTTTCCATGTAAATATGTCAAATGGGAATGAAATTACCACTGCGGTTTATTGACTGTGATAAAATCTGAAAAGCACCACTGAACATAATTACATACTTGTCAGACCCATAAAAATTAGCTTTATTATCAATGGAATGGTTTTGTACAACTTCATTTCTGTTAGATGTCTTCCAGATGGGGCTGCTTTATGCACTTGAACAGTTTTTATGCATATCCTGGTTTTTTTCTGCCTACAATTCTCATACATCTGGCTCTTCTATATTAACTGAATAAAATGGGGGAAAATATTGTGTGTGTTGCTGTAATGCCCAAATCTTCATCTGCTCAGATTAAGAGAAAGAATTCCATGTTAAAAAAAAGAGACAAAGTTGTATCAAACAAGGACAAAAAAAAAATCTATGTTTCTAGTACTGCAAGAATATGCCCCGCAACATTTCAGTGAAATTGTCTCCACTCCCATCCTGAACTAACTGAAAAGATGGGTTTTGCAGGCGTTGCAGCTGTTTCTTGGAACTGATAGGCAAGTTGGCTTAGGAGGAGGTGAGAAGGTGTTTTGGTGCAGCACTTAGAGGAAGTGCAGTACAATACTGAAGACGCAAAAATGTCTTCTCCGGGGATTTTGGAAGTTACCATTTGTGATATCACACCTTCCCAGTTGACTTTGTATTTGTGCATTTGTTTACATTTTATGGAGAAATGCTACAGTGTTATTGATTTGCTGCACAATCCACAACAAAAACAATTAAATATTAGTGCTGTATTTTTTCCAAAAATGAAGAACAAAAGAAATACATTAAAAAGATACCACATCACTATACGCACCACCACCAAATGATATTTCCAGCTGTTCTGGTTATGATTATTTTACCTATTGAAACAAGGTGAACAGTCAGCATTACTCGGCAAATCTGCATTACGACATTATATTTCACTTATGGGCCCTGCCAAAATCTTCCTCCAGTCTAGGGGAATCTGGTCTTGTGGAGATAAATGTGATGCTTGAATGAGAATACATGTCTGGGGACAACTCGCTAAAATGTTTGTAGTGAATAGCAGCAAAATCCATCACTGAAAAGGCTCTGCCTTTAAGCTATCTGCCTTAAAAAACCTCCCACAAATTTCCCCCAATCCATGCACCACTTTAAAAAGCCAGGTTTGTAGTGTTCCTCCACTCCCAAAAAATTGTCCTTATTTATTAGACAAACACTTAAACTAACTAACAAAAGAATTGACACCGAGTTACAATTGTTATCAATTCAAAAGCACAGTAGCACAAGGTAATTGAAGCTTAATGATTGATTTGTATATTGTAATGAGCACGGCAACAGGACAGACAATCAGACACAAACACACACAGACTGCTGCAGGTACTTGGCTCCATGCATTTGAGAAGTGTTTCTGTCTGCTAGGATATCTTTCTGTCATTTTGACTATTGCATAACCATATGGTATAACAAAAGCAAATATACTTCAGATAAGCTGTATAATCTATACCTACATATTAAAATGATTCAACTAAATTCTGGCATGGCAGGTTTGAACTTCCAATTAGATAGCAATGTTTCTTTTAGTTAGTCATTTAGATGTGCAGTGAGACATTGGGTACCGTGCAGCCTACTCAGTGTTTCTGCTAGAGTCATGTCAGTGTCATAAGGTGCATATTTTGCAACTCATATTTTCACAAACATAGCTGCCTATTCTTTCAACCTTTCATCAATTCCATCACCATTGTCATAATAACAGAGAGCACAAATAGCACCTGCGACAATGTACCATTCACATTTACCACTAGTCCACTGATGTTTTTGAATGCCAATGTATAATCTGTTTTTGTTTTGCCTTTTTGCAAAATTAAGTTTTTCTCTAATATGACATTGTTTTATTATTTCATTTGCAAGTAAGTCTCTTGCTGTCATTCCTTGTGTTTTGTGTGTAAAACCGCCTTTACATCACTGCTGAGGACACCTTCAGCCCATATATTTGAGGCCTTAGAGTCCCCCGGAAGTTTACTGAGGTTTGTGAAGAAAAAGTTTTTTGTGAGTATTGCTCTAATTGTTCTGAATTTTGCAGTTGTCTTTGGATTCTGAGTATTGGATTGTGTATTCAGACTTTTTCACATCGGATTACCTTTTAGGCAAATCCTTTTTTGCTTCTTTTGTTCAATTTTGAAAATGTTTGCATTTTTTCCAGTAAGTTCTTAATTGATGAAGATTCTTGGATTGGACTGTTTTTAACAAGCCAGAGGTTTATGGTTACACTCTCCCCTGTAAGGCATTTTTGGTATAAAAGTGGAGTACTGATAATTCCTAGAATTGCTAAATTAAACAAAAAAAAAAAGATAAAATTTACATCAATTCCCTTTTAATTACCTTCAAAATACTCTTCTTGAGACACAATACAGTTGTCCCAGCACTTCTCCCATTCCTGTTAATATTTTCTGTACTCATCTTTTGTTGCCTAGTCTAGAGCCTCCTGCATTTTTCAGTTTTAAATTTGGTAACAAAAAGATGTCACAGAAGCAAGATCAGCTGAATACAGTGAGTGTAAAGCAACTAACTCATCAACTAATAATGTGGTATGTGCAGATGCATTGTCATTTTTTTCTGATGCTTTCCCATATACACTTCGGCAGTTCAATAATGCAGCCGATTAACAGTCTGTTCATGAGGAACAAACTCTTTATGAACAAGCCGTTCATTGTTGAAAACATGCAAGCATCTTTGTCACTTGAAAATCTGCTATGGTGAGTTGAAGAAAAAAAAAATGCCTAAGTCACATGTAGAATAAGTGCCAGAACTAAGCACTCGATCAACTCAGCTTAATGCAACTCAGCGGACTCATTAACCAGACTGAAAGCATACAATACCCGAAAGCATATTCAAGAACTACACTCTTCACCCTTGCTATTGACTGATCACAGGAATTTTAGGGAGGGGGGTCCCCTATTACATTCTGGGACTTTTACATTTTGAACTTATAAAGCTAGCTTTCGATTTTGGGCTAAAGGCAAAAATATCAGGTAGTAGTCTGGGGCTGGCTGCCTGGGGTGTAGATTATACCTGGGTAGACTGGTGAAAATCCTGACCTGTTTTTTTGAGAGTATCATGGTGGCTTAACACCTCTTTGGCTGTGATTTTGACCCCAGCTCACAACATTATCCAATAGCAAGTTAACACAGTGCTATTCCTAGATCCTCCTCTGATATGTATTACAGGGAGGCCAAGAGCAACATCAAAACCACATGGTGGTTATGTAGTAAATGGAGTGGCAACCTTTAGGAGTAATTGGCTGCTGTTCTCTTTAATCAGTGGTTTTTAACTATGGTGTAATTCTGACTAATATTAAGATTAGAGAAAAACCTTGGGATGAATTACACATTTTTGGTTATGTGAACACATTTTATTGACAAAAGTCATCTTCTGTGAAGATATACAGTATATACAGCAAAAACTATTTCAACCATTCTATGATCTGCTTCTTGCAACTGAAAGAGGGCACCGTGGCGGACGTTAGCCAACTTCCTGACCAATCACAAGCATTACCTGGTAGACTTTTAAATAAATGAACCACACGCCATGGCGCAACATGAGAGGCTTCGCCCTCTGATGCTGACGCCCGAGGTTCGATTCCCAAGAGGGAGTGCAGTGAGTGTGTACGCCTGATGAGCCCAGAATTAGGGCGAAACACGTGTTACGTACTCTTTGCATTATTTGACAGTAAAAACTATTTCAACCATTCTATGATCTGCTTCTCGCAACTTAAAGAGGGCACCATGGCGGACGTTAGCCGACTTGCTGACCAACCACAAGCGTTACCTGGTAGGTAACCACCCACATGATCAGATTGTGATTCAGACTACGAATGCATTGAATGTAACTACCCCGATCTACAGACTGTCAAATAAACGAACCACACGCCGTGAGAGGCTTCGCCCTCTGACGCTGATGCTCGAGGTTCGATTCCCGAGAGGGAGTGCAGTGAGTGTGTACGCCTGATGAGCCCAGAATTAGGGCGAAACACGTGTCGCGTACTCTTTGCATTATTTGACAGTAAAAACTATTTCAACCATTCTATGATAGATATATATATATATAAAGTCGATTCCGCTTAATTGGGACACATCTGGATGGAGACGTTTTGCCCCAATTAAGCGGCTGGCCCAATTATGCGAAGTTCGCAAAAAAAGGTAAAATTTTGTAAAAGAAAGACGTTACATACGTTTGAATACATGTTGCACACCATAAATTTCTGTTTATTCTTTTAAAAACGATTGACAAATTTGTCATCCAAACATTATAATACAGTATTCCCTTCTATCCAAATAACAAGAGAAAGGTAGTAAATCGATTTATACATGTGGTTACTGATAGTTAATCCTGTTTATTGAAAAAGCCAGCGATTTTGCTTTGTCTTGTTCTCTTTATGTACTGGCATTGCACAAAATCAGTGCATGCATCTAATGCAGATAAAGGACTGCCCTCGTTGCCTGTCTGCATGAAATACAATCGCAATCCAGCAATAAATTTCCTGGCATCCCGATGAGTCACTTGCTCAATTTCTTCATGCGCATCGGCTTCGTCAGTTTCTTTGTTATCTGTTGTCTCTTCGTGTTTCGCAGCAATTTCCTCGACGATCACGTCGTCACAATCTTCATTTTCATTGTAACACTCAATGTTGTCATAAATGCTGATAAATTCCTCATAAATTTTCCACACTTTGCACCTGCAAAGTCGTTTCATCAACATAGTTGCTGTCAATTCTTGTCTCCGACTGCTCAGAGTTCTTCCAACCGCAATGGGCAAAACAGTTTTGGATAGTGCTCTGGCTTATTTCTCGCCAACTGTCAGCAATAAATTGTATTGCCTGCAATATGTTAATCTGCCCACTAACATCCGTAGGTGATGAACTTTCTTGCAGCAGATTTTCTTCGATTGCTTCCAGAATGTAGGTCACCAATTTGCCTTGATACAAAGTTTTCAGATTTTTTATGATTCCCATATCCATTGGTTGCAGGATGGATGTGGTTTTAGGAGGCAGAAATTCCAATTGAATGTTTTTCAAAGAATCTAAGGGAGGGTGAGCCACGCAATTATCAAGAAGCAACAGAATTTTTTTCGACTTGCGCTGCAATTCCACATCCCATTCTGACAACCACTTCGAAAAAATTTCATAAGTTATCCATGCATTTTTGTTTGCATGGTACAGAACTGGCAATCCGTACATTCTATGCTCCTTAAAGCATCGAGTCATAGCACTTTTACCTATAACTAATAATTTAATTTTATCATTTCCTGACATGTTAGAACAGCATAACACAGTTACGCGATCCATAGCTTTCTTGGAACCCACTAGCGTTTCGTGTTTGTAGCACAGCGAACCATCAAGTGTTGCATGATGATAATACAGGACAGTTTCATCGGCATTGTAAATGTCATCTGCACAAAACTGCTGAAGCAACTCAGGTAATTTACTGGACTTCCACTTTTCAGCGCCGTCAGCATCAGCACTGCCTTTTTTGCCATGTGCTTTCTTGAACTTAATTTCATGCCTAGATTTCCATCTAGACAACCATCCATTTGTTGCCTTAAATTTGTCATGACCCAACTTTTTAGCTAAATCCTCTGCCTTCGCTTTCAGAATAAGCCCACTGATACGAACGCCTCATGCAGCTACGTCACATGTAGTCACTTTAGCAAACCACTGATTGAGAGCGTCCTCAACTTCCAGTTCCTTGCCTTCACGCTTCCGTTTACTGGATGTTCCCTATGCATTTTCTTGCAGTGCCCATTCACCTCTCAATTTCTGCTCGTTCTTTAGAACACGCGAAATTGTTGATTTCGGAACGCCCGTTATCTTCTCCAGCATATGGGTGCTTGTGTTAGACACTTGGTTTTTGATTTTATCAAGCAAGTAAATTTTATCGGAGAGCGTTAGGTCTTTCCGTGGCATCCCAGGTCTAACAGCAGCACCCTATCATGAATGAAATTAATAAAAGAATTCTGTCAACCATCATGGAATTCATAATTTTTCAGGTGATTTGCACGACTCAATTTAAAACAAGTGGTAAAAAAATTGCTGCTTATTATCACTTATCAAAAAGGTGGTGTCGAAGTTCAGCATACAAAATGTCTTCAGCATCACTTCACGTTTCAAACATGACTTTTGGAGCTCCCGAAGCAAATGACCAAGAAGCTCCTAAAGATAACACTGACTCAACCCTTCTCTTGCTCCTCGCGGAATCCCCGATTGGCTCGCTTAATGGGACTCCTTATCTTATCTTTCATTTGTGCGATTCTTGGAAAATTTACTTTGAACTGAGCTCTTTCATTTTCATCTTACCCATCTCGGCTTTAAAACAGCCAGTGACTCCTGTCCCGAATAAGCGGAATGGTGGCCCAAATAACCGAAAGGAAAACATGTACAATTACACTGTCAGGATTTGTTCTTTACAATTTGGCCCAAATAAATGGGCCAAATATATATATAAATATATATACAGTACAGGCCAAAAGTTTGGACACACCTCCTCATTCAATGTGTTTTCTTTATTTTCATGACTGAAGGCATCAAAACTATGAATGAACACATGTGGAGTTATGTACTTAACAAAAAAAGGTGAAATAACTGAAAACATGTTTTATATTCTAGTTTCTTCAAAATAGCCACCCTTTGCTCTGATTACTGCTTTGCACACTCTTGGCATTCTCTCGATGAGCTTCAACAGGTAGTCACCTGAAATGGTTTTCACTTCACAGGTGTGCCTTATCAGGGTTATTTAGTGGAATTTCTTGCTTTATCAATGGGGTTGGGACCAGCAGTTGTGTTGTGCAGAAGTCAGGTTAGTTGGACGATCATTTATTTTTCAACAGGACAATGACCCCAAACACACCTCCAAGCTGTGTAAGGGCTATTTGACCAAGAAGGAGAGTGATGGAGTGCTGTAAATGGTCATGAAAATAAAGAAAACACATTGAATGAGGAGGTGTGTTCAAACTTTTGGCCTGTACTGTATATGTATATATCTATACTAATAAAAGGCAAAGCCCTCACTCACTCACTCATTACTAATTCTCCAACTTCCCGTGTAGGTAGAAGGCTGAAATTTGGCAGGCTCATTCCTTACAGCTTACTTACAAAAGTTAAGCAGGTTTCATTTCGAAATTCTACGTGTAATGGTCATAATGGTCAAGAACGTCCGCCATGTTGAACTTTCTTATTTAGGGCCCGATCTTCTCGAAATTTTATAGACGGCTTCCCTGTACTAACCGAAACCAATGTACGTACTTATTTCGGTGGTATGATGCCACTGTCGGCCACCATATTGAACTTTTCAACAGTCTTTGTTACTTATGGGCCCATCTTCAAGAAATTTGGTACATGGGTTCCCAACGCTAACTGAATCCTACTTACATATATATATACGTCCATAGCCTGCAGCTCAGTCACTGTGTGAGGTGGCGTTGGGTCCCCCATTCCAACGCCTCCTACGTTGTTGGCTGCCTGCCTATATAAGACCGTCCGTCGCTCCGGTCTCTACATTCCCTTCCTTGCTTCGCCACGGGATTCACGTCTCCCTACTGATAACTACAGCCTTTTTGTTTAATCCACGGCTTCTCCGCTGTTTTATTGTTTGTTTATTACAATTATAGTTATTGTATAGGTATTTTAGACTTACTTTACATTGCTCAGGTACCCATTTCCTTTATCATTCCAACCCCCATTACCATGTCTATCGAGGTGATCACTATCGATAAAAGAACTGTCACTTACTGAGTGGTTTCCATGCCCGGAGATGGCACCTACCTTTTCCATTCTCTTTGTTACATATTGCACGGCCATATCAGGCTCACTATTGATATCCGGAGGAACATTGTGTCTTATGTATTGAATGACTGGGACAGGTTCAAGGTGTGGACTGATGACGGTACAGAAGATAATTAAACTACACAGGAGCACTATAAGAGTGAAATGCTTAAGCCCTTCACCTATGGTTCTGCATGTGAGTTGATGGCTGCCGCTGAATTATTCGGTTGTCGCTTTCAAGTGTACCGAAATGGCCAAATATTTTACACCTTTCGACAACCGCCAATGCCTCTTAAACATCTTAGATTCACAGGTGACAATTTCAGTAGTGGACACTTTGATGTTTATGAGTGTTTAAACTCTCAAAAGCTGGATGTGATTTTATCGATGAAACCGGTTGTGTGCTTACAATGCTTGACAGATGCCGAATGTCACTTCAACACAACAAATCCTGCAAATACTATCGTAATTGAAACAAACCATGAAACTCAAACCGATTATGACAGCAGCAATCCAAGCTGTGAGATTTGAGACAAGATTACTGTTCACATGGCCAACTGTAAGTTACATGCTCAAGAGTAAGCTCAGCGCACAGCTTGGTCATGTTACAACCGGAGGGCCGAACTGACAACATGGTATACAAAGAGATCCTTAACAAATAATTATTGGCATATTTTCCCTCAGTTTAAAAAGGTTACATTTTCTTCTTAATAAAAATTTTAA
>JANRMT010062845.1:3169782-3191486 GCA_026402145.1 Polypterus bichir lapradei | reverse complement strand
ATAGATAGATAGATAGATAGATAGATAGATAGATAGATAGATAGATAGATAGATAGACAGATCAAAACATTTGAGCTCCTGGTGTTAAAGACAAGCCACAACATTAAGAAATAATCATCTGTTATCAAGTATATGCACAGCAGGATGTCCGGTGACAACATGAGTTCAATCTCTTTACATTTATTTATTTATTTATTCATTCATTCATTCATTCCCAGGTCTGGTTTTCGGCCCCTGTCCTTTCTGACAGTCACTCAGGCTCTATGTACTCCCAATACTTCTTTTCTGTTTCATATTGCTCATCATAAGGCTGGCTTAGAGTGTTGCTCTCTTATTTTCATTTATGGATTGATAATAATAAAAGTTTGATTAAAGAAAAAAAAAGAATAAGATAAGGATTCTAAGAAACGCACTACATAAACCCAAGAATGACAGCTTGATGGCTTTATTATGGGGTCATATGTGACTCACTGAGAGCCATTGTTATGTATCAGTTTTGTTTTGTTTTTTTTGTTTGTTTTTTAACAATTCCAGGAATTTTTGGGCACTCCCTTATACACCATTTCTTCATATCACTAACTACTAACTCAGGTGCCATAATGGTCACTGATACACCAAGCTGGGTTTGAATCCCACACCCTATTGTTGTCTGTGCACTGTGGCACATTCTCCTGATGTCTGCATGGATTTTCCATGTATTCCGGCTTACCTTCCCCCATACCCCAAGACATGCATGTTAAGTTAATTGGCAATTCTGAATTGACCTCAGGTGAGCACTGTGATAAACCGGCAGCCTGTCCACTGATGGTCCCTGCTTTGGGCTCGACACTATCAGATCCTTGATTTGAAATAAATAGGTCTGAGGCTGTGATGTTTATGTTAGTCACTAGAAATGGTGCTATAATTAATACTTTCATGGTTGAACCTGTATTTGTAATCATGATCAAGCAGTAAATTGCATCACCTTTTATTGTGATTTGATTTACACTATCAAGTGCTTCAAGATTGTACACACTATGAAAGATGCCAAATAAAATAAATAATTAATACTTTAATGCCCTCTTCTTCTTACTTTACTGACTGACTGATGGAAGTGACACAATTGGCCGATAAAGAGAATATACAAAACAAATCATTTTGAAATTATGACCACCATGAATGCCATTCTATAAAACTAATTTTATGGGACAGTTTGAGAAAGACATCACTTTGAAAGGCACTATACAATAAAGACAGACTGACTGCCTATGAGAAAAGCAGCAATAAAGTAAAAGCGGTCATTTTCAACCACAATTTCTCCCCTTCCCCCTGCCCTCCCGAGCATCATCATCAAATCTAATTCTGACTCAAGAGGCTGCTCTGATGACTTTGATACAAAAGGTTCCATTTGCTGTGATTGACGGAGAAAAGGACTGCACTTTGGCACACCTCTCGATGAACATGTGCCAGTTTTGATTTCTCATCACATACATGGGCCATTGACAAAGTAATGAGACTCCTTTAATGATACCTTCCTATTGCTTTTGCACATTATATCCAACTAATATATCATTAAAGAAAGTCATTAACGATGAAATTGTGTCGATCTGTTATGAATTTGTCTTATAGGTTTGATAAAGCCAGCTATATTTTTAGGGAAAAAAATAATGTTATAGTCTTTAGCCGACTTAATTCCTTTTTGACGAGTTTCTGTAGAGTCTACAGAAGAAAGCAGGTCATGCTCAGAGAGAGAGGGAAAGATGAAGTGGTTTGTTAAAAAAAAAAAAGCAGAGTATCCAGTTATTATTTTATGCATATATTGCATTTCTTTTATTTATTTTCTAACTCTGTGCAGAAACCAAAGTCCTTACAAATCACAATAGGACACTTCTTTATTTCTGTAAATGAACAATGGATAAATTCAGGTCAATTCAACTCAGTTTATTTTTGTATAATGTACTTTACTGACAGGAGACTCATAACACTGTGATAAGTTCTCAGGTCGATGCAAATAAAAACTTTACGTGTACTCGTTATGTAATTTGCAAAGACACTGATTTGTTTAACAGAAAATAGGAAAATAAAGTGGATTGAAACGGATTAATATAAATGGAGCCTAGCAATCTGTTTAATAGTTAATTATTGGACTATGGCCAGATGACAACAAAATACAAGATATCTTGTTCAGAGTCACCACTAGTTGGATAATAACAAAGCATAGACTCCAAAACTATTCAAGACCCCTTCAGTTATCACTTATTTTGCTATGTTGCAGCCTTATGCTAAAATAGTTTAAATGCATTTTTCTTTAATCAGGCAAGACTCAATACCCTAGAAAGATGAAGTGAAAACAAAATTTTAGTAATCATTGAACATTTATAACAAAAAACTGAAATATTCTATTGACACAAGTATTCAGACCCTTTACTCAGTACTTAGTTGAAAGGACCTTTGGCAGTGATTTCAGCCTGGATTCTTCTTGGCTCAGTGATGTCATGCTGATCCTGCAAAGCATCATGGGGCTCTAGGAGAAAACAGTTTGTCAAAGCAGACTGCAGCAAATTTTCTGGATAACGTTTGGTGAATAAGGTCACCAGCAAACCCGGCAAATCTGCTGAAAAAATGTTTTGGTGAATTTTACCTATCGACAGTAGAGCAGGATAAGGAAACCTCAAATTTGGTAAATGTGGTATTGTAGAACAGTGATTGAGTTGATGTCTTGATTTCTGGTTGCAGATATCTTGAATATGTTTTTTTAGAACATTAGAAGTTTGACAAACAAGCAGCAACCAGTCAGCTCTTACATATAGAGTGTATTATGTACAGTATAATTAAATATTCTCACACTTTCAAGACACAGGAGTGGCTGCCTGGCTCTGAAATGAAGTGTTACAAAGTCCTTAGCTCTTATTTCCCTCATCAAAGAACGACTTTAAGGATGAAAAGTGACACGACTTTCAGCCCTGCCCCTTCCATCCTGGGACTTACATAAGAAGAGATGTGATCAGAATGTGTTTGTGGACTCTGCATTGAGCAAGGACACTACAATTCCACAGACAAGTAGATTTTCAGGAATCCTAAAGAACGGAGAATCAGTCCTATCCTTTGTTGCATTAAGTGCCTGTGTCAGCCAAATTTCATTGTTGATCAAATGGGGTACTGCTAAATGCCTCACACTGCTGATGGTGATTTTTTGATCGTCTCCCACAATAGATATATAGATTATATGTTATAGATATGCTGTATTATACGTATGCTTTAGTATATGTGTGTGTCTTTTTAATGGTAATTGTATTACTGGCATTATTCTGAGGCGACATACAAGTAAACATTTTATTATACTACCGGATGTAAAAATTAATATAAGCTGCAAAACAGTATTAATATTATTACTACTACTATTACTGTTATTATAATTATAAGCATTTAGCAGAAGTGTTTCAAGAAATGGTATTGGAGCTCCTTTAAACCAATGGCAACATGCCTTTATAATACCTCCCTGGACTGTAAGTTCAGAAGTTTTTGTTTCTAATTAGCTTTATTACTTTTAGTTATTCTGGTGTACATTTGAGAAGTGCTTGTTGTTTGTTAGATAGATAGATAGATAGATAGATAGATAGATAGATAGATAGATAGATAGATACTTTATTAATCCCAAGGGGAAATTCACATGTTATAATATAATAATTTTGTTTATTTATTTATCAAGCTTCTGTTAACAGAAAGATTCCACATGGGGCCAAATAAAGTTCTACCAATCTATCTATCTTAATAAAAAAAGAATTTGTGTAAATTAATTTTTTAAACAACTTAAATATATATAAAAAAAAGTCCATTGATTTGTTCATAGATATTTAAAACCATGTTATGATACATTAAAAAAATACGCAAGCAAGGCTTGTAACAGAATGCATACAGTCACGTGGCATGCAGTTAATCTTGTAATTTAAAATATAGGTTCAGCAGAGTGAGATGCTCAACATATGCAGGAATAAATTTGAATAAGCGATAAATTAATCAACTACATGCAATGTTGTATTTTATATAGTATACGGAGTACAACAATCATCTTTAGTTTTGCCCTCTTAAGTATGTTTGAAAGCCAGTGACTATAAGGTTGCTGTCTACCAAAACTCTTATCAGTACAAAATGCAGACATGCCAGGACTGTTACCTCCACCCATACCCTAATTTTACTAATCCCAACATTCAATTTATTACCTGGATAGTATCAACAAATTGATATTTAAAAAACATAATTAAATTCATCCCTTCAGTACAGTAGGCCTCTTCTAAATTATTAAAAATAGTAGGTGAAAAAAATCGCTTAGAGCAAGGAGGATGACACTCACCAAATGCATAAACGTGGTGCATATGAGATTAGCAAAAACAAAAAAAAGTATATCTGTTAATTTTAATTGCCAACTTTACTGATGAAGAGTGGCTTCTCAGTTTATCGTCTCTCTTTTTAATGATGTCAGTTACTCACAAAAGATGCAATGTAATAAGCACTGAAGACCCCAACGAAGAACAAAGGAGTGTGCAACTCTCTCATTTCTTTGAAAAAGTGAAAAATAAAAGAAAATGCCAGCCTTCAAAATGCTAAAAGAAGCAGGAAAATCTGGCTGCAGAATTCTACATTGCATTTTATTTCAAAGAAACAAACCTTTTAGAAGCAATTTGAAAGGAAAAGTACAGCTAACATTAGGGATCACATACACCCAGGGAATGAGTTGAATGGAAAATTATTACAGAGTTTGAAAAGTACTTATTAGCTAAACTGAGTAACAAATGCACAGAGAGATATTATCACATCTCGGTATCTCCCTGGCAGCCCTTCCTGCATTTCACCTTTCAAAGACATGACAGGGATGTTATTTCTGAGATATATTCCCATATCTGTTTATTTCCGTAAGTATTTATTGAGCATCTTGCCGGCGACTTGCGGAAATAAATAAACTGAATGAGCAGATGCTATCTTTTATTGTAAACATTATGCAGAGCACTCTTGTTTTATGAGTTAAGCAGGCAATTGTTTATCTAACGTATAAGGTTGCAATTTTAATGGCTCCCGAGTTTCGACACCCGCTGCCTTTTCTTTAATACAAATCCTCTTTAATTCTCAGGACACCTCACGTTGAAATGAGGTGACTTTTAATACACCATATAAGATCAGATAGCTTTCTTTGATCCCGCTTATGGGTGTCATTTTTTTTTTTGGTATAGCACTGAACATACAGTAAATATTCACTTTTTCTGGTACTTGTATAATATACACAATATCATTGTTATTTACATATCAAACTCCTACACGTATACTGTACACAGCTGGTAGAAGATATACTGTGCTGGGAAAATGTTTATGGATTTGAAATACTTTCAGTATACTCATAAACAACACATTTACCATATTTAAACATAAATATCATCTAAGAATATTTATAAAATGTTTGTTGATAATATATATCATAATATATTTAAAATTTTCTTGTGTATACTCCCTTTATAACACCACCAATATATCTCCATAATGCCTCACTGTGACTGCTCTTTTAATCTTAAGCCAAGTCAGAAGTTTTCTTTCTTTGGAGAAATTCTTGCTATATTTTTGCTTTATATTTATGTATTTATTTACTGAGCTTCTGTAAAAAGGCAAATTTCACACTGAGAACAAGTAAAATGCTATCTGTCTATCTATCATAAACTTTTTCAAATTAGATTCACATTTTAAAGCTACATTAGTGCAGGCAATGGTAACACAAATGAAAAAAATCACGATTATGTCATAAAATTATAAATCTAACAAAAAACAAAAAAGTGCACAGTGAAAATGTCAAGTGTGCCCTTGTGTCACACAGTTAAGATGGCCATGCGAGAAGTTCACATGATTCATTTGACAAATGTAACATTGAGGCTTCATATCTATGGGATTTGAGATACACAAGTTGGCTTGTTGGCAACAAAGGACTGAAGACAGTTGGCATGTCCAGCATCTGCAGAGAGAACATTCTGGAGCAGGGATTATTAATTCTGTTGCAACCTTACTGAAATTTAAGGTCAAGGTGTTAAATATTTCAGAGATTTTCAATATTTCAAGTTGGCTTTGGAATGGTTTCTACATAAATAAACCCTGCTAAAACCTTACATCACTGTAGACTTTCTTCGAGTGCCTATTGTTACTGCTTACCTTGCACAAACCTGTTAAGACACCTGAGACATTGTTGTTGATAACCAGTTACGATTCAATGAAAGTCCTTCAGATATAGCTAAAAGATTCCTAGAAAAGGTTGCTTTTTTGTGTAAATTGAATGACTTTAGCGTGAACTGCCACATTCTCCATATGTTTTCCTGATCTTTTTAATTTCTTTTGACTTAATCTGCATCTTTGGCAACATGTGTGCCCAGGACAAAGTCAAACTCTAGTTAAGGCAGCAAGAAGTGTCATTGGAGTGGAACCAAAACCAGCGCAACAGCTATATGAGGACCCGTTTCTTAAAAAGCTCCATCAAATCCTCAAGTACCCCCCTTTCCCCCTAACCATACAGACACACACTCACTACATTGCAAATTTAATTTTAGCTCTTATTCTTACAATGTTGAATAAATATGTCCAGATATAAGAGATCATTTGTACCCTCAGCAATTAGGCTGTTTAATGAGAATAGGTAACTGGGATATACATTCTTCATGGACATGCCAGATTCATAAGTGTCACTGTGTCAATAGATGCAAAGTTTTGTAGCATATATATATGTATATGTATGTATTTATTTATTTTTAATGTTGATGTTATGAATATATGTGGTTTCTTATACTGTATTTTCTCCTTCCTTGTCTTTTTATATTTAAACTATATGTCTGTGTAAGTAAGCAGGGCCGTCTTAACAGCATTATAGGCCCCCGGGCAAAGCAGTGCACTGGGGCCCCTACCTACACAACCACTCAGCAAGTCACAACATACATAGACTAGCATGGGGCACCTATGCTTATGGGGCCCTCAGGCAACTGCCCAGCGTGCTCAGGCGTTAAGCGGCCCTGTGTGTAAGCTTATTGTTGATGCACAAACCAAGTGAATTTCCCTATATAGGAAAATAAAGATAAGACTGAGTTAAGCCGAGTTGAGTTGAGTTGAGACATTCTACTCTAACTTTCTTGTTACTTCACTACCCCAAAATTCAATTTGTTTGATGTTTCCTTTGTGCCTGTAATTCTCTCTTTTCAGCTTAGTAAATTCACCTTTGAAGTGCTGTTCCTCAGAATGTTGAACTCTCTCCTGAAACATGGCTTGTGTTTTCTTTTGTATTTTTAATCAAGTAACTCCATTTTTTATTTTGTTCACCAAAACCACTAATCTCACCTCTTCAGCTAACATGTGTGGTGAACATACTGGTGCAAAAATGCTGATGTTGCATCGTGCAGGTGGATGCTGGACAATGTTGGTGGCTGAAGTGATTTCACTCAATATACTGTAAATTGCTTTGAGTAGCTAGAAAACTGGAATATAAATGTAATTATTTGCCAGATCTTAACCCAAGTGGTGTTTTGTTATCAGACTTCTATGCTAGTTGTGGTTTGTCCGTAACAAACACCATTTCAAAACATAAGGTGCCTCAAAGTACTTGATACTAGAGCACCTTATGACAAAGATCTATAATTGATTTTATAATCATGTCATCAGATTTGTGGCCACATGTTCTGGAGATTCTGGTAATGAGAGGTACAGAGCTCTCAACTGGTTGCAAGTTGGTTCAAATGGTGCTGCTGTCTGGAAAGACCTGGAAAGCCCAAGCAAGTAGTAAGAGTGGACTGGGAATGTCTTAGGGATGCCCCTGTCCAGAAGACTTTCAATTCCTACCACTGAAAGGGCTTTTCCTGGATCCCAGGAGACTGCTGAGGATATTGAATATGAATGAACATTTCTCTAAGCCTCCATTATTCATGGCCTGAATGACATACAGTGGTGTGAAAAACTATTTGCCCCCTTCCTGATTTCTTATTCTTTTGCATGTTTGTCACACAAAATGTTTCTGATCATCAAACACATGTAACCATTAGTCAAATATAACACAAGTAAACACAAAATGCAGTTTTTAAATGATGGTTTTTATTATTTAGGGAGAAAAAAAATTCCAAACCTACATGGCCCTGTGTGAAAAAGTAATTGCCCCCTGAACCTAATAACTGGTTGGGCCACCCTTAGCAGCAATAACTGCAATCAAGCATTTGCGATAACTTGCAATGAGTCTTTTACAGCGCTCTGGAGGAATTTTGGCCCACTCATCTTTGCAGAATTGTTGTAATTCAGCTTTATTTGAGGGTTTTCTAGCATGAACCGCCTTTTTAAGGTCATGCCATAGCATCTCAATTGGATTCAGGTCAGGACTTTGACTAGGCCACTCCAAAGTCTTCATTTTGTTTTTCTTCAGCCATTCAGAGGTGGATTTGCTGGTGTGTTTTGGGTCATTGTCCTGTTGCAGCACCCAAGATCGCTTCAGCTTGAGTTGACGAACAGATGGCCGGACATTCTCCTTCAGGATTTTTTGGTAGACAGTAGAATTCATGGTTCCATCTATCACAGCAAGCCTTCCAGGTCCTGAAGCAGCAAAACAACCCCAGACCATCACACTACCACCACCATATTTTATTGTTGGTATGATGTTCTTTTTCTGAAATGCTGTGTTCCTTTTACGCCAGATGTAACGGGACATTTGCCTTCCAAAAAGTTCAACTTTTGTCTCATCAGTCCACAAGGTATTTTCCCAAAAGTCTTGGCAATCATTGAGATGTTTCTTAGCAAAATTGAGACGAGCCATAATGTTCTTTTTGCTTAACAGTGGTTTGCGTCTTGGAAATCTGCCATGCAGGGCGTTTTTGCCCAGTCTCTTTCTTATGGTGGAGTCGTGAACACTGACCTTAATTGAGGCAAGTGAGGCCTGCAGTTCTTTAGACGTTGTCCTGGGGTCTTTTGTGACCTCTCGGATGAGTCGTCTCTGCGCTCTTGGGGTAATTTTGGTCGGCCGGCCACTCCTGGGAAGGTTCACCACTGTTCCATGTTTTTGCCATTTGTGGATAATGGCTCTCACTGTGGTTCGCTGGAGTCCCAAAACTTTAGAAATGGCTTTATAACCTTTACCAGACTGATAGATCTCAGTTACTTCTGTTCTCATTTGTTCCTGAATTTCTTTGGATCTTGGCATGATGTCTAGCTTTTGAGGTGCTTTTGGTCTACTTCTCTGTGTCTGGCAGCTCCTATTTAAGTGATTTCTTGATTGAAACAGGTGTGGCAGTAATCAGGCCTGGGGGTGGCTACGGAAATTGAACTCAGGTGTGATACACCACAGTTAGGTTATTTTTTAACAAGGGGGCAATTACTTTTTCACACAGGGCCATGTAGGTTTGGATTTTTTTTCTCCCTAAATAATAAAAACCATCATTTAAAAACTGCATTTTGTGTTTACTTGTGTTATATTTGACTAATGGTTACATGTGTTTGATGATCAGAAACATTTTGTGTGACAAATTTTGTGTGTAGCGGTCAGAAGCCGCTAAGATTCACACCGTCGAGAGTGACGGTGATTTATTTATTTTATATGAGGATTACCAGGGACAACCCCAGCCTTGGCACGACACACACACACACACACACTACAGAGACAAAGAAAACGCGCTGGGAACTTAAATGATAAAAAGTATAATGAAATTAAATTAAATAAATGAAAACAATAATACCACCCCTGATCCCTTCGACGGTATTACGATTAACAAATAAACACGACAAACACGCAGTAAAGTCCATGTATGAAATGATCAGCGGTGAAGTTATGTCCAGTGATTTGAATGATGCGAGGGAAATGGAAAAAAACACAGTCCTACCGGTAGTTGCTGAAGTAGGTTGACAGATGAATGGTTCAGGAGCGCTCCTTCTTCCGTGAAAGCCAATGAATCCAGACAACGACCTCAGTAACAGTAACAGGTAGACAAATGATATCCAGACCCCAACACACAATACAATCCAGGACACGAAGATGTATAGCAGCAAAACAGCAGGCAGTTCAACAGATATATACAGGTACTAAACAAACAAAACAAACTCCCCCTTCTCTTCGACACCTGCCCTCCTTTTAAACCCCTCTGGCCCCTTTGACTGGGAGATGCAGTTCTAACTAATGGTAGCACCGCTACACATGCAAAAGAATAAGAAATCAGGAAGGGGGCAAATAGTTTTTCACACCACTGTAGATGCCTCCCATAGCCGCAATCCAAGGACCCAAAGGCTAAAGGTGAGAGATGCTATAAGGAAGAAAAGGCTGAGGCCTTGGTGTTCAAAGAAGAAAAACCCCAGTTATGAGAGGAGTTCAGAGAGACCATGGGAAGAGAATACCATTCAGGCTCAAAGAGGTTTTAGCAAACCTTTAGGCAACTCGGAAGGGGAAATCAAAGCTTCATCCAGGCTGTTCCCTGCAAGGATGGAGAAACACCTACCCAGACTGAGGATATCTGGTGGTAGAAGGAACACTTTTTCTCTTGTCCAAAATAACATCAAGTTAAGATTTGAGGTCCATCTTCACCACAGTACTTGGTAATTTATTCCATGTGTCTATGGCGATTTACGCATAGAAAAAACTTTATAACATCTGTGCAAAATCTGCCCTTAACAAGTTTCTAATGGTGTCCCATGTCCATGTCACCACTTAATCTCTGTTTGTTTAAACTAAAAATGTCACAATCTTTCAAACTCTAATATTATTAAATCATGACAAACAACAAGCCACTCTCAAATGCACACCACAATGACTACAATGAAAGAAAACTAAAAAGAAAGAAAAAGCGGCTTCACCACTGCAGTGTCTTAGGTTCAAATTCTGTGCCCAGTTGTTGTAAGGTTGCATATTCTCCATGTTTCTGCAGATTTCCCACCATGTTCCCTTCATCTTCTTCTTCTTTTCCAATATGCTGCAAAGTCATACACATTCAGAGAATTGATACAAGTTGGCTCGCGTAAGTGAGGGTAAGTGAATGGACTCTGCAATGTGCTGGTGCCAAGTCTAGGACTGGTTTCATCTTTGAACAAAATGCAGCCATCGTAGGTCTTTTCTCCCTTATCGGATTATGTGGGCAAGAGAATGTAAATTAGGCAGATTTCCAAAGGGTCACCTGCAGACTTTCCTTCTTATAATACACCTGTGCTTCACTGTTTTAAAGCAAACATATACCTTATAGTAACATTCAGCTATTTCAAAATCTTACAATATTACAATTAATCCCCAAAAAACATGTGCAAGCAGTTTTGTTTAGCAAAATGTAAATATGTGATGGTTATTATGAACACCTTATCAGATATAAACTGTTGTAAGTGGGCCAAAATGTTTAGCACTTAAACTTTTACTGCAAATTTTCTGTTTTTTTCTTTCTTTATTTTTACTTAAAAATGATTGTGGCACTGTAAAGGAAAATTTGTAATTATTGCAACTTGATTGAACACATAGACATGATAGTTAAACCCACTTTAAAATCTTTTTAATATTTTACAAGAGAGACTACTGTTTGCAGCCATAGTACACGTAACAAGAATGTTCTCGTTCCCTGGTGGTGGCTGAGCACTATTGGAACTGCCGCTAAATCTGAATTTCTGTTTGAAAATGTTTCTTTGACTACTCCTGATAAAGGAGTTCAACTTTCACATGTGTTCAGGTGCAAACAGCAATGAGGTAATTTTCTTAGAGATGAAATTTATGATGCCCCATGCAACGGCACCTTGAACTTTGCTCAGAATATGGGCATATATAGTTGTACCCAAGTGACAAGAATGAGAGGATAAGTGTGACAGGAAAAATATCTTGGGCTCCTTTATACCAATAGCAAAACACCTGCAAAATGCTTCACAGTGACTGGTACTGCCTAGCCAGATGTTTTCTTTCTTTATACTTTTCTTCATTTTTTGTCATTCTGGTGTATCTTCAGATTAAATTGTATGTGTATATATATTTATTTATCTACATACTGTATCTATCAATTCCTTTATTGAGCTTCTGTAAAAAGCCAAATTTTCCCCTGCAGACAAAGTTCCATCTATCGTTCTATCTATCTATGAAAATTAGAAAAGCTGTTTATTAAATATGTGCCGAATCACAGTCTTATGCCAAGCAAAATTAATCAATAAAATTAGTCCTTAAGCACTAATCAAAAAGTAAAGTGTGTCTACTATATAACAAAACAGAAAGGTCTGTGTGTCCAGTCCTTCTGGGCAATCTGATTGGTCAATTTGTTTTTGGTGACATGATGAAACAGGAAGTGCAGGTGTGAGACACACGAGGGGGAGTAAAGGCATACAGTACAGACTTAGACATCTCCAAACACAGAAAGTATAAAACCTGACAGGAGGCGAGAAAGGCGCCTAATGACAAAGGTTGAGGAGGCTTTATGGGAACACACTCGAAAAAGAGAGCACCGATGTAGAGATGTTCAGGCATACACAGATATGGAGAAAAGGCTCTGAAAGAATACATAGGGCAAGAGATATCAAATATTTTTGAATTATTTGACAGGTACCATGGCTAGTATATAAATAAATTAAAGATAGAAAAAAATAATTTCAAGTTCTTTCACTCAGTACTTTCCCTATATTAGAGACTTCACTGAGAACCTCAATGGGATACTGAATGGCTCACACCACCAGTTTACAATACTCCTTCTTCCTTCGCAGGACTTTCAAAGGACTTCACTTTGCAGGCACTGCCATAACTTCCTTCCCATCCTGGGACTGTCAGAAGAAAACAAGCAACCAAACTGTATTCCCTATAGCAACTGTGGCACATGTCCTTCCCAGGTTCTTGACTCCATCTCAATAGTAAATTGGAGGACTTAAACTCTAATCCCACTACCTCCTTCCTCCATCATGGAGCTTGCAGAAGGCTGCTACATTTCTCCTGAAAAATGCCCCACACCAACAGAAAGTCTCCCCCTCACTAGCCCTTGAAGCGCTTTACATATCCTTGTGGGATATCTGCAACCAATCCCATCTGGACAATTCTCCAACCCCACCCATAGCCTTGCACACCACCAAGTTTGCATTATTTCATTTTTCGAATTTGGCATTTATATCCCTCTAGGAATTTGCTTTGAGAAAGCTGGAAAATTTGAGGTTTATTTTGTGACTCAATTTTGTTTTGTTAAGAGAACTGACAATTTGGAACAATTGCATTGATTATTTCTATGGCAATCCTACTTATAATCACCAAGTAAACATGTGATGTCTACAAATGTCAGTGCATGAATTCAAGGATCATTCGAGATTTGGGTAAACTGTGTTTGCATGAGGTTTTTTGAATGTTTATTTTTTCCTGGTTAAAATACCCTTATTGGCATTAAAACTTTTTATTTGAGTGTTGAACTTGGCAAAGGATTAGTTTTGACCTCTCTTTAATGATCTTGGTTTGATTTAGTGACTACAGCTCATCTCCGGATTCCTGTGTTAAAAAGCATACATCTACCTCTTACTGAGTCAGTACAATAACCTCCCTGATGAGGTAACAAACAAAAGACCACAAACAATAAATGCAGTTAATTTTTAAAGATATAAAATGTGAAAACATTCCCAAAACAGCATAAAGAAATGTTAATTCTGGTGAAAAACCTGATAAAACACAGCAATATGAATAGCTATTGATGAATTCATCATACCCAGCCATCTCTACTTATCACCTTTCCCATTTATGTGTTTATCCTGGTGACCTTATACCACATGATAATTATGTTAATAAATCAACCTGTAGTTTTATTCCAAGAGTGTTTATCACAATGGACACCACAGGTTTACCAATTTTTGTTTTACATAGTGCTTTTCACATTAAACACTGTCATTGTGACAAGTTGCATCATTGCATTCCGTGTATTGTATTGTATTGACCCCCTTCTTTTTGACACCCGCTGCACACCCAACCTACCTAGAAAGGGGTCTCTCTTTGAACTGCCTTTCCCGAGGTTTCTTCCATTTTTTCCCTACTGGGTTTTTTTTTTTGGGAGTTGTTCCTTGTCTTCTCAGAGAGTCAAGGCTTGGGGGCTGTCAAGAGGCAGGGTCTGCTAAAGCCCACTACTTGTGTGATTTTGGGCTATACAAAAATAAATTGTATTCTATTGTATTGTATTGCATCATTAAGCTGTTAGAAGGTATTTATAATCAGAGGGATACAGTGTAAATAGCTAATAGTCTGTGCTTTTATCTGGAAGGGAGGGGGGTGGTGGATGACAGGGCGCTGTGGCATGGGAGTGTGCATTGGCTTCCCAATGTTGCTTTGCCACAGCATGGAGGCAGAGAGGAGTTGATTGTCAGCAGTGTTAAAAGGCCCCAGAGTGATCTTAGAAATGCACTAGATTGTGGAGAGAGTACCCACAGTCATGTACCCAAAGGTGAGATGGGGTGACTAATTAGTGTTATTTTGTATCAGTAGGGATCACATCATCTTGCTAGCATAAAACAGAGATTCAGGTAGGATTGGTTGTGATTTCTTAGAGACAGTATATAACACTTCAGTATAACACACAACAAGGGCATTTTGTTGTTATTCTCTTGATCGACAGATCGTTGTGGGACCTGCTGAACATACTGGAGAATGCAGTGAAGACAGAGGGTTTTTCAAACCGACTTTCGATTTATGAAAAAGAGTGGAAATGGCAGTAGGCGTCTGATCTGTGGACTGTTTGAGCATAGTGAAGGTTTGTAATCAAATAAGAGAGTGGAATGTGTTTTGTGATTATGCCTCCAAACATACAGTGATACTGGAGGTGTTAAGCTAATCGAGGGTAAAGTGCTTTGGTATTAGACCTCCGAATTATCAGCTGTAGCGGAGGTGGTAAATTGATTATGTTTTTTTTTTTTTTATATTGTCTGTAATTTTCTCATAGATTTTTATCTCTTTTTAATTATATGCAGGAATACCTCCCTGGAATTGCAATAATAGTTTGGGAGCAGGAAAATATTTATTTTTCTTTTCTTTGAGATGATTCAAAATGCAGCAGCAAGTCTAGTGCTCAACCATGCAAGGTGGGCACATATCAGTCCTCTTTTCAGATCGCTACATTGGCTTCCTGTAGTGACATTAATTTCAAACCCTTAATGTTTGCCTGCAGAGTAGCCAATGGTTCAGCATCCATATATAAGGAGACACTTGTGAGGTCCAATGTTTCTTCTCACCCCCTCAGGTTTGCTGATGGAAATTGTCTGGTGATGCCACTTCTGTGTGGTGTGAAATCTCAGTCCAGACTCTTCATGCGTAGCTCCTGGTGGGTGGAATAAGCTGCTCACTTCAATTCAAACTGCTGACTAACTCAATGAGTTTAAGAATTGCTGGAAGATTCTCTGGTTTGATGAATTTCTGTCTAACTGACATTAGGTTTTTGTAACCTAAGAATTGTAACGAGCTTGCATTTTGCTGTGAACTCTTCAATTGTTATGGTCTACTTTGTATCCTTATCCTGTAACATTTGTTTCCAAACAGCCCCCCAGACTGACGTTGACTCAATTATATTGACTTATCTTGTAAGTTACTATGGATAAAAGCATCTGTGAGGCAAATAAAGGTAAATGTTCATGTAAATGTGACATTGGCTATTTTCATAAAGAAATGCATAATATTGATCCATGATCAACACTTAACATAATAAAGGACAGATATTGTTTTTGCACTATAAATATTGTTTTTTTGTCTCTCTCATTTTCTTATTGGTACTCAGTTACGAACTACATGATGCCCAGAGTTCAACTCATGTGTGGGTCCAAGGGCACGGAGCATCACAATCACAAAAGACTTCATCAAGTTGCGGCACATCAGTAATTCCATTTGTAATTGCTATTTTAGATAAACCACAGGTGCATGGTATATCTTCAAAGAGTCAGAAAATAAAAAGTAAAATGTGCCCACTAAGGGCAAATTCTGGCAAAGCATTATGACAAAGTTTAGTACTGAAGAGCCTGTTATTCTTCAAGATTTAGCTATTTTCTACTATAAAAATATAGTAAGGCACGGATACAGCTCTGAAAAATATGAAATAAAATTCGTATTACCACATTGGCTACCGCATGGCATGGCACACACCGGATGTTAATTTTTGGGGAACGTGAACACTCCTAGCCAGCCTTTTCAGCTAGAAATAGGAGAAGTGTTGAATTTCCATTTTCCCAGGT
This sequence comes from Polypterus bichir lapradei, assembly GCA_026402145.1. NCBI lineage: Eukaryota > Metazoa > Chordata > Cladistia > Polypteriformes > Polypteridae > Polypterus > Polypterus bichir. The sequence continues at coordinate 3,175,328 of JANRMT010062845.1, read as the reverse complement.
GACAATCACAGAGTGACTGACTGACTAAAGCAGAGCCTTATCTAGGCCTCCTGTCTTCAGTACATGCCGCTAAGTGATGTCATCGCTCCAACAGCAAGAAAAAAAAAAAAGAGAGAGACACAGATTATTAGAGAAAGACTGAACAAACTAAACATCTGGATTTTCCTGTGGACAGATTTACACACTGTCAGATAAAGCTGCCTTTGCCGGCTGCACACACACTCTTGCAGGCTGGGATGTGCTTGACAGCTCTTTCCCGGCTTTTATTATCCAGCTATACAGGCAGACCTCCAACCCTTTCTGAAAAGTGACACACCGGCTCTGTTTTAGAAAGTGCTTTCAGAGGCAGCGTTCCCAGTCTTATAGCCTCATGCTTGATAACAATCAGGCATCTTCATGGAGGTCTGAATCATCACATCTTCAACTCAAACAGCCTTTGTTCCTTGACTATTAAGTGTAGTTCGCATGAAGCCTGGCAAAGACACAGCTTCGTAAGCTCACTGACTTGCTAACGTTTTTCTGGTCATAATGTATTTCTCTATTTTAATATAGCATCTTTCATAACAACTTTAAGTAACTTAACAGATAGCATACATGAAATACTTTTTATTGCACCCATGACTGCAGGTTACACTGTAATATTTCATTATAAAATGCATTAATGTAGTATCAAGAACCTTAAGGACGTTTTTTAACTTCCATTGTTATTTATAATTATACAGTGCCAAAACTGTTTTAGTGTCATGAACCGATCATGTGAAACATTAGAGGTTATGCTTGGTTATTTGTCAGATAAATAAACAATACAAATCATTATATATTAATAATAATAGATTTAGTCATTACTGAAAAAAAAGGCTCAGTCATGTTTTTTTTTTTTAAATAATATTTCAGGAAATGATGCAACAGATTGTTTTTTAGCATGCAGTAGATTTTTTTAGCAAGTATAAGATGAGAATTCACAGTAAGGAAGTCAGCTTTTTGAAACCCACTTAATTTAGTTCAAGGTTGCAGGAGGCTGCAGCCTATCTCAGCAGCACTGAGCACAAGGGAGGAAGCAGAGCTGGAAAGGGTGTCAGTTCTTTGGAAAGTATTTGAAGAATGCAGTACAAAGAGCACAGACGTTAGTGTGTAGGCTTTATCCTGGGGTGCCAGTGGTGCTGTATGTGCGTAATCTGCCTGTGTTTTTTGTAATGCTCACACTAACTCGAGTCAGACTGAGAAGCATCTGTTTGCAGTGCCACAGCACCTTGATGTCATGCAGTTTTAGGGAGGAAGGTTGTATACATTGGATGGAACCTTTTAGAAATGCAAATGTTATGCCCCATGCAATGGAATCTCAGCATGGCCTATGTATTGGGTATCTTGTAGTTGTAACCGAGCAGAGTAGTGAGTGAGAGATAGAGACACAGACATAAAAGAGCTTCTGTTTTATTCTAGGAAGTGCCAACAATTCCACAGTTTAGGGTCATGCAGTATTTAAAGCACAGTTCAATGCTACGACGCAATGAAAAAGGCAAAAATCAAAATCACGGGATAATTTACAATATTTACAGTGACTCCAAAAATAAACAGTGAAGAAAAAGAAAAGCAAATGGTCTTCTTCCTCCTTAATTATACACAGTTCAGGAATGGTTCTTCCCGATTAATAAAAAGACAATCAAATAATCAAAAAGTGAACACAGGTGCAAAAATAATACATGTCACCAAAAACCCAGACACCTCCACAAAGTCTCATTACTCTGAGATTTTTCTATATCAAAAAAAGGATAACATTCTTTACTACTCTATAACTCACTCAGCAGCTCATACTAAATGCCAAACTGTTCAAAGATGGCCAAAGGATGACTTCTTGTGGTTGCTCTTCTGTTTTATATCAAGCACAGGTTTCTCCTGACTAATCCCAGCTTATGTCTGCTGTTATCAACCAATCACCAATTACATCTAGACACTCACCTCATGTCGCACTCTATTGCGAATGTTCTCTGTCTGTTCCTTCATTTATTGGCGTACATGTGCAAGCAAGCTCTCTCACACTGCAGGAAGTACTTTTACCACGTTTTACTTTTCCTTTCGGGATCATAATTCTTACTTCTGTATATGGATACTGTATATGGATATGTATAATCGTATACTCCCTCTTCATTCTTTACTATAGCAGTAAACGACTGCCAAGATGTTGCTTCATATACACTTTAAGGTGCGTGACACATGTCCTCAAGGGAACCATATGGAAAAGTGCATCCTCTCACCATTACAGTGTAGGTCCTTAATGGAGCATTAATTCATCCTACTCCAGAGAAGTGTACTAATATATCTTTACAATGACAAACAGAGTACAAATAGTTATGAAACTACAAACAAAGTAATCTGTGACAGGTGGATACAAAAGCAAACATTGAACAGTGAAACGATCACAGAGGGCTATTTAGGCAGTTTGAAAAAAAGTACAATAGTTAAACCATTAGCAATGTACACATTGAACCAAACATCTGAGAATATAGATACCATTCATGCTGTAATCTTACCATGCCAACTCCTAACTTTAATATTTGTCCTAAAACTGTATTGACATCATGTCCTAAAATAGTGTCATTCACACTAAACCCATACAAACAAGTAAAGTTTAAGATGTGACATTATTATGAAAAATATTACTATGGTGGATCCAGGCTGTTGCAGATATTATTTTAAAGTAATAAGAGCACAGGGAACAGACTTCGTAAAAATGTTTAAAAGGATTTCCTTTAGGCAAAAAACTACAGTCAAGTCGAATAAATTACCAAGTAGTGTGGTGAAGAACAGGACTTTATTGACCTTCTAATCTCAACTTGATGTTTTGGACAATCTACGTGAATAGGATTGTTCTGTTCTAGCAAAGAAACAGAAAATATTTTGTGAGGGTAGACAAGGAGATGGATATAGTCAAAAGGTCAGGCACGGTTTTGCCTAGCAGAAATCAATACTATCTTTCATCTATGGCAAATTTAGAACCAAGAATCAATGTCATAAAACAGAAGAAAATGTATGAAATAATTTGTAGCATCAAAGAAATGTAACCCTAAAGAATCGGTAACTCACACTCTAATCTTGGATACTTAAGAAATGTGGACCAACCTTTATATGGTTGCTCTGGCAACATTATATACTGGCAGTCACCTGCAATGCTTTCTAGGAAACATTCCCATGGATACAACACTAATATGCAGAAAATGGTGGCACCCATAATAAAACAAAACATGGCAACTTGAACATTCAGGAATATACCAGTTGTTTACTTACACTGTATTTTTTTTAAATATGGTTGTGTAGAAATGCATTTCTGAAAGTTTTGCTGAACAGTACACATAAATCAAGTTCAGAAGCTTTGATTCACAAAAGTGACCATTAAATGGAATTATTGCATAATCCTCTGTCACGTGATCTTAACTTAACTCAGTCGAACCAGTCTTTGATTTGCTCCAAACAAAATCAAACAGGTCTGACTATCTTCTGTGGTAGATGTGGGCTCTGTTTGTGTGTGTGCATGAGAAAGACAGACAGATAGATAGATACGAAAGGCACTATATTATAGACAGACAGACATTTAGGATAGATAGATAGATAGATAGATAGATAGATAGATAGATAGATAGATAGATAGATAGATAGATAGATAGAACTTTATCCTTATTTTGGTTTTAACAGTAGCTCAAAAAATAAATGCATATCTTGGAAAGTCAGTAACCACTAAACTCTGCAAACACATTCAGTTTCAAGGATTGTATGCTGGCACAGTGCTTCTGCCTAATGGATTCAACATTTTGTCTTAGATTTCTATGTCTCCATTGATTTTTTTGAGTGACCCAAATTTTCTTCCAACATTCCAAAAGGTGTGTGTGTGTGTTAGGATTATTGACCGATCTAAACTGTGAGGTGGGCCCTAAAATGGATGGGCTCCCTCCCAGGGTTGGTTCCTGATGCTGACAGAAATGCCGCAAGCTGTTGTAAACCCAAAATTGATTTAAGAAAGATTAAGAATGCTATTTTCATCTAAAATTTGTGTACTTTGATGTTATCATATCTTTTCTTTTAAAGCTTCCAGAGAAGGGTTTATCCTTTTTGTCAAAACCAAGCTTTATGGAAGAGGTACATTTTGAAATCTGACATTTTGCAATAACAAAAAAAAACTTTTTTCTTACAAATTTCTCCTATGGTTTTATTGCATATTGCATCATGCTTTGTTTCATCATTTAATGTTGAGTTTATTTCAGTAGTTTTTATCTTACAATATTACTTTAGGTTTTTTTTTTTTTTATTATTTAGTTGCCATTGGCTAATAAGAATTCTTGAAAACTGATAAAGGTATTCCAGCAAACCAGGAGGTGGCAGGCTGGTGCCTGAAAGTTCAAAGGAAGACAAAGTGACTTAAAATGGAGATGGAGTCTGCAACATCAGAGAAGCATGATAGTGGGAGGGATGCAGGCTGAACATTTTTACAAAATGGATAATGTGCAGTAGATCACAAATATTAATGTACATCTTCAAATAAATATGCTTGATATGAACGAGTGTCAGTATATTCATTTCATTCAACAATAACTTTTTTATTAAACTGCACATGACCAAGTCATGAAATCCACAGTAATTTGTCAGTTTGACAGACAGACTGATTTTTTTTTCAACACTCTCACTTACATCTGGTCACTTGAGTCACATAAAGCCATTGCCAGCAGATCAGTTCTTTATCCAGTTCAATAGTCCAGACAAGGGCACTTTTTTGCAACATGTCCATCCATTCATTATCGAACCTGCTTAATCTAGTTTAGAGTCTTGGGAGGCAAAATCCCCATGGCAGTGTCAAGAACAAAGAAAGAATCACCATTGCATGGAATGCTCAACACTCACAAATGCCAGGCAAAACTCTGGTCTCTAATCCAAACATTTGCAGCTTTCAATTTACAGTACAGTATATGTTTCCTGGGATCAGTCAAGTTGATTTGTGTTTTCTATTCAGTAAAATTACGCTATGCATTTTAAACACCCCAGATTGTTCCAGTTCCAAAGCAGGCAGGCATCTCTTCATCTAATGACTACAGGCCAGTGGCTCTTATGTCCTATATTATTCAGACCATCTAGTGGCTCCTCCTGAATTATATGAGTCTTCCTGTGAAAAACCACCTGAACCCACTGCAATTTGCCTCCTGGACAAGGAATGGAGTGTAGATACAATTATCTATCTCTTCCACATGGCTGGACAATGTGGAAGCTCCATGAGGACTATGTTTTTAGATTACTCTAGTGCCTTTAGTACCATTCAGTCATTCCTGTTAAGGGGTAAGCTCCAAGATATAGAGATGGATGAGACTATGGTGTCCAAGATAATGTACTTTTTCCCAAGTAGACCACAGTTTGTGAGGATTAAGGACTGAGTGAGAAACACTGGAGCACCACGAAGTGTCTCCTTTTCTTTTCACCCACAACTATAACACCAGGTCACATCATCTGCAGAAATGTTCAAATGATTCTGCACTAATGGGGTGTTTTGACAAGAAGGAGGAGACAGA
>JANRMT010062845.1:3134780-3164772 GCA_026402145.1 Polypterus bichir lapradei | reverse complement strand
AGATAGATAGATAGATAGATAGATAGATAGATAGATAGATAGATAGATAGATAGATAGATAGAATCAGGATTTAGAGAAACAAACTGCACAACTGATTCACAGATAAACACATAAAATATTGTAAAGGCTTGCATTTACATTTAGTGCAATAGTACAGGTGTTTGTGTGCAACTGTGTAAATAAAAAAAATACACTTTATATACAAAGACACCTGGTGAAACAATAAAGAAAATTAAAATTGATCTTGTTTTTAATATTACAACTCCAGCAAGGATTTGGCTAAAACAGAAATTGAGGTGTTTGTATCATGTTTTAGTTGGAGTGAGTTTTACACTTTGCTTGATAATAATTTGCCTATAATCCATGCACACAAACTATAACATAAATAGTGCAGAATATGACTTTTCATATTTATAAGGACTTTAAACTATATTCCTACTTTTTTTTCCTCCAGAATCATGTTCCCCATTGTTACAAATGCTCAAGAAATATAATAGGTGAGAATTCACATTGAATGTCAAATTGAATGTTTAATGCATGCTTTAACTGTATATGCTGTGGCATTATGTTATGGATCATCTGCTGAACAATAATTCATAGATATTCCCTTGCTGACAGATCATTTTGTGTTTCATGTGAAACACCCTAATGTTTTTGACGACCTGTATGAGCTCTCCATTTCTGTTGAATTTCCAAATTAATGCTGAGAGACCGGTTTACAGCATTTTGTTTGGTACTGCTCACTCTTATAGCTGATTGTATCCTAAATAATAAACTACAGCCTCAGGCAAACCTTTTTTTTTCTTTTTCATGCCCCCGAATGTTTATGATGAGAAGCCATTCATCTAAATCTACTAGGCAACAGAATAAAATAAATCAAGAATTTCCCAAATATAACAATATTTGTATTCGGAAGATAATTGATGACCACAGCTGCACTAATTAAAACCTATCTGAGTTTCATTAATCTTGGTCACTGGGTCCTATCGCTTTGCAAGTGCTAAGCCACACCTCGGCCAGGCATTCATGGTTTAGCTCACAAGTGCTTCTGTTTGGGCTGCCCTTTATTGTGTGCACAGTGAAAAAAAAAAGCCATTAGGAAAAAAAGATGCAAAATGCAAAACTGTATAGCTGTTCTTAATTCTAAGTATTTATAAGCTTTTAAGCATAAAATTTCTGTGTTCATGGTTTGGGGCTTTTCAATAACACATAATCTCCCAGGCACCTACAAAAGCTTGCTTGTGTGAAAGCAAAATGAATGCTGATATGTACCAGGAATATTATTTAAAACTAATATTTCAGTACTGATATAATGTACAAACAATAGTTCACATGGCACACAGATACACATATGTATAAAGTAAATGTCAATAATCCACACATTCTTACTGCTTTATTGAGGCAAAGGCCTTTTTGTACATTTAATATTATCTGAAACTAATAATTTTAAGTAAAAAACAAATCCTGTTTGAACAGGTCTCTGTTGATTTATATGGATTTTATCACATTTTACTCCTCTTTTATTTGTAGAAGAGTTCAAGCTCTGCCAAATTGTCATTTTCCTCTTGGTAATCTCACTGATGAACTTAAGCCTTGCCCAGTTGTTAATATTGTAGAACATCCTGAACACCGTAAAGTCCTTGTGGGGCATATTTTCTCCTTTGTCCTAATGATTGGCTTAATCATGTTCCATAGCATATGTAATTTCTTTCTCAACAGTAAGATCTAGTAGATTAGTGGTTTGTTGTTTGTGAACTATAGCTATTTCTGCACTGTAAAATAAACGTTGGGGAAATCCTTGAAGAATGCTTAATTTTTAGGGCTAATAAACATTGCTTCCATTTAAGACAGGTGAAGATAAGCAACGTTTTACAGGATTGCAAGTGTGACTAGTTAAATATTAACACAAGTCAAATAAATACACCAACATATCAGAAACATTATTTAAACTTAATATTTCAGTGCAAATTGCTCAGTACTTATTAGATAGGGTGGGTGTGCAAACTTACTCAACTAAGGCTATGAAAGTTTTCAAATGATCCTTTTATTTTCCATTTAAACACTGATGGGTTTATGATTGGTATTTTTTTTTTTTTTTATAATTTTTTATGATCTAGCCTGAATGAATTATAACTATATGTCTTGCCTGTGGGTTTTAAAACTCAGGAATTCTGACTTCAGATTTCTGATTTAATGTATTTTTGAGGAACTTAGAATTTTTTTGTTGAAACGCCAATGTGTTTTTTCCTTGGGGGCCGTCACTTTGTTGATTCCATCATCATGATGCAGATGCTGGCTGCTAGGAGAGAGGTTAAAAGGTTGTCTCAATAGCCATTTTGAAACCAAGTCTGCAAATAACAGACATATCTTCTTTTGCTACTTTCAATACCTTTACTTTTGAGATTCTGAATCTTTTGCTCTGGTCCCTAATCTTTGATTTTTGTTCTCGTTTTGGCCTCATTGATACTTCTGGTGACGCTCGATTTTGACGATTTTGCGCATTTCCTTGTACTTTTCATAAAAAATACATTGTCTCTCTTTGAGTCGGTAAAGTTGGTTGCTGCATCCTACTAAAGTTCAAAAAGTTAAAGTTAGCCTTTCCATTATCAAAAGGTTAATGTTCAATAAGGAGGGGCAGACATTTAACATTTTATATTTATATAAAATATACATGGAATTTTGTTAATTAATAAACAACACAAGTTAACATGACATTCCCAAACCCACTTAAATTGAATTCTCAGAGATTCCAAAGCCTATCTCAGCAACATCGACTGCAAAGCAAGAACCAATACTGCCAGTCGATCATCGTCCACAGTCACTCATGCATGGCCAATTCAGAATTGTCAATCAACACTGAAAATGCATGGAAAACATGCAAACTGCATAAAAAAATGAACAAGCATGACACTTAAGCGATGGATAGTATTTAATATATAATACTGTAATAACTTTGTAATCATTTAAATAAAAAGTTTTGAAGTTATAAAATTCTGGTCTGACTTTCATTTGGTGTGGATGCTGCCATGTAGGGGGTATGTTAAAATACATATGTAAAGATACTCTGGTACAAATTTCAGAACTGTTAGGCAATGTACTGTATATCAGAGAGTGTTTTACATATCCCATATCAGCATGTGCCTAAGATCCAAGGTCTCACATGATACTGACAGGAATGGACAACGAAAATGTAGATTATTAATATGACTGTTTCTATGTTAATAATAAATCATAAAGTAGTTATTAAGGAGTAATAATATTGTAATTAATGAAGACTTGGGCAGAACCTGCTTACATATTTGTAGAAAAAACCTGAACCAAAATATCATTAGCTCAATTTTTAGCATAATATTATTATATATGTTACAGGACCCACATTTGGTAAAGAAAACTATACAAACTTATCACTTTTTTTTAAAGAAGAACCTTAGAAAATCCATTGACAAGAACAAGACCTTAAGCCCAACAAAGCTTGACAATCATATCCATCTAATTACTTCAAAACAATATCACGTTCAGATTTCAATGTCTACGGTTCTACTGTACGGTTCTACGGGTAGACCCCCACTACTTAGTCACGTATTTCATGTGTTTATAATTCTCTGTATGAAGAAAACCTTCCTAATGCTTATGTAAAATTTACCATTAACAAGTTTCCAAATGTGTCCCAATGTTCTTGTTAAACTCGTTTTAAAGTAACAGTCTCAATACACTAGACTAATTCCTTTCATAATTTTAAACACTTGGGTTATGTCATCTCTTAATCTCTTTTTGCTTAAACTAAAAAATCATAACTCATACCCTGCAGTCCTTAAATCAGTTTAGTCACTTTGCTTTAGACTTTTCCTAGCACTGCTATGTCTTTTTTACAACCTAGAGACCAAACAGCACACTTAACTCTTTTTTTTGATACTTCAGCTCAAGTGTTAATTTTCTTTATAAAGCACCACTTTGGATTACAGTTTTTAAGTCTCATCTGATAAGACTAATCGGTCAAGGGATAATGACATCCAGAGATATTACCATGATGCATCATTTAAACACAGCTATAAGTTAACCATTGACAACTCTAATTGACAAAACATTGCACCAATTATGGACTGAATGGTTAAGCTTATGTGTATCCAAGATTCCAATGCCAAAAGATCCACTTATTCCTTTATAATCTATGGCAAGTACTAGATCTGTGCTCTTGACTTGGCTTTACAGTAATCTCTGTTCCATAGCAAGACCACTATTACCTAGGGTGGGGTCATAACAAAGGCTAAAGCGATCCCTTTTACTCTGAAGGGAAACCTAATGCTGAACTTTAACAGTGGAAGATGATCCGTAATTGAACTGGATATAGGTGCCACAATTAAGGCCAAATCTTGCTAAAGAAAAGCAAGGTGCACAAGCAAGACAGAGACAATACATAAAGTATCATGTTTGTCTTGCTAAAGAAGGAAGTCAACTGATCACCAACTGCCCTGCAAATCTATTTTTTACGCTAGCAAATGAGGACTATTATGTGTAAAACCTTGAATGCAGAATGTAGTACTGCACGAGGTGTGACCAAAGCAAAGAAAGAGAACAGCTTCTGATCTTCTCTGTATTGTATATTCCAATTTTTAGTATATGTACTGCCGAAGTGAGCACATGAGAACAGCTTCTAAACAAAAAAATACAAAGTGTACTGAATATTCTTCCACGTGTGCTGGAGAAGAATGTCTACAGAAGGAATCGGGACAAAACATCACCCTCACCTGGAGTTAATAAGAACCAACCTGTAATTGCACCTACTATGATTCCAAGAGTTATTTACTAACTAGGTAGTTAAAATAAAGCCAGCTAATGCATTCTGGTTATTGGTGTTACTGTAACTGAAAATAATAAAATGTGAAGGACATGCTTTTAGCTGTTCCAAGTTTCAATTTCTAAATTCAGCAAAAAAAAAAAGAAAAGTTCAAAGAAGCATCTGTCTCACACACCCACAGAGAAACAGAGGAGCTGTGCATAAAGGGGTAAACAGGTGTAGACTAACTGTGACGATATCAACACCACCATAACAGAAGCCCTAGAAGCTTTATAACTAACTAAAATCAAAAGACCAGAATTCTAACTAGAATATTTTAAAGCCAGAACGGATCAAATTATGGATCGATGATGGTAATTCTTTAGATATGAATTAAGGAAATAGAATTGACAAGTTATGTGCCTTTTTCTATAGGGGTGAAAAAGATGCAAGTAAGTTAGCATATTTTTATGTTGTGTGCTGTTTGTCATTGTCCTTCATCTGTATATACTTCTATATATCCATCCTCGTTTGTATGAATAAATTGTATTATTTGGTTTATCGTAGTGATTGTGTTTGGGTTATTTGTTAAAGAACAGTCTATTACCACCTCTGAGCCACAGACAGAGAATGTGAAAGTTTTGCCTCATAAACTGTACAGATCTCTTTTCAGTTCTGGTGTCCTGGATTAAAGGTGAAGCAGAGATCTCACAGATACCACATGGCCTTATATTCAGTGCCTAATATCGGAAGTATAGGAGAGTGAATCCTTGTCTATGCAGAGTCTGAACTCCCTTTCTCTCCCACGTCCTGTAGTTGTGTGTGAGGATGGGCCCTCTAACGGATTGGTGCCCTATTCACAGTTCCTGCCTTGACCTACAGTAGATGTTGTCAGGAAAGGCTTCACTCCTGCAGAATACTAAATGTTAATGTACACTCACTGAGCAAATAATCAGCACCACTGAACTAATACTGGGTAGGACCTCCTTTTACTCTCATAACAGCCTTAGTTCTTCATGACATAGACGCTATAGAATGTTGCAAACATTTCTTTGAGATTATTGTCATAGCCTTTTGCTGTTGTAACTCATCCACCTCAAGGTTTAACATGTCATGCATTCTGAGATGATTTTCAGCTCAGCACAGTTGTACAGAATGGTGATACCATAGTGTTTCTATCAACTCGAGCCAGTGTGGCCATTCTCCACTGACCTCTCTGATCAACAAAGTGTTTCCATTCACTGAATATGCTTTGTATTTGGAACCATTGTGAGTAAACTAGAGACTGTTGTGCCTGAAACTCCTAGGTGAACAACAGTTACAGAAATACTCAAACCAGCCCATCTGGCACCAACAATTAAGTCACCACAGTTGAAATCAGGGATATTTATTTTGGTGTTTGATATGAATATTAATTGTACTGGCAGGATTTTATGTGTGTCACTGCAGCCACATGGTTAGTAGATTAGATAATTGCATAGATAAGCTAGTGTACAGGTGTTCCTAATAATATTTTCAGTGAGTGTATGTTATGCTAGCTTTCTGCTTTGCAGTATGAGCACCAGAAAATAATATTGCTAAAGAACTTAAGACTGTTTTTTTACTGTATTTTCATCATTAGGTATAACTGAATAGATGTGCGACAACAAAAATTATAAACTGCACTTAAAAATATGACAAGTCTCAGGCAGTAGTGAACAGATGGCTGTGGCTCAGATATCCCAATAAGCAAGCAAGCAGGCAGGCAACTTGCTCTCAGCTGACCATATCCCAGTCTGCTAACTGTAATGGATGGTTATTTAATAATGATCTCTTAATTCTGACAGTCCACAATGAATCTAAAATTCAGCTGGGTGCAGATGGATTAGCAAGGTAATGGTAATAAATGTTAATCTGTAACTTAAGTTGCACTGTTACAGCTCATAAATACCATTATTTATAAACTGTAGTCTGAAGCAAATGCACGTTATATACTGAAAATTACTCTAGGAAGGGAATGAGGGGGATCAAGCATTAGGTGCAAATCTTTCAGAAATGTGCTTTATGAAAAGACTTTAACGCTTATTAAATTTAAACCACTCTGATGTGTCACAGCCATGTAGGTAACTCTGGTTTATCATTGTTATCCTTTAACATAACACTCGCCTATTATGATAAATTTAACTCTTTTATCGTATATGTCATGCTAATTTTAGTTTACTCACTTTACTCTCAGAATTAAATAAAATGGGACCATTTAGTGGGGAAGATTCACACTGGAATAAAAAGGAGATCCACTGTGCCATGCAGCAGCTTGCTGTGAAGGATAAAGAGGAATGTGCATTATCCTAGAGTCAGGGAGATCTTTAAATTTATAGTGTAGGAGCAGTCCTCACAGTTCAAGTAAATTCTGACCAACATGTAAAACATCACCATTATAAACAGGAATGTATTAAATTATGCTGTTTACCTTTAGTTTGAAAATCGTAAGAAAATAAAATCAAATACCGTACAGCACCTATAAAATATAATCATCACCATGGTAGTTTTCACATTTTCTTGCTCTACAACACAAATTCATGCTGGATTGAATTTGTTGTTTTTCGTTTTTGACACTGATCAACAGTAAAAGACTCTTTAAAATTAGCATGAAAACAGATCTCTGCAAAGTGGTGTAAAAATTGCAAATATAAAACACAAAGTTGCTGATTGCAATACTATGTACACCCTTTAATATAACACCTCATCACTTGTGTGGCCCATTGGTTTTAGAAGTCACAGAATTACTTCACCCCTCTGAAGTTTCAAATGATTGTAGTATAAAGGCACCTGAATGTGGAAGGGCCAACTTGTAGTAAGTTAGTTTGGTGGCCTAACCTATACAACGAAGAGAAAAGAACACATCAAGCAACTCCTTGAAAAGCGCCAGTCAGGGGATGGATACCAAAAATTATTAGGTCACTGAATATCCAGTTAAATCAGTCATGACAAAATGGAAAGAGTATAGCACAGCTGTAATTCTAACTTGAGCAGAACATCTATAAAAAGAAAACTAGTGAAGGAGGCCACTAAGAGACAAGCTACAGAGGATGAGATTGGAGAGACTGTGCAGACAACAACTGTGCCAGGCAGCTTCACCAGTTACACCTTTATCAATATGGTTAAAAAGAAAAAATGCAAATGGCATCACACCTAGAGCTTGCCAGATGGCCCAAGGGAGACTCTTAAGTCAGCTAGAGGAAGGTTCTATGGTCTGATGGGACTAAAATTGAGCCTTTTGGCCTTCAGACTAAAATGTCATGTTTGATGTAATCCAAACACCACATAATATTAAAAGCACACAATCCCCATTGTGAGGCATGGTGGTAGCAGCACCAGGCTGTGAGGATGCTATTCTTCAACTGGCCCTGGAAGGTCCTGGATGTGTGCATACAAACTCCAGACTGTCATAGTTGCCAATGGCAAATCTACTAAATACTGATTTCAAAGGGGAGAACAATTGTGCAATGAAATATTTACTACTTTAAATATATGGCTTTAACCTTTACTTAATCTTACTTTTTATGTTAAAAAAACCTTTTTATTAGTTAGATTTCACTATAAGCACACTTATGTATTTTGACGGTATATTTTGATAATAATCTTGATATAGCCATTGACTGTTTAGTGTCTGTGTGAAGTTCGAATTATATAAGTCAAATAAAGAATTAAAAATGTTACTCCGTCAATCTGTATATTCAAGTGAAGAGTGCTTTAGAAAAGTAAATCAAATTGAAGTTAGTTTCTTGTTTGCTGCACTGTATTTAATTTAGTATGTAGCCATGATCTTCTCTATCCTGTAAGACAGCTTATTTAAGACAATGAATTATTCAGTAGAAGTGTATCAAGAAACACTACTGGAGCTCCTTCACACCTATGGCAACATGTTTTTATAATGCCTCACAGTGACTGATCTCTTTTCTTTGGCCAAGTCAAAATTTTTCTTCTTTTTTTACGGATTCTTGTGTGCGTTTGAAGGGACATTGTTATTTGTTAGAAAATTTCTATATTTATTGAGCTTCTGTAAAAGATAAATTTCCCCTTGGGACAAATAAAGGACTCACTTACTATCTAACTAACTATCTACGAGGGGATGTCCAAAAGTCCACTAAAATGTGTTCCTTACCATGCAGCTGGATTGTGTTCTTTCTTTTATGTAATGTATTTTACTGTTTCAATGAACAATTCACACTGCATCCCCAGAGAAAGTCATGGACATGAAAAAACACCACGCAAGGGACAGCGATCCATGATTGGAAAAAATCTAAGGTTTCTTCCATTTTCTTTTCACTACAAGGGTTTTTTGGGAGTTTTTCCTTGTCTTCTTAGAGAGTCAAGGCTGGGGGGCTGTCAAAAGGCTAGGTCTGTTAAAGCCCACTGCTGCACGTCTTGTGTGATTTTGGGCTACATAAAAATAAATTGTATTGTATTGTATTGTAATACAATATGCAGACTTTTAAGGTAGCTCAGGTCTGTTCTTCAGGCAAGTTGTAGAAGTGTGCGTTATAAGAATAAATCAAATTGAAATTAATTTCTCATACCATTATTTCAATAAATATTTATCCATTTATTTATTTAGTTATTTGAGGCCTTAATGTACATTAGTTGTGCAACAAGAGTTGCATATACAAATACTGTTTAGCAAAATGACCAAGATGGTTTGACCAGGATTGACTATTTAGACCTAACCCGAACATGGATTTCATGGAAATTAATAGAAGACAGCATTCCAGAATGCCTATCAGCAGTTGTTTGACACTGGGGCTAGAGACATCATAAGCAGGAAAACAACGAATGTAAGACAAATGACAGGCTGATGGACACCTTTCAACATACTCATTAAGGTGAGTGGAATATACAATCACACATGTGCATTAAGATTTTTTTTTGTTGTTGTTGTTGTTTTCATTTGCCAACAAACTGCCACCTTCAATCCAATTAAATCCTAAAGCTTGGGACAAGTATGACACCACTCTAATCAGCATACGTACAAAATAAATAAAGAAGCAGAAAAAAGAGTAAGGGTCGATTCCGAGTTTCCATCGTCAACAGCAGGCTTGTTTTTGTAGCTAATTATGTTAATTGCAGCTGGATCCAGTAAGAGCGTATCAGAGAGTTTA
The DNA here is from genome assembly GCA_026402145.1 of Polypterus bichir lapradei. NCBI lineage: Eukaryota > Metazoa > Chordata > Cladistia > Polypteriformes > Polypteridae > Polypterus > Polypterus bichir. The sequence goes on along the minus strand of JANRMT010062845.1, from coordinate 3,154,859 downwards.
TGTGACAACCTCCCCCAACAAAAGTCTTGTTTGCTGCACTGTATTTAATTTAATATTTAGCCTTGACCTTCTTTACCCCATAAGACAGTTGGTTTAAAACAATCCCTTAATACCTCAGTTGATTGATCCAGCGTTTTATTATACTAGTGCTTTAAAGATTTCAAAGGCAACAGAATATCAGAAGTCAAATCTAATAGCATGCTGGCTAAAGGCAGAAGCTCACCATTCACACACAATCTCTTTTTTTATACAGTTTCAAGATTAGGTATTTAAATTTCCTTCTTGACGATAGCATTGAGTGGTAGTACTAATTTCATCCATTAGCCAATTACAAAATTTGCATTGGTTTTAGGGTTACAGTGTGCCAGAGCCTATTGCATTGGGTCCAATTTAAGGAACAATTGTTGATTGAGTGCCAGTCCTTTGCTGGGAACACTCATGGACACACCATTTCATTCAGCGCCTAAATCTTCTCTTAATTGAGTTTCTTTTTAATGTTTTGGAATACAATATTACCAAAGAACTTACCCAAAATTAGAATTGCCATTTTAGTACACTTATTTTTATTTTACAGAGGAGCCAATTGTCAATAAAGTGTGTTGAAACACAAGAACAAGATGTGGCATCCTGATTATCAATAGATAATATGATGTCATGTGCACCACCTCTGCACTTCAAGACTTGGCTGACCGTCAAGAACTATTGCAGGATAATTAAAGAATCCCATCTGTAATCCAGTAGTCAAAGGACACATTCATTGCATCAAGAGACATATTTATGAAATTAAGTACAGATGCAAATTTAAGAGGTAGAGTATTTTGAAACCCATTAACATGTCAAGTAGTTAAATGAGAGGTCTAATTAAGCAAGCCATTCAATTATAAGAGTGATAGAATTCATTGTTAAAAGTGTGTGGTTGGAATGAAATACAGAAACTCCAAAGAGATAAATTTGAGAGCATTATTTTAAAACTGCTGATAGAATCTGAAAGCAAGGAAACAAGACAGTTAATTAAGAAATGATTTTAGTTATCAGTTAGAATTAGCACTTGAACAAAAGCTCAAACATAGACAGCCACTGTGGCTTGAAAGTTCTTTGACATTACTTTTTTATAGGAACCTGAAACAAAAAGCAAACGACATTTTGGAGGATGTGCTTAGAAATAAATGGCAGAAATATAGCCCTGTTTTCAAAATTGCAACTGAATACTAATAATCATATTGCTAAAATAATTATTTTCTACATTCCCTCAGGTCATAAAAGTGATATACAGTGACGTCCACTAATACTGGCACCTTTGGTAAATAAAAGCAAAATGGGTTGTAAAGAAAAGATTTTTACATAACAAAGCATAATATAAACACTAATAGTAACAGCAGCTTTAAAATACTACTATATTCATCAAGTACTTACCCGACTATCATTATGTAAACTAGTATTGGAATTCATAAATCAAAGTATAATGCAGGGCTTGAATTTTAATGTGTGACAGATATGGGGATTCCCTCAGTAAAAGAAAAAGTGAAGAGGAGTTCAGCATTGGATTTATAAAGAATGTTACCATCAAGGACTACCTGCTTTATCTTACCATGTGTACATTCCAAATTTATTCGCTGATATTTTTTCTTCAATACCCGAAAAATACAACTTAAAATCAACAGTAAAAAGGGTTCTGATGTGTCATCGAAATGTGCAATTTTCTGTTCATCTCACTGACTTACCACCCGGTGTCACCAAAAAAGTATGCGTAGGATAAATGGATGGTCGAAACTTGCCGTAGTGTTGGGCCAATTTCTACACCAAATTTGCATTTTGTAAATCCCGACTTATGCGTAAAAAGTGGCTTATACATGTTTTAATGAGGCCCCTGGTCTTTACTATTGCCCTAGTGCCCAGCCAAGCCCTACTTAATGGCAGAACAGATAAAAATCAAAGAGTTGTATAGCAAGCTTCGACTGTTTTAATATTTTCAGGGTAATATACCTAAAAAACTCACATTAGAAATATGGACACACTTGGGTGGTCTTAAGCATGAGGATGAATTTAATACAGTCCCTTAACTTTTAAAAATGATACTGAAAATCTGAACAAAATTGAACTGAATTTCTCACATGATGGCACTAACTAAATTATTGGTACTTTCAGTGGAATAATTATAGTGACTGTTAATATGACATCGACCCAGCATATTGCCAGAAAAACTTCAAGTCATTTGGTGAGTAAAAAGTCAGGGGCAAGCATTCCCAGTTGTTTTTTAATTGGATGGAATTACATTAATTAGATGAAGGGGTCTGCAGATACACTGAAGAAAAAGCTTTATTTATACTCTTTGTTCATGCCAGTTTTTTTTTTTTTGTGTGAGCCATGACTACCAGGGATTTTTTTCCTTCCCCAAAGTTAGTAGCTTATTAACAGCATCTGATCTTGCAAACATAACAATGCTCCAAAATGTGTAAACAATTTGATTTGCATCTTCCCGCCGCATGATTGAGGCTGTCACACTGCAGCACATGTGAGAGAGGGAAGAAGAAAAAAAAAAAAAGTGTCATTGCCTTTTTCTTATATTCCTCTGGCAGAGTAGAAACTGCAGGAAGGCTACTAAATGAATTACTTCATTTGCCTAGCTCCTCTCAAAAACAAATTTCACCTTCTCTCATTAAGCACATGGATACAGAGAGAAAGAATGATTTTGAAGCAAACTGTTGTGCTCAGGTAATTTTTAATCCGTGGTGCTAATGTAAATGACTGCTGGAAATGCACGTTGGGTCACTAAAACAACGGTAGCTAAGAGCCAGATGTGACCTAGCAACCCAGGTGTTCAGGAAAAGTGCTGTTAACAGTAAGGATTGATGATCTAATCAAACTGTCACACTCAGATCCTCAGCAGGGTGGTTCGAGGGGAGGCAGCGAGGATAATATTAAGAAAGCCAGCGCATGCTTAGTGTTACTTTAAATTGATGCTGACATTTTCAATTGTGAAAAGGAATTTTTTCCTAAGTAATGTAGGAAACAACTCCCGTAACCTTCCGGAGGATGTCAGATAATCAAGGAGCTGGTTGGCAAAAGCCAACTTCTTGATGATGTGATATTTGGTGAAGTAGTGCTCAACTTCGAATGGCACACCTCTCATTCAAGGTTTCAGCTAGAAAGATCACAAAAAAGTAAGAAGAGTGTGCTTAACAATAAAAGGAAAAAAGAATTGCTATATCCATGTATTCTTTTTTTAAGTATTTGGGTCTGTAACTTAAAGTTTGAATCTCTCTTCATCAAAGACACCAGGAATGGCATGGCAGTCTTTTAGTTCAAATGTGTGTCAGGAAGCCCGTCTTGATTTTTAGTCTGGAAAGGAGTAGCAAACAACGACATTATCTGTGCACAGGGGGTGGGCTCAGTGTGAGCAAACCAATACCTTGGGAATCAAGTATCACAAACATACAGCACACTATATATGGCAGATTACACAGAACAAGAGCAACAACTTATTTTTTAACATTGTGCTGAAGAAGCAATAAATGACTTCAGACAGTTGAACAGGCAACCAAACTCAAAAACATATTTGAAAAATAAACAATGAAAGTAAAAATAACTAATTACAGTGGATCCAGAAAGTATCCAGGCCCCTTCACTTTCTGAAAAATGTATTATATTGTACATTTAACTTCGAATGGATACATTTGACAATCTTGCTCATCAAACTACACTCTAAAAACTATATTTACAGTCAAACACGTTTTCATTAAGGTTTCCATATTTATTAGATACCTAATAAATTATCCATTACCCATCTTACCTTTCTTTAACCTGCTTATCCAGGGTCACAAGTGCAAATACCAAAAGTATTGGAGAGAACGTGACAATCAAAATTGGATGTGCTGGCAGTCCATCTCAGGGCACACTCACGCCCAGTTTAAAATTGCCAGTTACCTTAAAATGCACATACTAGGGAGGGAGTAGAAAACCAGGATGTCTGGAGAAAAATATTCGCAAACTTAGCAAGAAAATGTAAATTCCGGTCCAGACCGGAGCATAGGATTCTGGAACTGTGGGGCACCATTAGTAATCACTGCACCACAGTGCTGCCTAGCAAGTCACCAAAAAAAGAAAAGAAAAATAAAACTACAGCACGTATAACCTACATAAGCCTGCAGTCCTTTTAAAGGTGTAAAGGAATACTCCATTTATTTGTTTAATATGTTACCCCATGAAATTTGTAGTGATGACTGAGAAAGAAATTTAATCTCATGTTTTCAGGCAGAACAGATTTTCTGATAAAACAGGTGTCTCAGTCAGGTTGAACTCCCTGGCTTTATTTTCATTTTTTTCTTCTTCTTGTTGTTATTATTTCAAATGTACTATTTATTTAGTGTTTTCATCAATTATGTAAAATTGATTAATACTGTCCTTTTAAGTTTTTTAGTTTATGTATTTTGTGTTGTTCTCCTGTGTTCCTTGTGCTTTGTGGATGAAACACCAAGAGGCAGAACCATGCTGATATCCCAGCTGACAGACCACACTCAGTCTGTGCATTTGATGCTGGGGAGCAGGTCCTTTGGTAGATCATTCACGTTCAAAGAATCTGTTATTATTGTATGTGTTGTTTATCTGGTTTCTGGATTTATTGCTTCTGTCTTTCAGCTTGTGATTCTTAGATTACAAATTTAGACTGGTTTGTTGTGAGTTTCCTTTTTAGGCAAACCCTTTTGCTTTATGTTTTACTTCTTTTTTTATTTGATTCTTCTCTGTTATTTGTTTTGGAGAAGAGTGAGACATTTAAGCAAAATACAAGCTTAATCCATCGTCTCTGCTGATAGTTTTGGTGGACACTATTGGTGCAGTTGTGAATTCTCATCACTTTCAGGATATGTTATGAAGTAAAATACTGTAAGTTTATTATTCTTGCCTGAGAGACAAACATCAGGGCTAAAATGGAGTTTTCAATGGAGAAAACTGGGAAGCCATCATAAAAGATAACTGTTCTCTTTAATGTACAGTGTGGTACATCATCGTGTACACTGTAGGTTTCTACTTAACAATTACACTAAAACAATTTGAATTTCAAATCTGCTGATAAGTTATTTTCCATTCAGATACCCTCTATAGCAGTCTAACGTGAAGAGCACTATATTATATTGAGTTGACAAGCAATACAGTGTGACCAGCTATGACCGTAGGTTGCACTGCCTCTATTTAATGCACCTCATTTTTATCCAATTTATTTATCTACATAATGCATTCATTGCTGATATATGGCATAATTGGCTTAGTATCTTTTACTTTCAAATAACTAAATTGCTTCTTTTGGCATCAGCTTCAGTAAATCTAAACTTGCAAACTCTTCTTGTTATTCAAATTTCACAGTTTATGAAACATTATTCAACAGCCTATTAGAACTACGCTTGTGGTATTTTGTGAGATGTTATTAAATGGTTTTTGGTCATGCTTCATTTTTAAGGAACTATTAACACCATTAATAGACATGTTACAAATACAAATTAATCAAGAGAGATACGGAATTGTCGATTTCAACGGTAACACTGCCTCAAAATTAGACATTACCAAATAGAGGACTAAGATTTGGGTAATGTTAGGTAAGATTAGTTAAGACTAAATAAACATTGTTAATTCCATGAAGAAATTCAGATGCATAGAGCACAAGAAACATAAAAACAAGGATACAGCCTCAGAGAACAGATAGTATAGTCAATCAATCGTTTGAGCTCAGATGTCACATTACTGTAAAGCTGTTGTGAAATGGTGACATACAGTAAATGTAGTGAAAGATCCAAAAACAACACTAGGACCTTCAGTGGCATGCTTAAAGACTGGCCACACCTCAGGCAGCCTTTGCCTAAACTTCACAAGCAGGCGTTGGCCTACACAGGCCTTAAATATACTTAAATATATTTGGTTTTTGGCTATGTTCCTTCTTTTCTGTGGGTAGAACTCCAAGAGCTGGGGCCACCATGACATCAGTTTTGAAAGACCACCCTCTGTCTTTATATTCTGGTGAAGGTAATATATTACCTCAGAGCATCCTTGAGTGCTGCTGCATGTAGATTTCAATGGTAAGTATTATTTGGACTACGGTTTAACTTGTTTTATGGTTTATTTGATTTTTTGCTTGATACATGGATTCTCTTTTCTTGATTAGGGACTGCACTAGTATGCTTTGGGTTCTATTTTTAGACATAATCTTTTTGGGATTATTTTGATTTTTTTTCTTTACTTGACCATTTCAGTACTTCTTTTGGTTTGTATAAATAAATCCCTTCATTTACAAAGGATCTTCCTTGATCTTGTCTCTCAATCTAGTGGTTTAATATTCCTTCCTCTTAAAGGGTATTTTTTGAAAAATTTTAACTTGATAAGCCAGTTTCCCATTTTTGGTCCCATGAAGTCTGAAGCCTGCCTGTGGAGCTTGGGGTCTGACTGCTTTAGGTGAGGCTTATTTAGGGTGGGAGATTCAGTGAAGTCCTTGCCTGACCTGTTTTGCTTCGAAGTCTTAACACTCTTTTCACCACATGTGTGCCACCATTTGACCACACTACTAGTACAAAGTACACTGCCAAATGGAGTGCCAATACTAGCAGTATCTGTGACTTTGTAGTTCAATTTTTTAAAGGTAAGGCCACAGTTTCATGTTATCACAAAGTCCTTTCCTTAAACAATCAGTATTTAAGTACTGTTTACCCAACACCCTCTCACTCATCGAAGCACTTTTTTTCCCTAGAGTCTGGTTTTAAATTTACAGCTTCTGCCTAAGCAAATACATATAAGTGGTTCAAAACATATTTCAAAATGACATTTAAAATTCAACAGCCTACTTACAATAAATGCACAAAATGTGTGGTGAAAATGTCATTCAGATGTAGATTGGATAAAGTAGAGGTTTCACATCCCACAGGGAATGAAGAAGATAAGTAAGGTACAATATCACCTTATGACAGTTTTATAGAACACCACTCTAAATGGTGCAACTGCTTATTAAAATCAAAAGCTTAAATTCTGAAGTCTCCATTAGTAAAAACACCTTAAAGACCCAAACTACAGTGTATCTGTGCAGTATTAAATAACTATTGTGTTATTTTAACAAATTCTGTTTAATATAAAGGTGACACTGTGGCACAGTGGGTAGCAATGCCACCTCACAGATCCAGTGCCCTCTGTTTAAATGTAAGAGGCTGTCTGTATGGAGTTTGCATGTTTTCACCATATCTGAATGGGTTTTTCTCCTAAATCCTCAAAAGTTTTCTGAATAAAATGGCCCTGTGTGGTTGGTTGTGAGCATGACTGGACCTGCAATAGACTGGCAACACTGTCCAGGGCTAGTTCCTCCATTGCACCTGATGCTGCCAGTGTGAGCACTGGCCAACCATGAGCAAGAGTACTGTAGATTAAGCAAGATTAAGAATGTAATGCCTCAAGCCATGAGTTTGAAGGAGAACTGCAGAATTGCCTGCAGGACCATAAGACAGGATCGTGTTGAGCCACTGATGTTGGAAAGGCTAAAAAAACATATTTCTGTAGCACTGAAGATTCCCAAAAGTATTGTACAATAGCCTACATAACTCTTAAATGGGAGATTTTTGGAATAACCACAACTCTTTCTAGAGCTGGCTGCCTTGTGAGCAATCATGGAAGAAGATTGTTAAATCAAGAACCCGATGGTCAGCTCCAGAGAGTCTGTGTGGAGATGGGAGAAAAGTTCCACAGAACAACACTGCAGCACACCAACAATCTGAACTGAAATGCGAAATGTCCTGACAGAAGCCTCTCTTCAGTCACCTAAAGGACTCTCAGACTGTGAAAAACATTTTCTGGTCTAATGTAACCAAGACTGAATTGTTTGGCCTCAATTCTAAGCATCATGTATGGAAAAAAAGCAGGCGCTGCTCACCGTTTGTGCAAGAGCATTCTAACAGTGGTGGTGGTGGCCTGGGAGACTAGTCAGGATTGAGGAAAAGCTAAATGAAGCAAAGTACAAAGATATCCTTAATGAAAACCTGCTCAAGAACACTCTGGACATCAGACTGAGCTGAAGGTTCTCCTTCCAATAGGACAATAACCCTAAGTACAACGCAAAGACAACACGGGGTGACTTAGGGACAACTCTTTGAATGTCCTTGAGATTCCCAAAACATAACACCGTCTTCAACCCAATCAGCTATCTCTGAACAGACCTGAAACAGCTGTCCACTGATGGTCCTCATCTAAGCTGACAGAACCGAGAGGATCTGTAGACAACAATAGCTGAAGATGCCCAAATCCAGGTGTGTGAAGCCTGTAACATCATAGTCTTTGTAAGTAAAGAGGCTTAGTACTTGTATCAATGGGATATTTTAGTTGTTTATTTTAATACATTTGTAAAAATTCCTAAAATAATGTTTTTGCTTTATTATTCTGGGGTATTGAGTGCTGCTTGATAAGGGCAAAAAAAAATTTCAAAATGATTTTAGCATAGGGCTCCAACATAGCAAAATGTACAACTGTACAACTAGTCCACACCGACTGCCAATTAGGAGCCACGTATTACACTGTACATTACACTATACTGCAGGATCCAGGTGTATAAAAAGGAAACATTAAATTGAATACTGAAACATGCAACTCAGTCTCGTAAACTGCTGTTCATACTAAAGTAAAATCAGTTACAGCCACTAAGGGAATCACAGCATTTAAAATTCTACTGCAACTTCTGTCACCACTGTGATCACTGAACAAAATGTCAAGCTGATGCTTTTGCCCAGGAATTCTTCTCCACATCTGAATAGGTTTCTCCTGTTAAATGAGAATACTGTAAGTGAACTCTGGATCAAAAAGACCATTCTATTACAAACTAATGTTAGAGAAAAGTACAGCCACCACAATCCTTTTTTGATGTACTGTTGGTTCTCTTAACATTCGTTATATAATTTTATCTGCTGAAACCCCACTGCTTGTGAAATACTGACGTTCTAATCCTGCATCCTGCTATTTCCCACAGTAACATATAAACGTCATACTTTTTTTTTTTCTATGTGATGTGAGTAATCATAGATTACAAAGCACTTTAACCAGGCATATTCCCTCACATACTGTGTCACATTCAGCCCTACTATTAAGTGCTTTACAGAGGAAAATAAAGCAAATCTTTACAGTACATAATAGCAGAGACTAAAATCAACAGCTTGCAATATCATTCAAGCTTCATTCTACACAGTTCCTTTTATAGAAAACAATATTGGATGGCACTTAGCAGAGCAAATCCCATTGTAATACAACACATTGCCACATACTACAGCATTTGACAGTAGATACATGTTATGCAAACTGCACATCATACACCGAGTCTTTATTTTATACAGTGCCTTTGACATTAAGCATTACTCCAAAGAAACTCCCTATTAAACTACAAGTTGAAGATCTTTATTGTCATATATAAAATCAAATAGAACCACAATAACAACCCACTTAATCTTATTCAGTGGTGGGGAGGAAGGGTGAATCTCATTCTGGTAGCACGGGGCACAAGACAAGAACCGGGTCTGGAGAGAATGCCAGTCCATTGTAGAGTAGGTTCACTCTCATACTTTGCATTACCAAAAATGCACATCTATGGAGAAGTTACAATCAGTCAGTCAGACTTCACTTGGCTGATGTGGCCTTCACACGACACGTGCCCAGTGAAGCTTTATAAAACAAACATTTGAACAATTACAAAATAACGAGGACAAATACGAGATGATTAAAAAAAATGAGAAGTCTATAAAAATGAGTGCAGCATTACACTTCTCTTCATGTTATATACAGTACTTCCATTACATTTCCCATTTATTTACAGCACCAATAAAATGTATTCATCCCCTTTGAAGTTTGTTGGATCTATTTTGTGTTTTTTTTTTTTTTTTGACTGATCAACAGAAAAAGATTCCCTAATGCCAAAGTGAAGGTAGATCCGTGCAAAGTAGTCTATTTTTTTCTATACTCGACAATAAAACACCATTGTTGGTGTGTGTGTGTGTGTGTGGGTGTGTACCCAGATCCTCTGAGCAAATTGTTTGGTCAGTTGGACTGTAGTTATTCATTGGTAAGGATGATGACACAATAATTTAGGGGTCAATTCCTGATTGTGACTTTTTATTGTTACAGTTAAAATGTTAATGTTTCAACACCAGCAAAGTGAATACCTTATTGAGCGACTTTGGGTGGCTAAATACTAACAAGGTGCAGCTCAAGCTGCCTTCAAAGAAGCAAAATATTTGGAAAAATATGACAGATGTTTTCACACTGAGTAATGGTGGCCCATCTACCATAGATGGTAGTCAAAAAGAGAACAGGAGGTGAGCAGTGTATTTTGAAATGACTGAGTGTGAGAAGCAGAATTTACAGAAATGTGATTGAGACAGAAATACGATAATACAGGGGAAAGTCATTAAGAAATGCTGGGGATACACGTACGGCAAGAGAAACTAAGACAAGCAAGGATACCGAACAGAAGCACAGGACAAATGCTGCAGGTATAAGTAGGGCAGAGAGGTGTGGGAGGAACGCTTCTTCTTCTTCTTCTTCTTTCGGCTGCTCCCATTAGGGGTTGCCACAGCGGACCAGCTTTTTCCATATCTTTCTGTCCTCGTCATCTTGTACTGTTGCACCCATCACCTGCATGTCCTCTCTCACCACATCCATAAACCTTCTCTTAGGCCTTCCTCTTTTTCTCTTCCCTGGCAGCTCTATCCTTAGCATCCTTCTCCCAATATACTCAGCATCTCTCCTCTGCACATGTCCAAACCAACGCAATCACGCCTCTCTGACTTTGTCTCCCAACCGTCCAACTTGAGATGACCCTCTAATGTCCTCATTTCTAATCCTATCCATCCTCGTCACACCCAATGCACATCTTAACATCTTTAACTCTGCCACCTCCAGCTTTGTCTCCTGCTTTCTGCTCAGAGCCACCGTCTCCAGCCCAGATAACATAGCTGGTCTCACTACCATCCTGTAGACCTTCCCTTTCACTCTTGCTGATACCCGTCTGTCACAAATCACTCCTGACACTATCCTCCACCCATTCCACCCTGTCTGAACTCTCTTTTTCACGCTATTTTTTAAATTATTCTTTTGCCTGGCAAGTAAGTGTAGTGAATTACAAACAAAAATATAAAACAAACACATAATTATTATTATGACACACCTAAATCCCTACTGATCCAACCAAATGGTTTTAGATAAAGAAAGAGAGAGATAGGGCGATAGATGAAAGGCATTATTAGATAGATAGATAGATAGATAGATAGATAGATAGATAGATAGATAGATAGATAGATAGATAGATAGATAGATAGATAGATAGATAGATAGATAGATAGATAGATAGATAGATAGATAGAGTTAGGTCCTGGACAGAGACAACTTTTTTCTAATTTTGGTTCTGTACATTACCACAATGAATTTTAAATGAAACAACTCAGATGCAGTTGAAGTGCAGACTTTCAGCTTTAATTCAGTGGGTTGAACAAAACGATTGCATAAAAATGTGAGGCAACTAAAGCATTTTTTTAACACAATCCCTTTATTTCAGGGGCTCAAAAGTAATTGGACAAATTAAATAACTGGAAATAAAATGTTCATTTCTAATACTTGGTTGGAAACCCTTTGCTGGCAAACAGCCTGAAGTCTTGAACTCATGGACATCACCAGATGCTGGGTTTCCTCCTTTTTAATGCTCTGCCAGGCCTTTACTGCAGCGGCTTTCAGTTGCTGTTTGTTTGAGGGCCTTTTTGTCCGAAGTTTAGTCTTCAACAAGTCAAATGCAAGCGCAATTGAGTTAAGATCAGGTGACTGACTTCAAGAATGGTCATTCAAGAATTTTCCACTTCTTTGCTTTAATAAACTCCTGGATTGCTTTGGTTGTATGTTTTGTGTCATTGTCCATCTGTATCATGAAACGCCGCCCAATCAATTTGACTGCATTTAGCTGGATTTGAGCAGACAGTATGTCTCTGAACACCTCAGAATTCATTCGGCTGCTTCTGTCCTGTGTCACATCATCAACAAACACTAGCGTCCCAGTGCCACTGGCAGCCATGCACGCCCAAGCCATCACACTGCCTGACTCCACCGTGTCTTACAGATGATGTGCTATGCTTTGGATAATGAGCTGTTCCACGCCTTCTCCATACTTTTTTCTTGCCATCATTCTGGTAGAGGTTGATCTTGGTTTCATCTGTCCAAAGAATGTTTTTCCAGAACTGTGCTGGCTTTTTTAGATGTTCTTTAGCAAAGTCCAATCTAGCCTTTCTATTCTTGAGGCTTATGAGTGGCTTGCACCTTGCAGTGCACCCTCTGTATTTACTTTCATGCAGTCTTCTCTTTATGGTAGACTTGGAAATAGATACGCCTACTCTCTGGAGAGTGTTGTTCACTTGGTTGGCTGTTGTGAAGGGGTTTCTCTTCACCATGGAAATGATTCTGCGATCATCCACCACTGTTGTCTTCCGTGACGTCCAGGTGTTTTTGCGTTGCTGAGTTCACCAGTGCTTGCTTTCTTTCTCAGGATGTACCAAACTGTAGATTTTGCCACTCGTAATATTGGAGCAATTTCCCGGATGGGTTTTTTCTGTTATCGCAGCTTAAGGATGGCTTCTTTCACCTGCATGGAGAGCTCCTTTGACCACATGGTGTCTGTTCACAGCAAAATCTTTCACATGCAAGCACCACACCTCTAATCAACTCCAGGCCTTTTATCTGCTTAATTGATAAGGACATAACGACGGACTTGAACACACCTGCCCATGAAATAGCCTTTGAGTCAATTGTCCAATTACTTTTGAGCCCCTGAAATGAAGGGATTGTGTTCAAAAAATGCTTTTTTTTTGTTCAACCCACTGAATTAAAGCTGAAAGTCTGCACTTCAACTGCATCCGAGTTGTTTCATTTAAAATTCATTGTGGTAATGTACAGAACCAAAATTAGAAAAAAGTTGTCTGTATCCAAATATTTATCGACCTAACTATAGATAGATAGATCCCAGGGGGAAATTTGGCTTTTTTACAGAAACTCAATAAATAAATAAATAAGCACACATTGGTCTGGCCAAGGAAGAAAATTAAAAAGTAAGAAAACTTCTGACTTGGCTGTCACAGTCACAGTGAGGCTTTATGCAGATCTATTTCTGTTGGTATAAAGGAGTTGACCCTTATTGTAATTATTTTATTTGATCATTGTTTTCCTTTGTTTCCACTTACTACCATTTGTGAAACACCTAGTTTTATACTTCGGTCAATAAAATTTATTTATCTGGCACCTTCCAATACAATGTCAAAAAAAGCCAAATTAAATCTGTGATTCAATGATGTATAACAACAATGTGAAAACTTTCAAGGGTGAATACTTTTAGTCACTGTATGTTGATAAAAATGTGAATGTCGCAGTGAACAGTGTTTGACTCTGCTTCCTTCCATGGACTGGCTTTAATTTTAACAGGGCACAAGAGAAATCTTCTCAGAAATCTTTAGGAATAAGTGTCAATAAAAGCCATCCATCATCAGTCACCAGCTGGCTGTGTTCTAATATATAAGTGTTATCCACAGAAGCAGTGCGGCCACGCAGCCCAGGCCCTAAGTACACAGATTCCCAGCTTTCTGTTCTCCCCCTCCATGTTTTTTTTTTTGTACTAAAAATGTTTGCAGCATTCACACCGCAAGCGTGGCATCTGGATTTATTACTCATATTTACATAACCACTATTTTGCTAAGACAACAAGAGTAAGACTTTGAGAAAGCAAACACTTTTATAGCACATATACATCTTTAGTTTCTGCCATATGCTCAGAAAGTACATAAAATCTTTGTGAGTAATCACATGGGTAAACCCATAAAAACTAATGCTGGTAATTTTCAAGTAATCAAAGTTTTATAGACTGCAATAGCTTTAAACTAACAAAATCTAATTATCATTTAATTTTAACGGCAATATTAACACAATCACTCATTTCAAAAGCTCTTACAAAATAAAAAAAATCAGAAAAAAAAAACAACAACAACAACCCTGGCATATGTAAGACACAGCATCTTAGGGTGACAGGCACTCTGCTGTTTGCACATTTCGGATCTTTATTATTCAATTAGATAAGGGGGTGGATCTTGTTCTGGAGGACCGCAGGGATTTCATTTCATAAGTTAGCATTTATAAAAATCGGAGAAGAATATGCAGATAGCAAAAAGACGGGCATCTTTAGTGAAACATATTGTCATAGCCAATGTGACTACTGTGACTCTCAGTGTGGCCAGAAGACAATTTTTGGTTTCTTAAATTACTCAAGCTATGTTGTTTGTTTGTTTCTTTAATTTCAATTTGTGAGGCATTCTAACTTTAATGTATGACATTTTTAGTAATAATCTTATGGCTGTGGACATATGCATAAGTATACCCTGCTATAGACTGACATATTTTACAGGGTTGGTTTCTGCCTTGTGCCCATGTACTGCATTGACAGGCTTCAGTTCCTTGTGACTGCTGTATTAGAATAAGCAGTTTATTTTGCTCTTAAAAACAAACTTATTCATTCATTCATCTCACAACCCAGAGTCACTGGGGGACAAAGACTATGCCAGCAGCATCAGCTACAAAAAGAACCAACCCTGGTTGGAATGCTCAGTCATAAACTTTGTGTGTTTGAGGGTACCCTATGAGGAATGGCTCTCCCATCCTGGGTTGATCCCTGCCTTGCACCCTTTCCTGTTGGGACAAACTTTAGTAGTCTATGGCCCTAAATTAAATGAATCCCTTTCAGTATAGCGTTTTAGGGCTCTATGTTAAAACAGGATGCACAAGGAGCAAAGGGGTAACAGTTTTAGAATTAGATTATGCTAAAGGTGTTGCTCATCAGGGATCAGTCCTGGTGTCACTGCCCATTTTAATATACACAAAAAAGTTTGTATATATGAAATAATAAATGTGGTGTCCAACTGTCACATGATTACTTGTGTCTCTCTGGTGCAAGAACCCTTGATATTGGTCTTATTCAAAAGCTTACAATGTGACACATGCTGAAACAAAAACTTTGGGTATGGGCAACCTTTGCTAAGATAACATGGTTTGAGTTTTTCTTATGACTAACTGCTCAAGAGAACAGCATTGCAAAAAGGAAAATAAAAGCATTAGCATTTGCTGTGATTGAAGCACATTATTGTAACTTCTTATACGTATGAAGAAGAAGAAGATGAAGAAGAAAAGAGGTGCCATTTGCTGGGCA
This sequence comes from Polypterus bichir lapradei, assembly GCA_026402145.1. Taxonomy (NCBI): domain Eukaryota; kingdom Metazoa; phylum Chordata; class Cladistia; order Polypteriformes; family Polypteridae; genus Polypterus; species Polypterus bichir. The sequence goes on along the minus strand of JANRMT010062845.1, from coordinate 3,139,627 downwards.
TCAAGTAGAGGAAATAGAATGCACGTGTGACAAAGACAGAGAAATGTCTTCACAATCTGCCCTCTACTCCTGACTGTGCCACACACCATAAAGGCCCAAAAACAACTCCAGCCACGACATCAAACACAGGAGGTGTGTCAATAAAAAGAACGACATTAGGTATGCCCAAATATACAGCTATTGAGCAGCTGGCTAATATTATGGTTCATGACCATGGCAAATATACTCCACAATACAGGAGGCAAGAACAACAATGACAGAGGAATGTATGCCAGCAAATTCAGAGACCATCAAATACTCAGCTCTTCTGCTCATATGCAAACACTGCTTTTACATCAATGTATGCTTGTGAAGCACTACTTTCCAAACTTAGATCATTGATGAGGCTCACTGTAGGGTGATACTTTTTCCTAATTAAAAACAACAAAAAAAAAAGTGTGGCCAATATGGAAATGTTCAGCTTGAGCTATATAAGGCACCTTTATTTGAGGACCAACAGTCCTGAAGACTCCATCTGTGTTTGCTAGTATAATCAATACATTGGTTATATCTGCAAATGAATCAATGTTAGAAGGACTTGGATAGCATACAGGCTTCAGCAAATTTGGGGTAGATGACATTTTATATGAGTAAGGTATTATTACATCTAGGAAGTAAAAATGTTAGAACAGAATACTCAACAAAAAGTCTGAAACTTGAAAGTACACTTTGTAAGAAGAACCTAGGAGTTATAGGAGACACATCACTATGTGTATCCTATGAGTTCAGACAGTGTACAGAAACAATCAAGAAAGCTAATCAGATGCTAGGTTATACATAGTATTGGGAGATTATGCTTAAGTTATAAAACACACTAGTGACACCTCACCTGTGTTTAGTTTTGGACTCCATATTACAAAAAAGAAGTAGTGGTGCTGGAGAAAATCCAGAGAAGAGCAACTAAGCCGATTTCAGAACTCAGAGGTACAAGCTACAAGGGGAGATTAAAGAAGGTGAAGTATTTCAGTTTAAGCAAACAGAGATTATGAGGGAACACAATGGAAATGTTTAAAATTACAAAAAGAATTAGTGCAGATAGGCCCAGCTGTTACTTTAAAATAAATTCTGCAACAAAAACACAGGCATATGGTTGTTAACTTGTATTTACTGTCTGTCTGAGAGCATGTGTATAATGATTTCTGTGTATTTGCCCAATTGGTTTTCACAGTTAATAAAATGAAACTCTGTCCAGGGAACTGTAACACCTTTTTCCCCATTTCAGCTAAGATATTTTGCACAGTTTACCCAAATTTTGAATTAGCAAAAAGTTTGACATGCTTTTTAGCTACACTTTATTTTTTCTACTAGTATTACATTTGTATAGTATAAGACATGATACATTTTAAATAAAATTAAATTGTATGCACTGATGATTGATCAAGTATAAACACAACATGATACTCAATTTTACATCTAATTGTGTGAAGAAAAATTAAGGTCTCCATTATTCTGGTCTTGTACTCATTCAATAGCAGGTGGCTGCAGAACTGAACTGTTATCTATAGAGGCCACAGAAGAACTAGACTTCCACCTAACACGCGTGATGGCAGCTTAAAATCAGAACAATGGCAGAGGAGCATTGTTAATTGTCTGTGGGCTGCATGTGACCATAAACCAGGCTACATTGAATGTACTGGAAATTTCAATAGTGAAGTAAAATATGAGTAAAAATGAATATTTGTGCAATATCTACAGCAAGATTGCTTGATGACCAATTTTTGAAGAGAGCCTAGTTTGTTTTTTGCGCTTATATTCTCTATTTAACTTACTTTCATTTACTAGTTTCTGTAATTTTCTACATGATTTTTAAATGCTTATTTCACGTGTATTTGGTTTCCCACAAAATTTCCATATAAAAATCTCTGTTTAGGATATTTTATTGATGGAGTCTTCAGGACTGTTAATCCACTTAATTTATTCCCCCAAAGTGGATTAATTTAATAGAATCAGTGCATAAATCATTTTTTTGTCATGCAGACCGTCTATATAATAATCATTCTTCACAGTTGTGCCTGTTCATTGTAAAATATTTAATTTTAAAAATTATTTAATTCTTCTCGTGTCTTTGTCAATTCCTCCAGGTGTTTTTTTCTTCTACAAATGGCCAAAGCATGAGTGAGTGTAGCTGGGTTTGGGTTACGGGAGGGACTGGCATCCAGCCAAAATGTTTCCTACCTTGTACCCTATGCCACCATTATAGGCTCTGGCTTCCTGCAACACTAAATTGGAGAGAGGCAGGACTTCCAAAAAGGCCACCTTGTCAGGTCTATCTATGCTTAAGCTTAGCGCCTTCTTCCTTCAAATGTGTCTTGCAGAACTGGTGGCCTAAACTTTCCTATAACATTTGTTTTGCATGTATTGCAACATTTTTTTTTTCTACACTGCAAGGCTTGTAGGCCTGATTGCCTTTGGCTAAAAGCTGACTAAAGCCATCTCAAGACAGTTATATTAAGAATGCAAAGCTTTATGGGATTGTTATAAATAAAAAATAGGAAATTTATGTCACAGAAAGCTTATGCTGTGGACAATTAATTTTCTTGTTTAAGCTGCATTATTTATAATAGAAAGTGCCTTAGATGAACTGATTAGAAATGCTTGTCAAGCTGCCCTGGCTCCTTGCTGCCTTTCTCCAATAAAGCTGTTACATTGGCTCCAGGTTTTTTTTTTTTTTTAAGAAAGGTGAGTTGCCTCTACAATTTGGTGGTAGAAGTAGGATTGAGTTCATTCAGGAGGTGACCTGGCTGCCCCTGGACTGTAAGATAAAGGATACATTTACTTTTGTTCCCAAGGCAGATGGGTGGCTCTTTGAATCAAGTGCTGGTGACACTTTGTCATATCTGTTCCTGCTTTTCATAACTGCTTGACAGCTTTAATGTTTAAAAATTGGTAATGCATACTCTGTGCCCTCTAAAAGGGTTTACACCCTGCTTTGTTTATGGAACGTAACTAATAGGCAGCAAATAAAAAGCTGAAGCAATGGAATAAGTTAATGGCAAACACCAGACAGAAGAACTACAGTGGCCACTGGAAGGTAGTTTTAAATGGCACAAGTGGTCCCATTTAGATGAAGTGTTGTTGAGCTCAAATATAAAATGGGATATGGATCCTCATTTCAGTGCTGGAATAATTAAAATAAAATAAAAAAAATGATGAAAAACAAATAGCTGCTAGCTGTGCAGAAAATAAAAGAAAAAAGTTGCTGAAAAGCAGCTAGAACAACTGACTATATTTGTTAAAGTGAAAAATAGACATCAGAAGGCAAGACAGTGCCAAAAGGGTTGGGAGCGTCAAGCCCTGCTTAGAAAATGGGCATTGTTAAGGGAAACCAGTAGTCTCCCATGATAAAGGAGCAAGCATTGAAGTAGGGAGGATGGTTTGATTCTGACATTGACTGCCCTCAACATATACTTGGAATATCCAAGCAAAATTAGTGGAGGTTGAAGGACATCTGAAGCAGGCATCCAACCAGGCCCTGCTGTTGATCAACAGATTTTAACCTATAGGTCTGATGGAACTCTGCAGCGAGTTCAAGCAAAGTTGCTACAAGAGGTGAATTGCATAATTCGGGAGACTTTGGGCTTTGTGTGGTAGGTGGTAAGCTCTACCTGTTTACATGTTGGCTGAAATGGTGCTATGTAAATAGTAAAGGAAACAGAGATATGACACAGTCTTTGTTTATGCACCTCCAGCGCTACATTTTTATGTAAAAAATGATGTTTTTAAATGAAAACAATCTCTGTTCACATTAGTATTTTCACATCATTTACAAAAGTACCTCCGTCCACAATGAAATGACCAAAAATATATATGACGTAAATGTTCACCTACACTAGGCATGCACGCATTTGTGGATAAATCCTTGAAGGGATAGTAATGCCGCTGACCATGTGATTTGCTCCAAAACTGCAGTGACCAATAAATTATTTTCGTTTTGTGTGCGTATAAAGCACTCAAACAATACAAAACACAATTTAAATATATATAGATAAGCAACAAAACAAATATCATGAGAGATTACTTTGTATAATTGCCGTGCTGGAATGTGGTTTTCCTCCATGACCAATCTAGGAATGAGACATTATAATGAGCAGGATTCAAATAGTGAAGGGCCGATTAATAAACACAAGAAAATCAGACTGCAATTAGAATCTGCGTTTCGAAAAATGTTTTTTTTGCCCAACACTGACACTGTGTTTACAGGTCTGGAGAGCATTTTCCACAGTCTCCATTTTCAGATATTAAAAACTCCCATGCAGTGAGGATGAATGGAGAAAACAAAGGCTACTGTCTGTGTTTTTAAACAAAAACGTAGTAGTGTGGACAGGGCCTTCCACATTTGCTGTGCCTTTTCAATGACGTTACTTAGTTTGCATTGGGATGTTTATGCTTAGGTCTATTGCCACACTGCCTAAAATAAAACAAGGGTGGACTCTTTTTAATTAAAGGAGTTTAAGACATTCATTAATACTGGAATTATGGGAAGTGTTCCCCCAGAATGGTATATTTTGTAAAATTAAAAAAGGCAAATGTAAATATTAAACTGCAAAATGTCACGGGCAGCTTTAACAGCTGCAGTGCACTGGTGATGTTCCCGAGTTCATCTGACTTAGTTGCTTATTATTTTATTCTTTACTTTCTGTGAAAGGAGCTATACTGTACACAACAGAGTGATGGACAGCCTAGAAGATTCCACAAATTGCTTTGAAAATCATTCTGAGACACAGGGCACAGTAAAAAGGAACTTTTTAAAATAAGACTAATAAACCTCTTCTGGATTGCTTTGTAAAATGTTTTTTGATGGAGCACAC
>JANRMT010062845.1:3084780-3129780 GCA_026402145.1 Polypterus bichir lapradei | reverse complement strand
ACAGATGTTTAGCATAGCACAACAGAAAACATGCCATTCTGCCCCATCTTCACGAAATTTGGTAGGCGGCTTCCCTGCGCTAAATGAAACCGATGTACGTACTTATTTTGGTGGTATGACGCCATTGTCAGCCGCCATGTTGAACTTTCCAACGGTCTTTGTTACTTATGGGCCCATCTTCAAGAAATTTGGTACGCAGGATCCCAACGCTAACTGAATCCTACTTGTGTGCATATATACGTCCATAGCCTGCAGCTCGGTCACCATGTGAGGCAGCGTTGGGTCCCCCATCCCAACGCCTCCCACGTTGTTGGCTGCCTGCCTATATAGGGCCGTCCGTCACTCCGGTCTCTACATTCCCTTCCTTGCTTCGCCATGGGATTCACGTCTCCCTGCTGATAACTACAGCCTTTTAATTTAATCCACGGCTTCTCCGCTGTTTTATTGTTCGTTTATTAAGATTATAGTTATTGTGTAGGTATTTTAGACTTACTTTACATTGTTCAGGTACCCATTTCCTTTATCGTTCCAACCATACCCCTATTAACATACTGTATCTATTGAGGTGATCACCATCAATCAAAGAACTGTCACTTACCGAGTGATTTCCATGCCCGGAGATGGCACCTACCTTTTCCATTCACTTTGTTACATATTGCACGGCCATATCAGGCTCACTCTTGATATCCGGAGGAACATTGTGTATTATGTATTGAATGACTGGGACAGGTTCAAGGTGTGGACTGATGACGGTACAGGAGATAATTATACTACACAGGAGCACGATAAGAGTGAAATGCTTAACCCCTTCACCAATGTTCTGCATGTGAGTTGATGGCTGCCGCTGAATTGTTCGGTTGTCGCTTTCAAGTGTACCAAAATGGCCAAATATTTTACACCTTTGGACAACTGCCAATGCCTCTTAAACATCTTAGATTCACAGGTGACGATTTCGGTAGTGGACACTTTGATGTTTATGAATGTTTAAACTCTCAAAAGCTGGATGTGAAGTTATCGATGAAACCGGTTGTGTGCTTACAACTCTTGACAGATGCCGAATGTCACTTCAACACAACAAGTCCTGCAAATACTGTCGTAATTGAAACAAACCATGAAACTCAAACCGATTATGATAGCAGCAATCCAAGCTGTGAGATTTGAGACAAGATTACTGTTCACATGGCCAACTGTATGTTGCATGCTCAAGAGTAAGCTCAGTGCACAGCTTGGTCATATTACAACCGGAGGGCCGAAATGACAATGTGGTATACAAAGAGATCCTTAACAAATAATTATTGGCATGTTTTCACTCAATTTAAAAAGGTTTAATTTTCTTATTAATAAAAATTTTAAGGCAGTACTTCGCCGCTGCGAAGTGCAGGTATTTTGCTAGTGTAGCAATAAACCCCTTGCCAGAAGAGATTCTTGCACAAGAGAATGCATTTGAATAAATGAGATACCAACTAGAAAGCAGCAAATGGGCCAAATGGTGACCTACAAGTAGTGGTGGTGCGGCTATTTAGAGTGAACAGCATTTTAAACACACAACTGTATTTTTATGTAAAGCATTCATATAAATTACACAAATCTCTGACCACTAGTGAAGATCACTGTTGATTATGCTAACACTAATTTCACATAATATTTATTTATTTGAACCATTTTCTTCAGTAGCACCAAGTTATGCATAATTATGGAATTTTGTTTGGAAATTATTTTTTTTCTCTATCACCCTGGACTTGATCAAGAGTGTTTTAAAATAGATGGGTGAAACGTCTATATAACATGGCAACTTTTGCAGAAACCGAGGAAGTCTGAATTAAAATGCTTTGCAATTCTAAGTTCTTGGCGAAAAAAAGACTCGATTTTCTAAAAGTAAAGGTGACATTTCTTCACCAACTATTGCTGTACTTGTGAATACAAGACGTCAGTCTCACTGGATTTCTTTGATTTAGATTTAGGGCAACACGGTTAGTTGTTGGTTCTTATGCGCCACATTTTTTCTTTTCACTCTAATTCTGAACTTGTTTCCAATTAATTTTACTCTAGGTTTTTATTGCTGCTATTCACTGCCATAATGACACCTTTTGTTTTAATCATAATCATTCTTGGTTATATTTCCAGCCTACTTGTCCTTCCCAAGGTGTTGCACCCTACAATTAATTTTTATATATCAATAACCACAATAAGAATGGAGTATTTAAAAATACATCAACAATATTCATGCTCAACCTGCATGCTTGTGGCTGACAGTTATTTATATCATCAGTACAAACCATTAACCAAAAGCAGGCGCCTCTATTCACATGCTCTGTGATGTAATTTATTGAGACCCCTGATTATGTTATGACCTGGATTTATTTTATTTTTTTGTCTTTTCTGACTTTATTTGGTTTTGGTCTAAATTCCTTTTTTTGGGGGGGGGGGGGGGGGGTGAATAGATAAATGTTGTTTTTTAAAGAATATTAGCTTATTACTGTGGCACCATTGTTATATTTATCACCATTTTGTGGATCATTAAGTTTACTATTATGGTTTTTCTTCCGAGAATAACCAGGAGTATGTGTCACGTGATGCTGTCAAGTGCAGAGAGTTTCAAGTTCATCACAGTGCACTTGCTGAATCATCAGAGACTGCATTAAACCCCAAGAGTTAGACATTGCCATTCCTACATCAGTCTCATCAGCTTTAAAGAACATTGCTTGAACATCGACAGATAAGATGCAATATCCATAGTTGCTTTCAGCTACCAGAGGCCTGCCACTACTCATCTTTGGCAACAACTTTTCAACTCCGATACCTGCTCATTGTTTCTGTTTAGATAAAAGATAAAACTGTTATTCTGTTAACAAACTTTGGCTAGGTTAAAGATTACTTCTTTCTTCGGGACCCTTCTAATCAAAATTCTGTCTCCTTACACTGAGGCATAACAGATCACGTTTAACAGCTTAAAAATAATCCTAAAAGTAAAATGAATAAAAATCAATAAATAAAAAACATTTCTAAGTATGATTTCCTTTTCAGGGCTGGTTCCTACCTTTCTAGGATAGGCTCCATTCCACAGCAACTCTTTAGTAGAATAATATGGCTCAGAAAAAAAATGGAAGATGGACAAATACAATACAAAATAAAAAATATGTTTGAAATTCAGTTATAGTTTAAATTCTTATTAGTGATTTGGGCAGTTATTTTGCCACCATTTTGTCAGAGCTATTGCTAATTCCTGCTGCTAGGTCTGTCCCAAAGAAGTCATGGCCTGTCAATCATGTCACAACAAGATAAAAGATCATCCAGTAGTACACTTCCCTATATGACTACATGGATTCCAAAACCCATCAAATCTTTCTGAAAAATGTTTTTGTTTCTCTCATTTATAAACTCTCTGCACTCCCTCTGACTTTGATTTTGTCTCATGATTCGTGGCTTACATTATGGAAAGTTGTTCTCCTGGTTCTGACTCTTGCTATGGTTCTTTAACTAAGTCTTTGTCTTCTAGTTTCCCACTGAAGTTTCATGCCTGCTAGGCATAATAGATGCACCCATCCATCCATCCATTAATCAACCTGCTATATCCTAACTACAGGGTCACGGGGGTCTGCTGGAACCAATCCCAGCCAACATAGGACACAAGGCAGGAAACAAACCCTGGGTAGGGTGCCAGCCCATCGCAGTAATAGATGCATTGTTAGTGAATTATTAGTAATAGTTAGCATAAGATTTTATCCAAGGTGTTCCACTACTCACAAACCACTGAGACTACAACTTTGATCTTAGTCTTAATCGGATGTTTAAGATGCAGATGAAGATAGTAAAACACAACATTTGGCTGATGGCAACTGAGATATCAGGTAAGTATGGCAATCAGGTTTGCATATTTCTAACAGCAAAATGAATTGGCAAACTGATGGAGAAGGTCACTAGGCAGGGAGGAAAAGAAGACCAGTGGCATCTGATGGGTGTAAAGCAAACTGCCAAAGCCGCTTAGGTGACAGGAAGAAAATGAACAACAGCCCGGACATCAGCTCCGCAAGGAGTGCGAAACAAATCACAGATGAACAGCCATGCCATCAACTGTGCACATAATGCAGATACACTTGAAATATGTCGGTTAGCAACATTCGTAAAGTTATCAGGATTTACGTCATTCTTACGAGAAGGTAACATGGCAGACAGAAAAAGAAGACCAGCGACATCTGCTGAGCATGAAGAAATTGTGAAAGCTGATTATGTGATAGGAGGAAACAGCTCCGGCATTGCAACCTACTTGTGCTCATGAAGTACTGGGGCTAGAACCTTGATCCTGGGAGGACTGGAAATATGCTTTTTTCTAGTTATAAATATTTAGTCATATTAAAAGCCCAATTTAAAAGACCAATGGATAATTTTGATTCTCTATGAAAGTACACATTAAGTTTGTGCACTACGCTGCAAGTAATTTTGAGAATTTAACATAATATTTTATGTTAGCTATATTTAAAAATGTACACAGAGCAATGACTTTTAAATTAAACTGCACTATATAAGAATTACCAGACATTTTGCATTGTCTTGAACTATTATGCTATTTGCCCCTGAAATCAATTAAATATTTGAGTATTTGCAGCTAACCCCCCCAAAAAAAAAACATCTTTGGCGTTATCCAGCCAAGTAAAGCTTTCAGGTTAACAATGTTTATAGGAGATAAAGACTTTTACAGACACCATTAAAAGGGAAGGGGTGTCAGGATGTTAAGTTAAACTCCTTAAAAACCGCCTTTAAAAAGACTGCCCATTATTTACTTTAAACAGGAGTCACTTATTAAATCGTGCTTTTCAAACAGTGCTTCTCAGGTTAAGCCCTTTACACAACATTTGTAGCCATGAAAATGCTAAAGTGAATAAAATGGCAAACTCCAACCATTCATTAAAATCTGCACATAAGACGAAATCACATGCAAGATGAAGGTATCGTTCTATAGAAGCTTGAAAAGGTGCAAATCTAGTGACTCTTCAGCTTATCCATTCTACAGTGTTTATGACAGATCAGCCCCTGCTTCTCGACCGCAATGGTCCATTGTGCTTACATCGTTAGCAGAGGTCTGCGCCAGGCTGATGGATAGATCAAAATGATGGATTTAGTCCATTCATATTCCAACTGATCAGTCTATTAAAAAAGCCATTTGTTGCCCTCCTTTCGTGCCCCGTTCTGTGAATTCAGCAATCGGCTAGAGCTGTTACATTTCACTCGGGGCCATCTAAGCACAGACATTCAACAGCCTGCTGTAGCCACGGCTAAAACAATCCTTATAGAAAGCCAAATCCATTTTGCTTTTGAAAAAGTGGAGCCAGTGACCCCAGACCTTGTGCTACATTGGAGCAAAATGAGCAAAATGGGGCAAAGTAAACTATTTTTATATGCAAAATGAATGGGGTGTCATTTATGGGCATTTTAATGAACTGATGGTATTAATCTTAAAAATGTAAATGGATTCACACTTTCCAGATAACCTGTATTTTATTTAGCAGCATGATACTTCAGAGCCTGCCCAGATAAGAAATAGCACTGCAAATGTACAGACTATTTTTTAATGCATGCAAAGCAAAAAGCTGATCAGTGGAGCTATAGGTGTCATAAGTTGTTGGGGTGATTACAGATATTAGTGCTGCAACAAGTCTACACTCAGACCCCTTTTTCTGTACTGTATTTCTAATGGCTATTACTGCTAGAAACTACTGATTTTTATTTATCATTCACATATGACTGTAAAGGCCTGTTTTCACCTCCATTCCCTTAGTGTTATAATGGACATTTCCCTTAGCTTATCCTTAATTAGTCATTTTAAAAACTAATTGGTTATTAGAGAAACCTTTGTAATTGTATTAGCACTGCTGAAACCTTTAATTCTATTCACCTGGATCACTTGGGTTGCAAGGTACTCACATTCCTACAATTAAATTTCTGGGTTCGAAAATGGCTAAAATGAAACAGCTTTCTCAAAAAAACACATTCCAGCCTATTCATTTTTTTTGTAGAATGAAGGTTATTCCATGTAACAAATTGCTAAGATAGAGTACTCGTAGAAAGACATCTAGGTGTTTGTTATGTCAATGCTGCTATTGCAGAAAACAAAGAACAAGGAAATAAATGAATGGTGAGTTGAAAAGCAAAATAAAACAAAGGATCCCTACTCACCATCAGTAATGTACAAGGGATCCTGATCTTTGCAACATAGAATAGTTTAAGCCACAACAAATTACATTATAAAGTTACTTTTGAGGCATGTGCAAATTGTCAAAGAAAAGCACTACTCAAGGATAACTTAGTCACCAACTCTCAATATAAAATTCAACATACTGAAACACACAGCTAAAATAAAATAATAAAATAAAGCGGTGAACAAATACGCAATCAAGATTTGAGGGCACCGATAAATAATATCTGTTTACACAAGCACTTATTCAGTGACAAAGCCCACCCAGGCTCACATATGCCTTCTTAATTAAGGTAACAATTAAAGCTCCGCAGCAGGCAACGGGATGCGACAAGCGTCGCAGCTGAAATTTGGCTAATTTGCAACACCTTTGCTGCCTGTTAAAATTACCTCCAGCTTTCTAATCTTTCAGCCTGTTGAAAGAGAAGCAAGCTGCAGCCATTTTCTGAACACTGATGGTGAAAGGAAAGATTTTGAAATATAAAAGTGTGCTTTGAATTTTTAAAACTTCTTTCAATTTGGTGGCACATGTTGAATGGCAATGGAATGTCTAGATAAGCTTCCAGGTGGCTTTACTGCTTTGCTTGTTCGTTGTGGCATGATTATTAAACTGTTTGGTAAATATATTGTGGAAGATAGACAGTGTTCTCAAGCTCATGGCAAAGCCAGGAGGATAAAGTGAAATAAAAATGGTATCTTTACTTATATTACAAATAAACAAGGTAAACAAGGGAATAAACTGAATGAGTAACCAAATACAAAGTAAGAAATAGAATACTATAAACTCTGTGGGCGTTCCAATACCACATTGGTCACTGTGTTTATGATGTGTGGTGGCTGGCCTACTTCACACCTCAGTAGTCCACTTAGCACTCCTTTATCACATCTGAATATCTCTGTAAACGTCAGTGGTGTTTCTTCCTATCACCAGCCATTTTCATGACATTGGAGTATTTATTATTATTTTCTTTTCATCAGGCAAGTGTGCAGCTTTAGTGCAAGCTGCAAGGAAGCCTAGAAAAAAATGTTTAAGAATTCCAACTAGTGCAGAAACAACGAACCATACTTTTAAAGACAGCTACCTAAAAGAGCCATGTAAAGAGCAAGAATCCATTGGGTGAGAATGGCGAGTTTAAATGACTCAAAGAGCATTAGGGAAAAGATTCTCCTATTTGATAAAACAAAAATTAACTTTTTGGTCAGAACTCCAAGCATAATGTCAGCCCAGACTTAAACCCTTTAGAATATCTGTAGTGAAATTTGAAGATGGCAGTTTACAAATGCTTCTCTTTCATTCTAACAGAGTCTGAGAGGATCTGCCAAAAAGAATGGGATAAACCCCCTAAATCAAGTTGCTCAAAGCTTGTAGAGACATTCCCAAAAACACCTGAAGCTGCTAAAAGTGCAACTACAAAGTACTGAATTAAGGGTCTGAATACTTATATGAATTAGAGGCTCCAGTTTTTGATTTTTAACCAATTTTCAAAACTTTCTGCAAATATGTTTTCACTTTGCCATTATGGGTTACTGTGCGTAGATAAATGGACAAAAACGTCAGATTTATTCATTTAAAATAAAATCTACAACACAATAAATTGTGCAGAAAGTGAACAAGTCCGGCTATGTTCTGAATGCACTGTATGTTATATACCCTGGACAGACTTGTGGCAAGCTCGTCAACACTGGCTTTTTACCCAACATCAATTCAAACAGTCAAAAGAAGCAAGTTTTTATTCTTTATCTGGAAATGTGTACCTAGTGGAAACTCTTTCAAATTTTATTTTTCTTTTGTTTTGTTTTTTTTTTCTTTTCCTATTTTAATCTTGATGGAAACCATGATGACACTTTCTTTTGGTTCATCAAATTCTGCAGCACAATTACATGAATTTACTTTCAATAAATTACCATCTTTGCATATATCAGTCAAATCGTGAAGACTAAACACTCACAAACAATATGCATTATTAATTTAATTGTCACAGCTAATTTAGTTAGCATATAATAGGTTTGGACAGAGCGAGCTTGATATGTTAGATTTACCCTACTTGTCCATTAAAGCTGCAGTGAGCAATTTTAGAAGTGCAGCTCCAAAGTGTATATTTCCTGCTTTCTCAGAGACTGCACATTCTTTTGTGCAGCTCACATTATAAGATTAAATTCAAGACATGAATGGCCACAATGTCCTTCTACATTTTTGGTAAAACCAGCAATACATTTTTTATCAGTACTTTTTAGGAATTACATACAGTGCACATTAGACTGGATATATTGTGATCACTTAGGAGAAACAAATCTATTAAATCTCTTCATTTATTATCATATCCCAGTTCAGAATTTGGTCACAACTTACCCTGACAGCATTGCACATACAATGCCTATAAAAAAGTATTCACCACTTGGAAGTTTTCTTATTTTTTACTATACAACACCAAATCATAATGGATTTAACTTGGCTTTTTGACATTTATCAACAGAAAGACTATTTAATGTCAAAGAGAAAACAGATTTCTGCAAAGTGCTTCTAAATTAAATACAAATACAAAACACAAAATAATTGATCACATATGTATTCATCTCCTTCAAGTCAGTATTTAGTAGATTCGCCTTTGGCAGCCAGGTCTCGCTATCAGTTATGCCATTCTTCCATATTCTTCTTTGTAAAACGTCTCAGGTGTCATGTTGATCTTGAGTGAACAGCATTTTATACATCCAGCCACAAATTCTCAGTTGGATTGAGAACTGACTTGGGACATTAACATTGTTGTTTTGAACCATTCTTGTGTTACTTTAACTTTATGCTTGAGGCTGTTGTCCTGCTGGAAAACTGTCTATGGTTTCTTGCAGAGTGCAATTTAGGGTTTTCCTCCAGGATTTTCCTGTATTTTGTTGCCTTAATTTTCCCCTCTACTCTTATAAACCTTCCAGGGTCTGCTACAGAGGAGTATCCTTACAGCATAATTCCGTCACCTGCATTCTTCACAGTGGGAATTGTGTGTTTTTGCTTATGAGTACTGCTCAAACATAGTGTTTAGTCTGATAGCTAAAAAAAACTAAGCTAACAATGCAACTGGTCTTCCAGCTCACTTATCCCATGTGCCTTCTGGCAAACTGTAGCTGAGATGCTATGGGCATTTGTTTCTCTTTGCCACTCCCCCATAGAGCAGCACCTTGTAGAGCACTCGGGCAACGGTTTGTTTCAGAGTCACTCCAGTTTTATCTACTTCAGCATGTCAGTCCTTCAGAGTTTTCAGAGGCCTTTTGGTGGTTCTTCTTCACTAGTCTTCTTCATGTACAATCACTCAGCTTTTGTGGAGAGCCTGCTCTAGTCAAGTTTATAGCTGTGCTATACTCTTTACATTTCTTAATGATTATTTTAATTGGCTATTCAATGACCTTGATGTTTTCTTGTCTCCATTCTCCAGCTTGTGTTTTTCAATTCATGGTGTTGCTTGGAGTGTTCTTTTGCCTTCATTGTGTAGATCAAGTCATGATACAGAATCACCACATGTTGGACCTTACAGATAAACATAAGTTTATACTATAATCAGCTGACAGGAGATCTACATAGAAATAATTCTGTGACTTCTAAAACCAGTTTCATGAACCAGTTATGATTTAGATGTGCCATATTAAAAGGAGTGAATACTAACTCTAACATGATTATTTTTTCTGTTTTATATTTGTATTTAATTTAGACCACTTTGCAGAGATCTGTTTAAACTTTCACATTAAAAAGTATTTTATATTGATCAGCAACAAAAAAAGCCTAATTATATCCTCTGTGATTCTATGTTGTTTAAGAATAAAATGTGAAAACTTCCATGGGGGTGAATAATTTTTATAGGCAGTGTAAGACAGGAACCAACAATGGATGAAGCGACAGTCCACTGCAGGGCACATCTATTCATTTTGAAAACCTGTATTATCCTGAGAAGGGTCACAAGGAAGCTGGACCCTATACCAGCAAGCATAGGGTGTAAGGAATGAACAATCCCTGGAAAGGGTTCCAGCCCATTGCAGGGTGAACACACAGACACAAACCCATAGACACACATACAGTATATTAGGGCCAATATACTGTAGTATTGTCAGTCTACCTAATCTGTATGTTTGTAGATTGTAGGAGGAATGCAGAACACCTGCTCAACCTTTGCAACCCTTTTTATGTCAGCTCCTTTATTTCCTGTCACCACATATTTTCATAAGAGATAGATGTCTTTATTGTATTTTAATTTACTACATGGAAAAAAATACAAAACAGTATATTGTAGCTCAGTTTAAAATTTTGAAGGCATTATATTATGACACCTAAAAGATGACAAAAATTCCATAAAACCTAAAAAAACACACTGTGCTCATCAAGCATTATGGCCCAAGACATTGGGCATACGACCTCAGCATTAAAACTATGTAGAATAATAAAGTCATATAATCTTCACCATCATCATAATACATTTATTTAAATAGCATCTTTCCCATGGTCAAGGTGCTTTAATTCAGTGTCATTCACAATAGTATAATTATTCAAAGGGCTCTGAATAACCTACACTTGTATAAACATATCTATATTTAATACATACACATACATAGAATATGAAAAGAGAGTATTTATGAAAGGGCCACAGGTTTCTGGAGAAACTGGCAACACTACGATGATACAAAGAAGAGAAATAAAACCTCTAAGGCAAAAAAAACTCTGATTGGCAGCAGAAAACCAGTGTTCACTAGGATGGGTACTGAGTTCTCTACAAAGGCACCATCACAGCAGAGAGTCTGTAGTCTGTAATGCAATATTCTCCCAGGGAAGTTAAGTACCAGGGATACATGACACATAGTTGGCTAACATGTATATGTAAGTATATAGCTACTAATTGAGGAATCTTGGGCCAAGATGCCTATTCAAGGATAAGGGCAGCGTAGACTGGCTGAAGGCCAGTTCTCTCACCTAATCTCTAATAAGCAGTGCAAGGCCCCAGAAATTGATGAGACAGGCCACATTTACCCTTTAAGGAAATTGGTAATTAATACTTAATGTGCACTTTGGAGACTAAAGAGGTGAGGTCTCAGATTTGCATGCTGCTTCAAGGCCAGAAGAATGTTTGGGTTAAAGTCAGTTGGTGAGATGGTGGCTGAAGGAAGTGACCATGGCCAAGAAAGATACTGAGAAAAGCTGAAATGATTTGGTACTTGGTAGGTGGACAAGTGGATCAACCACCTCATAAAAGAAATAAAAACCTAAAAACTAAAACCTACCCCAAACACACACACAAATGTCTGACTTGGCTAATTGTAAAAGATCTTTTGCCGTTCAATAACAGGATTGTAGGCGAGAGTACAATGGTCCAGAATGTGGCCAGATCTGCCAAATTGTGCCACAGGTTTATATTTAAAGTCATCTTTAATATTTGAGTGGCCCAACCAAAGCACGTCCAATCTAACAGAGCTTGAGATGATCTGCAAGGAAGAGTAGGATAAACTAACCAAATCCAGGTGTTCAAAACTTTTAAAGACTTACCCAAGAAGACTCAAAGCTGGGATTGTTGCCCAAGGGGCTTCAATAAACTACTTACGCAAGGGTATGAATACATACTGTATATGAATGAGAACTTTTAGTTTTTGATTTTTAGTAAATTTGCAGATCTTTCAGAAAATGTGCTTTCACCTTGTCATTATGGGCATTTTAGTGTTGATGGATGGGCAAAAATGGGAAATGTATCCATTTAAAATGAAATCCACAGCCCAATAAAGTGTGCAGAAAGTGGATGGATCTGAATACTGAACAATATCCAGAAGTGCATAAGTTCTCCAGGCTAATAGGTGGCAACAGGGAGGTGTAATGTCTAATGTATGGCCTCTTGCTACACTCTGCAGAAATAAGGGCCACAACAACTCTGCAGAGGTCCAATAATCTAGGCGGGGGTCAAAGCTGCAGAGACATCTGGATGTTGCCAGGAGAGTTTCTCGTGGATGGCAATCCATAGGCTATATGGAACAAATCAGACACAAGGTGAGAGGAACAGAAAAGTTACCTGAGAGACAGTGAGATGATGGAGGTAAGAAGCAGTGCAGTGTGCACTTCTTAGTGTGGGAAAGTGACCGGGCCTCCCCCAAGTCAGTACCTTTATTTGTACTAGTAGGACCCAGAGTAACATAGGCTTCTGTTTTTTGTTATTATAGTCTATTTTCTTATTTTTTTCTGGGTCATATACCTATGTGTATTTTTGTGTTATATAAATCAACTAATTTTTTAAATCTGCGCTACTCTGGTGTACTTCTTGGTTTGGGGATATCTATTGAGGGTACTTACTGAGGACACAATCTAGAAATATGCATTCTGACCTCCTGCTCACCAGTCTTAGCAAAACATTTCATCCTCTGTCTTTCAGCAGTAATTGTCAAGTTTAAATGAAAACAAACTGTCCATACTAGCATTTTTACATTGTTTCCAAAAATGTCTCCATCCACACCACAGTAACCAAAAAGACATATGACAGAGACGTTCACTTACTGTACACTGGGCATGTGTGCAGCAGTGGAAAAATCCATGAAGGGGTGGTAACACCACTGGACACAAGATTTATCACAAAACATTAGCGGCTGGTAAATCATTTGCATTTTTATGCATGTATATGATATCTAAACTGTACTGTACAACACAGCAAGCACCCCAGAAAGTGACTCTTCTTTGCCTGCTATGTTAGAATATGGGTTTCTTCCATGAAGGGTGACCAATCAGGGAATGAGACATTGTAATGAACAGGATCCAATCAGGGAAGGGCTACGTAATAAGCAGCAGCAAGTCAGAGCATGATTAAAGTCCACATTTTCGCCTGTCCACATTACAATGCTGGAGCTGTGTTTTCATAAGTATACAGCTCTGGAGAGCAATTTCAACAGTGTTAATTTTTCAGGTTTGAAAATGATGGGGTAGTGTGGACTAAAGGTGAAAATATAGGCTAATGTATGCATTTTAAATGCAAATATATCAGTTTGAATGGGGTCTAGTTTACCAGCACAAAAACTACTTCCTACTTGATGGGTAGAACCAATGTGATGACTGAGGGAAAGCCTCAAGTACATTTCTAGAGAAAGACATAAGCCACATATCTCACAGAACATCCAGGTAGTCAAATAAATCAAAGACATTTTGTTACATAATTGTTTGGACATAAAAATATATTCAATATTTTTACTACATTATAAACATAACCAGAAGTTCATATTGAGCATTTTGATTGATTTTCTCTGCTGCAGATTAAGTAAATATTTTCTCCTCATTTTTAAAATTCAAGGTTTATGAGTTAATATCAGCTATAACATAAAATTCTATGTAAGGCAAAATATAACAAAAGAAACAATTTTATGAATATGTAACAATGCAAGTAAAAGATTCTACCATAACTTACCTCTCCTTGGGTGTACCAACACCATGCTTGCCCAGTAGGTGCGTATTCAGATGTTTCTTCATAACAAAGGCCCATCTAATAAAGGTGTAAAGTGGGGGAGGGAAGACAGACAGACACAGAACAAGAGAGAAAAAAGAACGAGTTAAAAAACAGTTTGTTGGATTTCACATTTTAACACTCGATGCTTCCTTCAATTAAAGCCAACAAACAATCAATCCAATTAAAAACAATAAACAGCTCATTTAGGTAATTGTATTGCTTTTGCAAATTAAAACATTTGGTTCATTTGAATAAATGCATGTGCCTTGCATCTGTACACTGGAACAATGCCTGAAGAAGTGTTTCTGGAAAAGACAAAACAGGTATGATGACACACATGACACATCAAGTCCATGCTTTTTGTAGCATCTCTTATTTTTAAAGGCCGATTGTGCAGGTGAAAATCTGGTATGAAAGTGCAAGCAGAAACCTCAGGCCGCTGCAGATGTGCTATTACTGAGAGAATGTGGGCAGAATTTGTTGTATTTTCACACAGTATCCATTTTTTGTATATATATATATTTTTCATTACAGGAGCCAGAGTCTAAACTGGGAGTGTTGGCAGCAAGCAAACCAGAGCAAGACTCTCTTTCTCAAATAGCCAAAATGCAGTGTTTTTTGCATCCCTAATGTTAGGCCACTTAACATTCTGGACTTTTTCTTAAGGTTTTTCTATAATATCTTAGTCATTGGCAGCATCACTGAAGAATTGGTATGAAAACCAGCGTAAGGATTACACCAACTAAGCTTCTGTTTCTGTTGCTAAGGTTAGGTATTTTAATTTTAGTCATGATGCCAGCAAGTAGTGACTGCGATGTTTGGGTGGCCTGTAGCTTGCCATCTACACTTGAACCTGGGACAATGACAGATGCAAACAGAAGATGGACTAGGCGATGACACACACACAGTAAGGCTGGGTTTATACTTCACGCGATGCAACGATTGCTCCAGTGGATGCTACTGCTACACAAGTGTTGTACTGTTTATACTAGAGTGCATACTTTACATACATTGCATCCGGAAAGTATTCACAGCACATCACTTTTTCCACATTTTGTTATGTTACAGCCTTATTCCAAAATGGATTAAGTTCATTTTTTTCCTCAGAATTCTACACACAACACCCCACAATGACAATGTGAAAAAAGTTTACTTGAGATTTTTGCAAATTTATTAAAAATAAAAAAATTGAGAAAGCACATGTACATAAGTATTCACAGCCTTTGCCATGAAGCTCAAAATTGAGTTCAGATGCATCTTGTTTCCCCTGATCATCCTTGAGATGTTTCTGCATCTTAATTGGAGTCCACCTGTGGTAAATTCAGTTGATTGGACATGATTTGGAAAGGCACACACCTGTCTATATAAGGTCCCACACTTGACAGTTCATGTCAGAGCACAAACCAAGCATGAAGTCAAAGGAATTGTCTGTAGACCTCCGAGACAGGACTGTCTCGAGGCACAAATCTGGGGAAGGTTACAGAAAAAATTTCTGCTGCTTTGAAGGTCCCAATGAGCACAGTGGCCTCCATCATCCGTAAGTGGAAGAAGTTCGAAACCACCAGGACTCTTCCTAGAGCAGGCCGTCTATCTTAACTGAGCGATCAAGGGAGAAGGTCCTTAGAGTGACCATCGGGTTCATGGTCACCTCCCTGACTGTCAGAGCTCCAGAGGTCCTCTGTGGAGAGAGGAGAATCTTCCAGAAGGACAACCATCTCTGCAGCAATCCACCAATCAGGCCTGTATGGTAGAGTGGCCAGACGGAAGCCACTCCTAAGTAAAAGGCACATGGCAGCCCACCTTGTGTTGCCAAAAAGCACCTGAAGGACTCTCAGACCATGAGAAACAAAATTCTCTGGTATGATGTGACAAAGATTGAACTCTTTGGTGTGAATGCCAGGCGTCATGTTTGGAGGAAACCAGGCACCGCTCATCACAAGGCCAATACCATCCCTACAGTGAAGCATGGTGGTGGCAGCATCATGCTGTGGGGATGTTTTTCAGCGGCAGGAACTGGGAGACTAGTCAGGATAAAGGGAAAGATGACTGCAGCAATGTACAGAGACATCCTGGATGAAAACCTGCTCCAGAGCGCTCTTGACCTCAGACTGGGGTGACGGTTCATCTTTCAGCAGGACGATGACCCTAAGCACACAGCCAAGATATCAAAGGAGTGGCTTCAGGACAACTCTGTGAATGTCCTTGAGTGGCCCAGCCAGAGCCCAGACTTGAATCCGATTGAACATCTCTGGAGAGATCTTAAAATGGCTGTGCACCGATGCTTCCCATCCAACCTGATGGAGCTTGAGAGGTGCTGCAAAGAGGAATGGGCGAAACTGGCCAAGGATAGGTGTGCCAAGCTTGTGGCATCATATTCAAAAAGACTTGAGGCTGCAATTGCTGCCAAAGGTGCATCGACAAAGTATTGAGCAAAGGCTGTGAATACTTATGTACATGTGATTTCTCAGTTTTTTTATTTTTAATAAATTTGCAAAAACCTCAAGTAAACTTTTTTCAGGTTGTCATTATGGGGTGTTGTGTGTAGAAGTCTGAGGAAAAAAATGAATTTAATCCATTTTAGAATAAGGCTGTAACATAACAAAATGTGGAAAAAGTGATGCGCTGTGAATACTTTCCGGATGCACTGTAAATCTGGATGATCCACCAGGTGGCAGTGCGAGATATCATCACAGTCAGAAAACATTCAGCTTCCCTGTGCTGTGAATTGCCTGAAACATCTATTAAATTCCAAGGATGCATTGGACATGAGACACAAACAACCCTTTGAATACAAGCACACACTTACACTAGCATCATTTTATCATCACCAGACACCCAAACCTGCATGTCTTTGGAAGCAAACGGGAGCACACTGTGGAAACCCACCACAAAACATGCAAACTCCAGGCAGGGAACACCAGGGACGTGCTACCGCTCCGTCACCACTCTCCCCCACATGTGTAATTATTAAGAATATTCATTATTTAAATGAAGCTATTGATTTATCTGGAAAATGTAATATACAAACTTTAATGTATTTTATCATGAAAGTGATATCAAGTATAAAGCTAAGGATTCTAAATGTGCAGAGAACTGGAATATCGTAAATTAAATGTGTTTTGTATGGCAATTGCTGCTTTCCGCTGCTGTCAATTCAGGAGGAAGCCCCAGAAGCACGTAGCGATTAAGAACTGGGTCGGTTTTAAGATGACATTTACGATGGTCTACTTTAAAGATAAAATAAACGACGAGATAAAAGTGGACATTTTAAGATTATAGCAAAAATTTCCACTTTAATCACAAAATAGGCCTTTTCACTGCATCCTTAATTTTTTCTCTGTGGCTCTATGGCTACGTCGCTATACATTCTGAAGCTGAAGCTGTTGTGAAGGTGCAAAAAAAAAAAAAAAAAAAAAAAAAAAAAAAAGAAAAGATGAAAAGATGATGAGACTTTTAAAATGTATTGTGTCATTACATTGGGGAATATGGGACATTTGAATATAAAAGCATCATGAATGCATTTATATGTCAGCATTGTGTTTCACCACATCGAACAATTAATCAAACATCGAAGCAGGGACATCAATCCTGTAGGATCCACAAAGCGGCTTTCTGTCACATGTAGATAGTAAACAGAGACTCTGACGTCACATTCCAACTTGATCACACTGAGCCTCCAGACTTTTTACTGGCACTGCAACTTGCATACGCATTACATTAATTTCTAAGGATGTGCTCAAAGAACGGGTCAAATGAATGCTGGGAACGCGTGGCAGCCATGATGCGTGTGCATACGTGTTCTGAGCGTGAAGTATAAAGTAGCCCTAAGAGGTTGTGTAAAAAATGCTCAGTGCTTTTATTTCAAACAGTGTTCAACCACAATGAAGGACAGTGAAATCTTTTTTTAAGTAAATCTATCAATAAATAATCCATAATAAAAACTGTTCTTGGTGCTGGTTAAAATCAACAATAAATAAATAATCCACAACAGTTAAAATCCACAGGTTAAAGTAATGTCATGATCTCCCCATAAAAGCCATCGTGAGCCACAGTGCACCCATTCAAACTGATCTTCTCTGTAAGTGGAGATGTCTACCTGATCTGAATTAAGTTCCCACCATCATGCCATGGTATTCAGCGGGGGACCTTGGTAGCTCTACTCCTTTTTCTTGTTACCATCCCTTGGAATTCAGTGGGAGTCACTCAAGGTGGTTGGTCACTCCTGTTCCTTAGGCGCTCAGCAGAAGCGATCTTGCCCCATGAGCAATGTTCACTCTCTCCACCCAGGGCCATCCCAACCACCTACCTCCCCATTACATCACCTTCAAATAGCCAGACTTTTAAACCATTGTGAGGCAGACATCATCTGGCTTGTCTTCTGGTACTTGAATCTAGCAACATCATAATAACAACAACAATAACATGCAGACAACAAAAATAAAAATAATATCTATCTGGTAAGACATGAATGGTATTCAGCAATAACTTCACATATGACAAATTACTTAATACAAATAAGATTCTCCATATCCATAAGACCAAAAAAAGACCAGAAACAACCAAAAAAATGCTGAAGAGATAAAAATAAAAATCATAACAACAACAACAACAGCACATGGAAATGTGGGAGAAAAAAAAACAACTGTACAAAGAAGGAAATTGTGTGTATACATGGGGAAAACCTGCTAACTCCACATTGACAACAAGCAGATGTAGGATTCAAAACAAATGCTGGAGTGATGTATACCACTGCTCCAGCATAAAAGACCTATCCAAACTGAAGAGCTATGAACAAATAACGAACAATGTGGTCCTTC
Organism: Polypterus bichir lapradei; assembly: GCA_026402145.1. Classification (NCBI taxonomy): domain Eukaryota; kingdom Metazoa; phylum Chordata; class Cladistia; order Polypteriformes; family Polypteridae; genus Polypterus; species Polypterus bichir. The sequence continues at coordinate 3,111,328 of JANRMT010062845.1, read as the reverse complement.
AGAAAAGATTAAAACAACTACTTTAAAGGATACATAAAAACAACATCTATCAGTACACCACAATCAACAATCTGGCTCCCTGCACTTTTGGTCCTGAATCAAAGTTCTTCATATTGTTAAAAAATGTCTTGTGAAGGATCCACAGTTGCAAGAAAATATGTTAGTTTAGTCAGATTGTGTTTCACTAGAATTGTGACCTATAGGAAGAACAGACCACATTTTATTAGTAATCAGTGCAGAAATCCAGGGAATTCCAAAGGGTTCACTTACTTTTTCTTGCAACTGTATGTAAGTGAAAGGACAAGCAAAAAAACCTGTTTATTATTTTTCTGTCTCTCTCTCTTTCACTCTGATGGAGCAGTCACCAACAGCTGAGAAGACCCTCCAAGGTCACTAGGGGGTGCAGTGTGGGAGTGGGAAAGGGTTGTGTCTATTCAGGATGCCCACACAGATGGAGGGCATTTGCTGGACAGGAGCACACATTAATGAGCCAAGGACAGCACTGCACTCCCCTGCATCACTGTCACGGCAAAACGCATCCATAAGTGATTGCTCAATATTAACACCGTTAGACACTGACATAAATATCCAGGATGATTTATTTAATCTTCTGTATCCAATGTCCTTTTATTTCACTCTGCAAACTACGATGTCATTCATTTCAAAAAAGATCAGAATGGACTCATCAGGCAAGAAACGTGCCATGTGCTGCAGCAAAGAAGGCAGCTATGTTCTGAAAGAAAAAGAAGGAAAGAAAGACAGGAGGAAAAAAAAAATCAAGGCCGTCCTTAAAACACTTGAGTGTTGCTTGTGTAAGTTACAGTGTAAAAGGGGCTTGCAAACATTTCTGTTAATTATGTATTACAGCTGTCCTTCATAAACTTAATTACTAAGTGCTGAAAGGCAATAGACTCAATTTGCATATGTACATGAAAGACATGGCATATGCAAAAATATGATTTTAATTAGCATTCTTTGATAGGGAGGGTTACAAATCAAACTGGCATGTTGTAAGATTTTCATCTTTAGTGCTGAATTAATCCCGACATGCGATGGCACAACTAGCTTTGCCCACTGCAAAAGACTAATAGGGAACTTCTGCAATAAATTGCGTACAAAGGCAGCCCGGGAATGCATTTATTTAAGGCAGCTTTTCATTTTAAGCGCTCTTCATTACATGGCTACTGTCAAGTTACCATAGTGAATCTCTTTCTCCCGCTTTTCTTTTCCCCCTTTTTTCTACAGCCTTGGGCTAGAACAGCATCATTTGGTCTTTAAGATTTTTGTCTTGATTATTATTATAGGGTGTCATTCATTCAATCACATCTTCAATAAATTTAACTAATAACATATCTTGGCCTCAGGGATTATCTTAATATCATAATGGATAAAAGGAATGGCTTAAATCTCTCTTCCTTTATTTCAACTAATCGTCCTGCTGTATCTTGTTTGATGAATGTAAGGACGATTTAAACATTTCCTTAAAAAAAAAAGATGATGTTGCTTTAAACCATCTTCTCAGTGTCCAGCAGCAAAACAAAAGGATCCCATGCTAACACAAAAAGCAACAAAGCAAATTATGATGAGCATAACTGTAACAAGTAACAAACAGCTCCCTCCAACAGAAGCATCTCCGACTGCACTTGAAATGCACAAGTAGGTGACAGTTGGGGTGGGGGTGGGGGGGGGGGGGGGTGTCAGGGTAAAAATTGGGCATCAGAAGGAGAGTAACAAAGCTTAAATTCACAATCCCTTCACTTCCGGGGTCAGCACTTAATGTGTGAAGGTCAAGGAGAAGGCCTCACCATCTGCGCTGGCATCTTGTCACCCATTAATGCATTTCAATCCTGCCCTATCTGCAGTATCTGCAGATGGCAATTGAAAAACAATTTACATTCTAAAGAGTGGGAGCAGTATGGAGCAGATCTCTTCACAAGCCTGTCACCTCATTCTGTTTTTTTCTAGTGAAACATGGCACTTTTTTTCTCTAAGCTATTATTGTTATTTGTATTTTTATTTTTTTTTAGTTAGTGGAACACAAACTTTATTGAGTCTTGTCTGACCTTGGAGGTTAACAATGTAGAATGTCATGTTACAGAAAAGAATCTGATCAGACCATACCTAAATAAACTGTGAAAGGCATTGAAAACCTATTAGGGAAACATATTGATAGATTATTATTACTATATTTTTCACTAGTAACTTTACCCAGGTTAAAGGATTGTTCCACCAAAAACTGATATTTTTCTAAAGGCTACTTACCCCCATGTAGTTTCTAGTGGTGACTGGGAAACATTTTGATGTTTTCATGAAGAAAGGACATAACAAATATTCAAACTAAATGGGACCCAGTGGTGACCAGCGCTGGATAATGACAGATGATGTGAAAAACGACAATAGAAAAAAGAAAAAAAAATCCTTACATAACTCCTGTCACATAATCCACATGTCCGTAATGCATTTGCATTCTCAGAATGTGTAAAACAAATGAACTTTTTCCTCACATATTATTAACTAGCCAGGTTACCTGTCAAAAACATGTAACAGAATACATTGAAAATATCTATTACCTATATGTACTTTCAGAACTTTTCTTTAGTATCCTTGTGTGTCTGAACCTCTCTTGCCTGGCACTTCCAGTCTCAAGACCGTTCCCGTAAAGCTTGTTTCTCAGACTCTGCCATTCTGAGGCATCTAGCTTGCTGTCATACTGTCTGTCTTTGAAGGGGTCTCTCAACATGCATCCTATGCCTTTAATCCTCCTCGTGTGTCTCACACTCGCACTATTTCGATCACAATACCAAAGCCAAACTGACCAATCAGGTTCTTCATAGGGAACGAACACACACACATACCTTAGCATTTTATGATATAGCAGACAGATACAAATACAGTATATATGTATGAGAAATGTTAAAAAATGTCTGTCTATCACACAAACCACTGTTTAATTACTGGCTTATGTCAAAATGCATATAATGTCACCCATGAATTGGCCATATGAGCTATCTCTGTCAACAAATTGGGCTTCATTACCAGGAAAACAACAGTCGTGGAGGCATGCTGCACTTGTCACAAGAATACAACCTCCGTAAAATCAGCTGACAGTGAAGCACATTGCATGGGCCAACTGCTTGTTTTTGTTGGAAACACCAGTCATGTAATCCAAGCACCACAGAAAGTCATACATGACCAAAAATTTGGAGGTCTTCCTCCATCATGTTGTTGGGCTCAGGTCCTTTGCATGGTAACTAGAGGTATGGCCATGCGTGCATGCTGCATGTCTGTCAGGGGCAAAGCTGCATGACAGTGAAAGAGGGTGGCAGTGGACTGGATGGTTTAAGGTTACTAGTAATATTAGTAATAATAACAATAATTAGTTACATTTACATACTGTAGCACTTTCTAACTACTTTAAAGCACTTTACATATGAAATAGGGAGCCACTTTAGCCACCACCATTGTGTAGCATCCACCTGGGTTGAAATGCCGGGTTTCTGCCCATCTATTTTATAAATCAACTTTTTGAATAAGGTAAGGAAGATTGTTTGTCAAAACCTTTTTTGTATCATGCTCCCCCACCTCTTACCTTTTTATATATTTTATTATGTTACTATCAAAAATATGTGGCACAGTGACGGAGTAGTAGCACTGCTGCCTAACAGTAAGGAGACCACGGTTCATGTCCCAGGTGGGTGCATGTTCTCCCTCTAATTGCGTGGGTTTCCTTCAGGTGCTTCAGTTTCCTCCCACTGTCTAAAGACAGGCAGATTAGGTTAAATTTTGACACTACATAGGTCCTAGTATGTGTTTGGTGTGTGGCGATGTGTGTCGGTGTTTGCCCTGTAATGGACTGCTGCTCTGTGCTAGATGAGATAGACTCCATGTTTTCAGAAAGGTCAGGGAGATGATCAAAAAAACACTCTTACACAGCTTAAGAAATCCTCAACTGAGAAGAAAGGACAACTATCGCAGCAGAACTCCATCAATCAGGTGTTTATGACAGAGTGGCTAGATGGAAGACACTCTTGAGTATAAAGGCATTTGACAGTGTAAAGAACTCTAAGAGCAAGAGAGTAAAGATTCTGTGGTCTGATGAAACAAAAACTCTTTGGGCAGGACTTCAAGACTGTGTTTGAAGACCAGGCAATACACATCACCCACCAAATCATCTCTATGGTTAGGAATGGTGATGGCAGCATCATGTTATGAAAGTACCTATCAGTGGTAGGGAAAAGAAGACTGGTCAGAATTGAGGGAAGGATGAAGGCAGTTAAATATAGTGAGGTCGTTGAAGAAAACCTGCTCCAGAGTGCATGCCACCCCAGACTGGGGTGGTGGTTCACATTTCAGCATGTCATTGACACAATGCATACAGCCAAGACAACACCAGAGTGGCTTTGGGACAAGTCTCTGAGTGGCCCAGACAAAGAGTAGACTTAAACTCCTTAGATTGCGTGTGTAGAGACCTGAAGATAGACGTTTACAGACTAACAGAATTTGATAGGATCTGCCAGGACAAATCGAATAAACTTCCCAAATGTAGGTGTGCAAAGCTTGTAGACACTTGCTCAAGACGACCCATAGCTAGAACTGCTCCCAAAAGGGCTTCTGCAAAGTACTGAATTAAAGGTCTGAATACTTACAAGTATATGAATGAGATTTCAGTGTTTGATTTGTTCACAGATTTGCAAACATTTCTGAAAATATGTTTTCATTTTGTCATTCTTAGTTGTTGAGTGTAGATTGATGGGAGAAATTTGGCAGATTTATCCATTTAATATACAACAACTGTGCAAAAAATTAATACTTTTTGAATCCACAGTATATATCTGGATAGGTGAGACAAGAGCTGTAATTTCTAGATTTCTGTGCCACCCTAATATTGTCAAAACCACCAGAAAAATGAATTGTATAGATGTAGCTGATTTAATTTACTGAATTTTATAAACATAGCATAAAGGTTATGGACTCCTCTTGCAACTTCCAAGTGTTCTACAATCATAACAATAGGTAGGTTAAAGTAACACTATTTGTATGCCAGTATATGGAATTAAAACATTGAATATCAAAGGTGTATTTTTTCAGCCCTTGATTGCAAAATGTAGCATAAGCAATTTTCATCTTGTGGAAAAAATATATATGGATGCAGGAGGGGTGAATATATGCGAAGTACTGTATATTGTCACAGGGATGACTAAGTGCAGGGCAATTTGTCTTCAGGACAGGGACCAGGGGCTACAGAGCATCACAAGGATTTTCTGTCTAGAGAGCAAATTCCCAAGGACAAATAGTTAGGGGGATGTTGAGGAGTCACTAAACACACCCTGACAGCAAAATAATGACAGTAACCTAGCATGGCCTACTGAGCATTTGGAAATGTGTACTTTCGATATTAAAAGAGGCACAAAAATACAGCACCATTGCTTTACTGTTAATACAGTTACAAAAAAAAAATCAAAGTAAATCTGAAAACACATTACATGACTTCTAGTCAGAACAGATGCCAAACTTAACAACAGTAGTTACTGATCTTGTCGCTTGAGTATGTCAGAATACACGACTATGGAATTGCAGGTTATGTCAAATTAAATGAGAACGTAATGGCTTTCCAGCAGTTTCATATTTCCAAAGCATAGCGAGCTCACCTCTGTTTCAACCAGCAAATAAGATACTGCCTGACAAAGCCAGTGTCTGCGTAAAGGTCACAATCTCGGTAATTTCTCTCTTTTTTTCATTCTGTTGAGGTATGTAAAACATGAGGCATCACACAGACAAGCTTCTCTTCAATTTATCAGGTCCAAAGCACACATAATCCTTATTGCTCATTGCTGTATTGTATGCATTATACTTCTGAGTGAGCATTCATTGGTTGTCATGTATGGCACCTTCACCTACAATCTTAGCCCTTTATCTTTTTTTCATTCTGTCTTGGTACATAAAACACGAGACATTAGAAGAGTCTCTCTTCTTTTTGTCAGGTCCAAAGCACCCACGTTCCTTATTCTTCAGCAATGCATTACATACACTGTACTTCCTGGTGAGCACTCATTGGTTGTCAGCTCTAACACACACACACACACACACACATACACACACACACACACACCCACACACCTGGACCAACATCTTAACAAAAAAATCAAAACAGTTTAATTTTACCTGGAGAGCCACAGACTGGTTGAACTGAGTCACTGGGTATGTCAAATTCTATAACTGGAAATTACAGGAGCATGCTGCAACTCCCTCCAACTGTGTGTTGAAGTCACTAACTTGAAAAACACTGGAAGGTCAGGTAGTGCAACATGGCCTTAAAATGGATAAGTCTGTCCATTTCGTTATGAACTACCTGCAGGATGGACTCACCATCAGGACTAACAGGATAATTATCATTGTGTTGTGCAATTGTTCTAAAAATTGTAAAATTGAGCAAGTAATACAGAAAAAGAAAGATAGAGAAAGGATTTGACTGGCCCCAATGCACCTTCAATACACCTTTCTAATTACATAATCGTACTTATAAGGGTTATCCTCCACTGTCCTATCGTACCTGCAGCAAAAAAGGAAGCACAAAACACATACTAAAAAACTGGAAAAAGAAGAAAAAAAAAAAAAGGCACTGTTGGTTGAAGAAAAAAAAGAAAAAAAATCTGAATCATTTAAATATGAACCAACAATGTTTAACATAACTGATGATTCAAAAGAGAGTTACTGTAGCAGGGTCTGAGTGTTGAAGCGGACAGGTCTGTAGCTTTTTTGCTGTGACTATTTATTATGGAGCGAAAGCCAAGACAGTTTATTAGAAAACTGAAATTAACAGAAGTTTAAAAGATATGTTTAGCATCAACTGCAATGGCGTAGGGTAAGTTAAAAGTTTAGTGTGTTAACATGTGTATCATGACAGTATATTATTGGTTGTCATAAAAAGCTCTGAGGCTAAGGATCTGCGCTGGTATCCCGAAAGTTTCCAGTTCGAATCCCTGTCACTGCCAAAAGAGATCCTACTCTTGTGGGCCCTTGGGCCAGGCCCTTAACCTGCAATTGCTCTAGGGGAGCTGTACAATGGCTGACCCCGTGCTCTGACTACAAGGGGTATGCGAAAACTAATAAATTCCTAATACAAGAAATTGTATAAGGCAAAATAAAGAACAAAAAAAAAAAAAAAAAAAGATCAGCAACAGCAGTCATCAAGTATGACATCCTGTCAGACTAGAAGTTGGGTAATGAGAAAACGACTTAAGGAACCTTGAAGTTCAAAAGCCTCTTCTCCATACCAAAAGAAAAACACTAGCATGGGTTTATCCCTAAAAATATTATTATACAGTGCATCCGGAAAGTATTCACAGCGCATCACTTTTTCTACATTTTGTTATGTTACAGCCTTATTCCAAAATGGACTAAATTCATTTTTTTTCCTCAGAATTCTACACACAACATCCCATAATGACAACGTGAAAAAAGTTTACTTGAGGTTTTTGCAAATTTATTAAAAATAAAAAAATTGAGAAAGCACATGTACATAAGTATTCACAGCCTATGCCATGAAGCTCAAAATTGAGCTCAGGTGCATCCTGTTTCCCCTGATCATCCTTGAGATGTTTCTGCCGCTTAATTGGAGTCCACCTGTGGTAAATTCAGTTGATTGGACATGATTTGGAAAGGCACACACCTGTCTATATAAGGTCCCACACTTGACAGTTCATGTCAGAGCACAAACCAAGCATGAAGTCAAAGGAATTGTCTGTAGAGCTCCGAGACAGGATTGTCTCGAGGCACAAATCTGGGGAAGGTTACAGAAAAATTTTTGCTGCTTTGAAGGTCCCAATGAGCACAGTGGCCTCCCTCATCCGTAAGTGGAAGAAGTTCGAAACCACCAGGACACTTCCTAGAGCTGGGCGGCCATCTAAACTGAGCGATCGGGGGAGAAGGGCCTTATTCAGGGAGGTGACCAAGAACCCGATGGTCACTCTGTCAGAGCTCCAGAGGTCCTCTGTGGATAGAGAAGAACATTCCAGAAGGACAACCATCTCTGCAGCAATCTACCAATCAGGCCTGTATGGTAGAGTGGCCGGACGGAAGCCACTTCTTAGTAAAAGGCACATGGCAGCCCACCTGGAGTTTGCCAAAAGGCACCTGAAGGACTCTCAGACCATGAGAAACAAAATTCTCTGATCTGATGAGACAAAGATTGAACTCTTTGGTGCGAATGCCAGGCGTCACGTTTGGAGGAAACCAGGCACCGCTCATCACCAGGCCAATACCATCCCTACAGTGAAGCATGGTGGTGGCAGCATCATGCTGTGGGGATGTTTTTCAGCGGCAGGAACTGGGAGACTAGTCAGGATAAAGGGAAAGATGACTGCAGCAATGTACAGAGACATCCTGGATGAAAACCTGCTCCAGAGCGCTCTTGACCTCAGACTGGGGAGACGGTTCATCTTTCAGCAGGACAACGACCCTAAGCACACAGCCAAGATATCAAAGGAGTGGCTTCAGGACAACTCTGTGAATGTCCTTGAGTGGCCCAGCCAGAGCCCAGACTTAAATCCGATTGAACATCTCTGGAGAGATCTTAAAATGGCTGGGCACCGACGCTTCCCATCCAACCTGATGGAGCTTGAGAGGTGCTGCAAAGAGGAATGGGCGAAACTGGCCAAGGATAGGTGTGCCAAGCTTGTGGCATCATATTCAAAAAGACTTGAGGCTGTAATTGCTGCCAAAGGTGCATCGACAAAGTATTGAGCAAAGGCTGTGAATACTTATGTAAATGTGATTTCTCAGTTTTTTTATTTTTAATAAATTTGCAAAAACCTCAAGTAAACTTTTTTCACGTTGTCATTATGGGGTGTTGTGTGTAGAATTCTGAGGAAAATAATGAATTTAATCCATTTTGGAATAAGGCTGTAACATAACAAAATGTGGAAAAAGTGATGTGCTACATATATATATGCGTGCGAGAACCCATTGCCTATTCTGTAGGTAAGCACCAAGGATCTAAACTTAACATATGCCGCTATAGCGAGCCAATGTAGTGATCTAAAGAGAGGGGCAACTTGTGTACACACTGGCTGAATACCAGATGTACTGCACAATTTTGAAACATCTGCAGTTGATTGGTGTCATATGCTGATACTCCTGCCAGCAGGGAGTTGCAGTAGTCCAGATGTGAGAAAACCAAAAGTTACACCAGAATTTGTGCTGCATACTCTGTCTGATAAGGTCTGATCCTGTGGATGTTATATAGAATGAATCTGCAAGACCAAGTTGCAACACGGGTGGTGAAGTACCTCCTGCTCATCAATAAGCATTCTAAGGTTGCATACAGACTTGAAGGGTGTGAGTGATAATGACCCAAGCTGAACAAAGACAGGGTCTTGAATAGATGGATGAGCTGGCAATTCCATCTTTGCCATGTTGAGCTAGAGGGGGTGTTTCTTTATCCAGAATGCAATTATCAGTAAGACTAGCCAATACAGTGTGGTCCTCTGGAAGGAAAGTCAGGTACAGCTACGTGTCATCAGCATAGCCCTAATAGGATAAACCATGGAACTGGATGAGAAGGTGTATAGAGAGCAGAGGAGAGGGCCCAGCACCGATATTTGAGGACCTCTGTGCTTGCTAGGTGCGCACTTGACATCTCTCCTCATAAAAACACATAATAATAATACTAATAATTAATTTCATTTATATAGTGCCTTTCCCATTCTCAAGGCACTTGGCAGAATCTTCCCAAGGGGTAGGACTCAAACCATCTTGATTAGTCCCAGTGATGCCAAGGTCACAGAGGGTGGCAAGTAAGATGTAAGCCCTATTAGTAACAAGGTGGGCAGATGTTAGTGTAACAGCTGGGATGAGCAACTCATGTGAGCTGCAGCATGAACTGTAAGAGTTAAACAGAGTCATTTTAACACAAAGACATAATTTAGTAGGCTGGCCCCTTCAAACTGTTGCATTTCTTGTATCTAGGCCATTCCAGTGTAACATTTCGTTTGCAGCTTTAGAAAGCCAGCCATCCCACTGTAAATTTACCCTGCCCGCGGTGTATTAACGGCTAGTCGTGTTGCCTCATCACAGCGCCTTATAATTAAGTGATTGTCGGCACTGTATATGATGTAGAATGTATTAGCGCTTTCTCACACAGTTTCCCATAGCCTGGAGTCATCATGTGGATGCCACTCAGTAAATCAGTTTAATCCATCTAACTTACGACCCACAGCAGCATCCATTATTCACTTTTTAAATTTTTGCCAGTTACCAAAAAGGTTAAAATAAAAAAGAGAGAACAGAACAACCTACAAGGCAGAGTGTGAGAAAAAAATGACAGCATAAGAGAATGTGAAATATGCATTACAAAAGTAATTTTTCAAATAAAGGAAAAACACACATTTGTATTTGACAACTGAATTATTTTGTCCTGTATCAAACAATTGAAATGTTAATAAACAGTAACTAAACTCTCTCCAATAATACAATCACCAAAAAGAGGCATTATTCAAGTGTTTTGTAAAAAAAAATGCATTTAAAAACCCAAGAGAGTCTTCTGAACCCTAAGTTTCATTTGTTTCTTCTCTTTGCTCTTTGGCACTTTGCATGGCAAAATTGACTGAGATGGAAGCTATTTTGCATGGTACAGTGGCTGAGGCTAACAAATGTGCGTTCTGTGGGCTGCATGTGAGTCCCCTGCCTCATCTGCCACTCCTAATGATGGCAGCCACCTGCTGTTTTATTGTCACAGCTGGAGGTGGTTCACATTCCTCGCTGCTGTGCTCTGCCCATGAGCACCAAGCTCTCGCCTCGCCTCATTACTTTGATGAACTTTTTATGGTCAGCACCCATGAAGACCTCATCTAGGACTATACAACCTAGCCTTGGCTTCAGGGAGTTCACCAGGCACTAAGTGACATGGGAGGACATACAGGAAAATCAGAGATGCACCTTCAGCCAACTTTAGCTTGTTGGGGTGTCAACAGGTGCCACTCTAACAAGTTGTGAGGGTCTCTTCACATCTACTGTATATGTCCAATAAAGGAAGGGAGACAGTTTCAGAAACTGTGGAAAAGAGGATTTTTAACAGTAAATATAGGGCTTGTAATGGTGCAAAATGAGATAATGAGGTATGGAGGCATTTTTTTTTCAGTGAGCAAGCTTTCCAATAGGAGCGCTCACAACAAATAATTAGGTTAGTGTTAATAACATTATAACAGAATATTAAGGTGTTTATTGGGTATGTCAGTAATTTACCCTTAGGCACTCTATAAGTGCAGCAGAAAACAAGATAAATGTGTCAGCTTCTTCGTTTAAGGCTTGGATAAGGATCTAGAATCATAACTGATAATAGCCAATTAAAACAACCAGCTTAGATGCAAAGTGGGGGAGGAGGGGTGGAAGGGGTTGGTCTCTTAAACTGAAAAACTTGGGTTTTTCAACAAGACACAAAATATATTGTACATTTTATAGGAGCCAAATGATAGTGACTAGAAAGCAGCTAAATGTAGAGGAAAAGGATAAGGATGAATATCAATAATGAAAAAAAATGATCTCAACCTTGTTTTGTTTTTTTTTTTTAAATAAAAGAAAAATCTAAGTTAGTTCCAGAAAAAGTGAATGCCAAATTTTTAACCTGCGCAGCACAAGAGGATTTTAAATACTGAGTCAATTGACTGCAATTAGAAGACAAGAAGGATAAGTGATCACAGAGTGGGGCCCAGAGTGAGTTAGGTTAGAAACACAGGGCTGAAACATACTGAAACAAAAGAATCAGTTACGCTGCATTATGCAAAGGGAGGAAAAAAAAATTACAGCCATTGTACACAAGAAAAGGGAAAGAATGTGGGTATTTAGGATCAATGCATCAACTATAGCGGAATTCATTCTTTACATTGCACTACTCAATTCATGGTGACAAGAAAACATGCACAGATTAAAAAATATAAAAAATATAAAAACAATAATAAAATGAACATTTTAAAAATTTCAGGAGTTTAAAGTATGGCAAAAGGCCTCAAAAAAACAAAAACACCACGGTGACTGTATTCTGAAGAAAATAGACCTCAAACGGTCCAAAGCACAGCATTCAATGGTCCTTACACAGGGAAACAAGATAAAATAGACTTGTAACAGCTGTGAAAATGGAAAAGGAATTAAACCTTATTGGTTTAAGAGTTCATAAACTACCTATAGTATGTCCCAATAACCAAAGAAGAAAAAGCTGCTCAACTGGATGGGCCAATTGTACATGTAGTAAGTGAGATGATCGTGCTCAAAGGAAAAAGGGGGTATTGTTCTTTAAATTGTAAATCAGTTTATTTTACCAAATATAAAGATCAATATTAAGCAAATGAAAACTGTTATTATTATGAATTCAATTTACCACTGTTTGCTTCTCTTTCAAAAAAAGAGTCCCTATACGCTAAATTAATATAATAATGAAAGGATAGTTTTTATCATACATAGACAATATAATAATCACAATTTCTGTTCTGTCATCCCAGTCCCAAAACCAATTTATATTATCTATTTATCTACAGTATCTACCTATCATCAAACACACAACAGTAGAAAGCATTTTATGGGTTTTTGTCACACTATTACATGGAAGGATTTGAGTTTGACACTGCCACTAACTTTTGTTCCATCCATTCCACTACACTGGAGGGAGAAACAACATCAGACTACTACTGAGATCCCTTCTTGAAGCTGTGAAACCCCAACCCTTCCATCTGATGTTTAACCAACACAGCTACCAGAAGTCACTGCTTACTTCCGGACTGACCTCAAAGGATCACATAGCTCTGTGACCCTAATAAACAATTGTTACCTTTATTTACAATATTGTCAAGATGAAAATTCTGTGTTACACACGGCTGTACTATTCATTTCAACTTTTGGAATTAAACAGGGAATCACCCAGAACCCCAGCACTTCTTACGTGGTCCTTTCTTTTTATTTTTACGTCATCTATCTGTCTAATTATCTGTTTTTCTATTATGGACACAGAGTGTGTCCAACATTTATTGGGGGCTGCAAAGACCAGGAGTTGAACGGGATGCTGAACAGATGTGCTTAAAAGGGTATAGGACAGGTCAAAAGCCATGAGACAGAACAATCATAAGCATCTGATCTGATACCAGAGGGCAAAACTAGAGTCAAAGTCAAAAGGGATTAAAGTCCATAAGCAGAAACCCAAAAACTAACACTACTTACTTTTGAATTTAACTCATACTAAAGAAGTTGAGACATAGGAATAACTTAAAAGTTAATTTGCCAGCATATTTATATGTTACACTTAGTGGCGTCAATGGTGAGATAGTCAAAGTCACATAATCAATGTTGCATAAACAAGAAAAATCAAGACTGTATTTAAATTCTGAATGCAAAATAAACCTCTGAGCTAGATTCTGCATGTAAAAAACAAATCATACTAAAATAGATGAATAAGATACATGAATATAACTCTACCTATCACTGTGAAAAGTACATTATATGCCTCCCTGGCTGTTTTTTCTGTTTTACCATGTATTGTTCACTATGATCTTCACCCAAAACCTAATATTAAACAAAAAGAACTATGAATAAAAAAATAACACAGAATATAAATACTTTGTGTACCGATAAAAATATTTTGATGCAAAATGCAGTACCCCCTGTAAAACAGTACCTGCCCCCTTATACGCCAGAACTGGTTAAGTCGCCTTTAGAACCTGAATGTAAACTTCTTTTTCTTTAGTTACGCTGATGTAACATGCTTGTCAATTTTCAATGACCCAGCTGTATGACAGCCTTCACATCTCTGAGGAGGTCTCTGAAACTGATCTTAATTAATAGTTTTTTAATTCATAGTTAGTTGTTCTTGTACTAAGTATAGCTATTCCGAACCATGATTTTAATACCATCATGCTTAACCAACTATATGAGGTATCGCTGACTGCATTACTCCCACCCCACATAATGGTTCCGACATTAGCCAAAAGGGTCCAATTTTGACTCTTCTCTCCATACAGTATTGTTGCTTATGTGCTGACAGGACCATTTTGGCAAAATTTAGGTGAGCACTATAATTTTTAACTTTATTCTTTGCAATGCTGTTCTGCCAAGGATTTAATTTTCTTCCACTGAGTTACCAATAATGGACTCAAGAACACAGGCTTTAGGTGAAGTGAGAGAGATCATTGTCGATCGTTAATTGTTTATGAATTCGTAGACAACAGTACAACTTTATGTTTGTAAATGTGGCTGTGAAATTATTTACTGACATCAACTTATTTCGTGATCATGAACCTGTGTGCTGACAATATCACTTTGATACAAAGAGCCAAGAGTGGTTCCTTACTGGCCTGACTAGCAACTAAAGCATTTAAACATCTAATTCTAACCATCTCTTTAACTGGGTGCAATTCACTGCATTTCCACATTTGAAATTTGCATAGCTGGTTACTTTTCACACCAAACTGAAGACTGTCACACTTTCTTCTATACAACAGAAAATAATGATCAGTGCAAATTCACTGTGAAAAATAAGCAATTATGAAGATAAATCAGTCAAACAACATACATAACAAACAAACATACATACAGCATGAGTAAAAAGCTATGTTTATTTAAAATATATGTGAATAGACATTTTTATATATTTTTTTCCATTTAAAACCATGGGATAATGCAGTACTATATAAAACATTTCACAGAATCTTTATAGGTCTTGAAGAACAAGACTCAACCTACAGTGCATATAGAAAGTATTTACCCCTTGGATGTTTTCACATTTTATTGTTATAAAACACATAATCATTAGGTGGATTTAATTTTGATTTTTGACATTGATCAATAGAAAGATTTTTTAAAGTTGAAACAGATCTCGGCAAAGAGGTCTAAATTAATGACAAAAACAAAACACAAAGTAATTGATTGCTTAAGTATTCATCCCCATTAAAATGGCAAACCTAAATCATTACTGGTGCAGCCAATTGGTTTACATAATTAGTCAGTAATTAGTATATGCACTTTTGGCAGCTATGGTTTAGTTATTTACTGTTGTATTATAACTGTGAATGTGTGCATATCACTAGGAATCAAATTGACAGTACAGTAATCATTACAAAAATAACTTGAATTGGATATGGTCGCTATGAAAAAATGGTCTTTTTCAAAATGGACAGCAACAGACTTAGAAATCAAACAATTGTTCTTAGAATGGAAAATTGGGAATTGGTCCCAAGCATTGTGCCAATGTGCTGCTTTAGAAAGAATAAAGCTTTCTCCAGTTATTACCCTGCAATTTGGAGCATATAATATATATACTGTATCCATGCAACAAAGACTCATGATAAGTTAAAAATACAATGAAAGAGAATTTTAATTCTAAACAGATAGGTTTAATATACAATCAAATTTGATTTTAACTCTAAAGACTCTAGGCACACAGCTAATTGGAGGAACTTTAATATCACCTGTACATTCAAGAAAAGAATATATAAGGGCAGCATCATGGAAGCTCAATTATCTAGGCTAATGATGACAAGAATGGAGCTGTTAATTAACATATGCAGCTATTGAAAACAAGTGTGTAGTTGGTAGTACCATTTTATTTTATTAGATATCAATAAGGTGTCACACACTTCTACAACTGCATCACATCAGGGCATGTCCAACACCAGCATTTCTCAAAGAAGTTGTAACACGTTCACAAATGTTACTTACACAAATCCCTCCATTTCCAACCTTCCATTCTTTTAATTGTGAAGTATGTGTTATGAACAGATAATATAGTTTCTAGATAATCTGCATTTGATAGGACATTTAAAGCTTTAAAGACTATCCCTGACATATGAAGCATCACCCTATTTGTGAAAATCTCTGTACTACAGAAGGCTTTCTCAAGACAGATGCCTTAAATTTCTGTTGGAATCTTCTTTGCCAAGCACCACCATTAATACTGATCTTCTGGTACCTCAGCCAGCTGATGTGTCATTGTTGTTCCTCTAATACCCTAAAGGGATTTGGTCCTGGCAAGATGCAATACTTTCTGACTTTCAAGTTAAAGTTCAAACTTTTATTTGGCATTTGTAATGAGTTCATTGTTTTTTTATTCATTTCTGTTCTCCTAGTAATAGATAACTAAAAAGAGACAATGAATTTAAAAAAAGATAAAAATAAATAAATAAATAAATTGCAACGTAACTGGTGGCCTCCGAATAATTTCCTTAAATAAAAGCATAATTTGCTACAGAACTAAAAAAAAAAAAAAATCATTAGCTGTTTGAGCCCAGTTTTTTCTACATTGGCACAAGGAAAAGAAGTAATGTAGTACATTGGTAATGTGTCCTCCCATCTGTAATAATTACTAAGACCAGGAACAAAATGTTATATCCCAGCAGTACTGCTTTGACTTTACACACAGAAAATAAGTAAAGCAGATGAAGGGCTTACTGGAAAGAAAATAACAGAAGAGTGGATCCTGGGAGAGGGAACATAGCCCATTGCTTAATGAAGCAACTGATTGGGACAAATGCTGGCTGATGTTTTATTTCAGTAAGTACCTCTTTATATAAATCACCTATGGACAGGTGTTGCAAACATGACCATTAGGAGAGGAAGACTTGAGCTCCTCAAGTATACATTTATAGGCAACAGACCCTTTCTGGTGCCAAGTCAATACTGACACACTTAAACTAAAGGGCCACATTTCTATGTAACTGTGCTATCATACTGTCCCAAAGTGGCTCAGACAGGATACTGGGTTGTTTGATCATTTTACAATTGAGACATAGACTGAATATATACCACCTCATTGGTTTTAATCTTCTGTAAGTTTCCACACCATGTTCTCTAACTCCATCCATGTACACATAAGTTATATCAGTTAAAATCTGCTAATTAATCTCTATTTTATATATACATGGCCTTTTAAAGAATAGGGTTACTAAGTAAAGGAGCTGCATAAGCTGTAACTGTTTTTCTACAGTGATAAAAGTATCTTCCATTTTTAGGTGCATTCACATATAATGCAAAAACACCTACAGAAAAAGCCATATCTGTCTGCCTGCATGAAACCTCTCAGCTCCCAGTGAACTGATTTTGTCAAAGCTTGGAACAGGAAATTTGTCAGGACAGTTTGTCTTTTGTTGAGATGTCCTGAATTCAGTGCATTGTACACATTTTTGAAATTTCCAGCTCTCAAATTGAGAAGCATTGATGATTTTGCAAACTTGTCTATCTTAAAATTCCGTGCCTCTTTTAATACAAGTTAACTATTTCAACTTTACATTGAGAGTAGTGAATTCACCTTGTAAACAGTGAAACAATCGCAGTCATGGATGTTAAAGCAAGTACTACGAGGGATGGGGTAGGGTCACAGTCCGGCAGGATGACATGACTGAGTATTACCATATAAAGAAGGCATGTTTTTAGATATGAAACTATTTATTCGATTTGCTAATTATGATATACATGATTTTTTCAATACAGTAGTAATTATATTGTTAATTTATTCATTATTATCCCTTACTATATCAGAATGAAGTGGTACATCTTGTTATAAGCTAATGGTCTGCTTCTGTCTCTGTCCCAACCAGCAGTCAACTCTACAGCTGCATGGTATCTTGTATGACCCTCAATCGCAGTAGCTCACTCCTGCTGCTCCTTGAAATCAGAGTGAGTAACTGGCATGATGTTCTTGTACAACAAAGTAAAAAATAAAACAGGAATTTAACTTAAATAGAAATGTGTGAAAGATGGCTACAGTGACAGTGGTACAGCAACTAAATGTGTACTCAGTATTTTTATTATGCTAAAAAACAAACTCATGCCTGCAGTATCTAAAGACTATAATGATTCAATATTTATGCAACACTGCAATTTATCAGCAAAGCTCTACAATGATTTGTCATGTCCTGATGAAGCCAACTATTTTAGCTTGAGATTTGAGTACAGATTTTAAATCTCCATCAGGAGCATCTTTGAAAAATATTCTTTTAAGAAATTTAAACTCCAATTAGTCAGACACTCTCCACATCCAACAGCACAGTTTTCTATGTGTTAACAAACTCTTTGATGAAGTGACTAAAACATTTAAAAAGTCTAATAATGCAACTGAATGTACATTTCTTAATTGTACATATGGACTTGACCTTAGTGATTTTATCTGACTATTTAATTTTTGCTTTCATTTCAATAAAGCCCTCCCAATGCCTACTTATTGTCATGTATAATATTTTTTGTGTCCTATTTATATACAGAATGGAGAATCTAGTCAGCCAAAGGAGTTACAGTACTAACATACTCTGTGTGTCCATTTAATACCTAAGTTATATGAAAATATGTTCCCTATTATTTTTACAGCAAAACTGCACCTTTTTATCTTTCTTTAACTTATTTGTGGAATTAAAATATAGGCAGAGAAAACATAAAAAGGTTTACTATTGATATGTAACAAATAAAAACTTTGCTTGATCTGGGTACAATAGTTTAGCTTGATTTTAGTTTTTTATTCTCATTTCAATAAGGGAGTACCGATTGCGTCTTTTGCAGTTACGCTTTCTCTGCATTACACCTCTGCTCTGCCAAAGGTGGAACTAGCATGCCAAATGGCAAGGTGAAAGGACCAGGGGCCTCATGCATAACGCCGTGCATAGAATTCACACTAAAACATGGCGTAAGGACAAAAGCGGAAATGTTCGTACACACAAAAAAATCCAGATGCATAAATCTGTGCGTTCGCCAACTTCCACATTCTTCCGCTCCATAAATTCCGGTCAGTGTGAAAAGTAACACACGTGCATGCGCCTGCTGCCCTGCCCCGTCTCCTCCCAGAATTACGCCTCTTTCAATATGCAAATCAATATAAACAGTCCTTAAGCTCAGTGTTCTGTGAAAAGGAAACAGCAAAAGCACGGAGGAAAACAGAAGAATTTCAGCGAATATCAAGTGGAGGCAAGGAAAAAGTACAATTTGTTGGTTTAAACAGTGGTATAAACAACAAAAGGAAGTTGATCAAGTGACATAGCGTGTCAGAGAAACTCGAAAGCTCGAGTTGACAGTCGCACAGTGCCCGAAATAAAAAAAGTTGTCAGATATCAAAGTCGCTGTGAAAAGGCGAGTCATAGCCCACCATCTGAGTGTCATACGAAAGCTTATTAGGGTACAAAGAAAAGAAAAAAAAATTGGGACACAGCGAGAAAAAAGCTCAAAATGTCAACTTTAATCACAAAATTTCCACTTTAATCATGTAGTTTATTTTGTCATTAAAGTGGAAAATCGTTTAATTTACTAGTTTCTCAAATACCATCATAACTAAAGTAGCACGTTTAATGCTTGGTTTTGTATTTGATCTTCTATGTGCTCTGTGTGTGTGAATCACTACGTGCTTCTTAAACAGTCTTTCTCTTCCACCGACTGGAAACCAGTCCATTACATTCGTGATAATACAGCTCTCTGAATAATTAAAATACTGAGATGTATACTTGATATCATTTTCATGATGATAGGAGGTAAAGCATGTTATTAAACATGGGAACATGGTGGCGCAATGATAGTGACGAGCTGGCGCCCTGTCCAGTGACCGCCTCACGCAAAATGCTTGCTGCGCCGAGCACGGCCTTCGATGTAACAATTTATTGCAGCAGTACTGTCTTTTTCAAACATACTAACCCCCAATTCCTGTCCTTCCTTTTCATTCTCCAAGTAACCAATCGCCACACAATCAGCTCTGTAATACATGTTAAGCCATCTGTAAGCTTAGGACGCTGATTCTTAAAAACTTTTAAGGAACATTGAAATATCTTCATAGTACATGTTTAATTACTCCATCTATCTATCCTTCCAGTGTCGCGCCAGTCCCAGCAAGAATACTGTGCGAGGCAGGAACAATTTCTGAACTAGCTAGCGCTGCGGCACCATGTCCTCACATGTTTAATTATTAACAACTAGCAAAATACCCACGCTTCGCAGCGGCGAAGTACTGCCTTAAAATTTTTATTAAGAAGAAAATTAAACCTTTTTAAACTGAGGGAAAATATACCAATAATTATTTGTTAATGATCTCTTTGTATACCACATTGTCATTTCAGCCCTCCGGTTGTAATATGACCAAGTTGTGCGCTGAGCTTACTCTTGAGCATGCAACGTACAGTTGGCCATGTGAAAAGTAATCTTGTTTCAAATCTCACAGCTTGGATTGCTGCTGTCACAATCGGTTTGAGTTTCATGGTTTGTTTCAATTAGGACAGTATTTGCAGGACTTGTGTTGAAGTGACATTCGGCATCTGTCAAGCGTTGTAAGCATACAACCGGTTTCATCGATAACTTCACATCCAGCTTTTGAGAGTTTAAACATTCATAAACATCAAAGTGTCCACTACTGAAATCGTCACCTGTGAATCTAAGATGTTTAAGAGGCATTGGCGGTTCTCCAAAGGTGTAAAATATTTGGCCATTTCGGTACACTTGAAAGCGACAACCGAACAATTCAGCGGCAGACATCAACTCACATGCAGAACCATAGGTGAAGGGCTTAAGCATTTCACTCTTATAGAGCTCCTGTGTAGTATAATTATCTCCTGTATCGTCATCAGTCCACACCTTGAACCTGTCCCAGTCATTCAATACATAAGACACAATGTTCCTCCGGATATCAAGAGTGAGCCTGATATGGCCGTGCAATATGTAACAAAGAGAATGAAAAGGTAGGTGCCATCTCCGGGCATGGAAACCACTCGGTAAGTGACAGTTCTTTGATCGATGGTGATCACCTCGATAGACATGTTAATAGGGGTATGGTTGGAACGATAAAGGAAATGGGTACCTGAACAATGTAAAGTAAGTCTAAAATACCCACACTTAACTATAATTGTAATAAACGAACAATAAAACAGCAGAGAAGCCGTGGATTAAATAAAAAGGCTGTAGTTGTCAGCAGGGAGACGTGAATCCCGTGAAGCAAGAAAGGGAATGTAGAGACCGGAGCGATGGACGGCCCTATATTGGCAGGCAGCCAACAACGTGGGAGGCATTGGGATGGGGGACCCAACGCCGCCTCACATGGTGACCAAGCTGCAGGCTATGGATGTATATATGTAGGATTCATTTAGCGTTGGGAACCCGCGTACCAAATTTCTTGAAGATGGGCCCATAAGTAACAAAGACCGTTGGAAAGTTCAATATGGCGGCTGACAGTGGCGTCATACCACCGAAATAAGTACGTACATTGGTTTCGGTTAGCGCAGGGAAGCCGCCTACCAAATTTCGTGAAGATGAGGCCATAAATAAGAAAGTTCAACATGGCGGACATTGTCGACAGTTATGACAGTTACGCGTAGAATTTCGAAATGAAACCTGCTTAACTTTTGTAAGTAAGCTGTAAGGAATGAGCCTGCCAAATTTCAGCCTTCTAACTACACGGGAAGTTGGAGAATTAGTGACGTTGGAAAGTTCAATATGGCGGCTGACAGTGGCGTCATACCACCAAAATAAGTACGTACATCGGTTTCGGTTAGCGCAGGGAAGCCGCCTACAAAATTTCGTGAAGATGGGGTCAGCCTTCTACCTACATGGGAAGTTGGAGAATTAGTGACGTTGGAAAGTTCAATATGGCGGACGACAGTGGCGTCATACCATCGAAATAAGTACTTACATCAGTTTCGGTAAGCGCAGGGAAGCCACCTACCAAATTTCGTGAAGATGAGGCCATAAATAAGAAAGTTCAAAATGGCGGACGTTGTCGACCGTTACGCATAGAATTTCGAAACGAAACCTGCTTAACTTTTGTAAGTAAGCTGTAAGGAATAAGCCTGCCAAATTTCAGCCTTCTACCTACACGGGAAGTTGGAGAATTAGTGATGAGTAAGTCAGTGAGTGAGTCAGTGAGGGCTTTGCCTTTTATTAGTATAGATAGAGATTATTTAAATGATGTTAACATTTTATCTGTATAATGTAATAAACCTATTTTGCTGCATTTCAACTTAAAAATGATATCATCATCATGTGTAAATATGCGCTTTATAAAGTGGCTTAGGTTGTGCAGTACTGTAACTTACTGTTAGTAAGTACAAACAATTCTACAAGGAGCACTTGACAGACTGATTGAGTG
Source organism: Polypterus bichir lapradei (assembly GCA_026402145.1). Taxonomy (NCBI): domain Eukaryota; kingdom Metazoa; phylum Chordata; class Cladistia; order Polypteriformes; family Polypteridae; genus Polypterus; species Polypterus bichir. Next base: position 3,089,247 of record JANRMT010062845.1, on the reverse strand, counting down.
TTTATAGTTCTTGGGATGAAACTGTTTCTGAACCACGAGGTCCGTACAGGAAAGGCTCTGAAGCGTTTGCCGTATGAGAGCAGTTCAATAGACTGTGCACATGGCTGAGGCAGCATGTGCTTGATGCTGTATACCGATAATTCTCTTTCCAATCAGCTGCTGTAGAGCTGTGATTCCACACTCAGATACAGTGTGATATCAATAGTTTGAGTGGTGCATTGAGATGAACAACGCTAAAGCAGCTATGGCATTTGGAATAGTTTGGCCATTCCGTGGACCATTATATTGTTACAGGTTAATTACAGATAATAATAATAATAATAATAATAATAATAATAATAATTCTTTGCATTTATATAGCGCTCTTTTCACTACTCAAAGCGCTCAGCAATTGCAGGTTAAGGGCTTGCTCAAGGGTCCAACAGAGTAGAGTCCCTTTTGGCATTTATGGGATTCGAACCCTTAAACTAATAAACAATATGCAGTTAATTTCAGTGTATTTATAAATCCGTGTCAGGGATGTGCATCTAAAAAAGAAAGGGAAAGCACACTTGAACAAAAGCACTGCTTTGACGCTGGGTGCCACCTTTTTGCAAAACTGAGCGGATTACTTGCGCACGCCAAGCATTTAGCTGGCATGAAAATGTGCGTGGCTTTATGCCAAGTTTAGGTTTTATACATCGTGATTTAAGCATGGAAATGGGAGTATGCAACATTTTTGTGCGTACGCACTGTTTATACATGAGGCCCCAGGACAGGAAACAAACAAAAACCCAGTAGGAATCAAAAAGGCAATGGAAAAGCAAGGAATGAATAAAAAAAGCCAATACATAACGGAAGAGTCTTAGTCAAAATGAAGCACAAGCTGTTGTGAATAAAGGTGCTATATAGCACCTGACCCGGCACAGACTGACACAGAGGCACGTGTAAAAACACAAAGGACTTTTATGTTTCTTCAGCTGGAGGGTACGTCTACCCCGTGAACCCTCCAGCCACAACACAGTCCCAACACAAGTAACAACCTTTCTTCTGGCACAACCACTCTTCCCAGTCAACAACGTCCTCTTCCTCTCGATTTTGGCCCTAAGTGGTGGTTGCCGGTCATTTTTATAGCTCACCCGGTCGGGGCTGTAAAGTTGTCCAAGCTGGCTCCGGGATCCATGCAGCACCCCCTGGCGGCCTCCCCAGATCCCCAAAGGGTTGTGGAGAACTCCATCTCCCATGGAACCCTATGGGAAACTGAGGCACCATCGTCAGTCAGGGAGGCTGCCACCAAACGTCCCAGGGGAGGTACTGAGGAGTCCATGGCTGCTCCCCCGGAACATAAGTAGAAGTCCCAGCCGGGCATGGGACCAGGTCGCCCAGAACATTGTTAACCAGTAAATTAACACATATTTTCTTTCTTTCTGACAGTACTGTAGATCCAAAAACTTGGACAATGCTGCCCAGGTGACCAAGGCCTATAAAGCTTAGCATTAATGACACCACAACAAGTGACACTTGAAGCCACGTTCCTGGCAATGACTTACTATGTCAAGGCAATGCATAACAAAATGGCAACACCCAGTGAAAAAAGCAACATAGCAGCACTGTGAATAAAAAACATACAACGATAATACATTTCAGCTCTGTCCCTAAAGTGCAAAACATAAACTGATAACACTATTGTGATCTCTGTGACCTTAGTAAGCATCAGCAACCCACAAAATACTGCCAAAACAAAAATATTTAGATTGGGGAAATGTAGCATAATGGTATAAAAGGTGTCAAAGGTATTTTAAGAAGCCTTTTCCTTGACATCTAAAATTAATGGAGATAATGTTTAGAAGTTTGAGAGGTCAAGAAATTTAATGGTTACTTATTTTTTGTTTTGATTTTTGATATGCATTCTTCTGTGGTGCCATTTTGTTTTTATTATGGTCAATGTCATTCATTTAGTGACTGTGGATAAATCAACACAAAAAATGATGAAACCCTTGTGTTATTATTGTTAAAGATACCTCTTCTTATAAATTCTGTTCTTTAACTTTGATTTATGTCCTGCGTTTTAGCTTAGGTTATGTGAAATATTCTTTTTTATTGACTTGCTACATTTCTCAATCTACAATTTTTTTTCACTTTTTAACAAAGAAAGCTGTAGAACAAAAGTTGATAGTGCATGTAAGGCAAGAAATATCAGATCTAAAACATTTTTAAATTTGTAATGTAGCTAGTATAAACATATATTGTCAGTCATGCTATATATCTGGCCTACATCTATTTAATTCTTGGCCTTACGGTTACAATCCTGACTTGTTATTACTATTACTGCCGTCCTGTTCAGTCAGTCCAGAAGGGATCATCCATCCATCTATCCATTATCCAACCCGCTATATCCTAACACAGGGTCACGGGGGTCTGCTGGAGCCAATCCCAGCCAACACAGGGCACAAGGCAGGAAACAAACCCCGGGCAGGGCACCAGCCCACAGAAGGGATCAATTTTCTGATTTTATCTTTGATACGCACACTTTTGTCTTTGCTAATACAGCAACAATCCAGATAAGGTCATCTGATTGCAGGAGGCAGTAGTTAGAGGCATGAAAGTTTAACTCATTAGATAAGCAATGTTATCATTGGATCTTCAAAAAAAAAAAAAAAAAAAAATGGTTGAGTAGTGAAACAGCAATTTGAAGTATTTTAAATCATGACTCTGCTTAATTTTTAAATGCTTTTACACTACCTTCATCTTAAGAAACATTAAGTTAAATAATAAATAAAACTTACTGATATTAAAAATGAATATACTGTATATACAACACATGATTTAAGAGGAGTTTGCCTTACATTCTGCAGTAAAGACTGTATTGCATTCAACCTAGTATCTATGGTAATCTAATGTTGTACATTTAAAATCCAGATTATTTAACCACATGATTAATTTAGTAGCCATCAGGAAAGCCACATCTAATTGTGTACCTTGATGTATGCGCACCCTTATTATGCACATGTATCATAATCTTCTCTATACAGCTAGAAAAAACATGTTATTAAATTATGAACGCACTTTTTCTTCATAACCGTGCCAGTGCTGACTTACATTGCACATGCATTTTTAATTAGGCACCTTCAAAAGCTGCAAAACATAAGATTAGAGAAACGCACATGCACATTATATTTACAATATACTCTATATAAACAATCACAAGTCTATATTTTAGCTGAAGTAATCTCCCATAGTGCTTGAAAAGCATGTGCTTGTAAAATCCAATACAAAAAAGGTTAGCATTCTTAGATATTTAAGCTATGTTGTAAAGTCTTACACATTAACTCACAGGAAATTTTATACATTAAAATAAGGATCATTTGGAAGTTTCTAATTGTTATTCCAAGCAAATAAAAATTATTATGCCTTTTTTATCTCTTCTGCAGTAGCACAGCTAAAACAAATACTGTATATTTTAAGGTGATGTTGCTAAATGATTAAACACCAGGTCGGCTCATTACCTTGCTTAACAAAACTTTTCCTAAAACCAAATAAATCAAAAATGCCTCTAAGATCCCTGCATATATAAATTACAGATCTCCTCAGTGGCAGCAATGATATTTTAAAAAGCTTGTGCAAGCTTATTGTAAATGTAATGGCAAAGCATTATTTTTGTAGGAGTAAATATAAATAAATACATAAATATTTGATTAAAATATTTTTTACATTTTTGCAAATGTTCTAAATTTTATCAATAAAGGAATACAATACAACCTTGTTCTCATCAAACACTCCAAAGTATGTTACATACAGGTAACTCTGTCTTTCAATTAAAATAAAACAATATTTACAATAGAGCATGTAATATATATAAGTAATATACATGATATACACACATTATATATATATATATATAATTTATTTATAGTGGCATCCGGCCGGGACGCCCAGGAGGACCAGAGGAGGGCTTGTACCTCCTCCAGACTGCGAGGGGGCGACCGCCCTGGTTATGTTGGGGGCCACGGGTAAAGGGCTTGGAAGCCCAGCCCTGTAGGGACCTGTGGCCACCGCCAGGCGGCGCCCCGGTGCCTGTAGAAGTCTGGAGCCCAGCACTTCCGCCATACCAGGAAGTGCTGGGGGGAAGAAGACAGGGGACACCTGGAGGGCTTCCGGGTGCGCAGCCGGCATTTCCGCCACATTGGGGCGTGTCTTCGGAGGAATGCCAGGAAGCAGCTGGAGCCAATCCGGGTTCCTATTTAAGGGGCCGTCTCCCTTCAATCAGTAGCGGAAGTCGGGTGGAAGAAGGACGGAGCTGGAGAGAGGACTGGAGGTGGCCAGGAGAAAGGCAGTGGAACTGTGTGGCCTGGACTTTGGGTGACCAGTGCTGGAGGCACTGGGGTTTGTGTGCATGAAAATTAACTTGTAAATATTGTAAATAAACATGTGTTGGGTGAAGTAAAGATGTCTGTCTGTCTGTGTCTGGGCCAGCGTTCACAATATATA
>JANRMT010062845.1:3055988-3083944 GCA_026402145.1 Polypterus bichir lapradei | reverse complement strand
GTGTGTGTGTGTGTGTGTGTGTGTGTGTGTGTGTGTGTGTGTGTGTGCGTGTGTGTGCATGTGTGTGTGTATATAAATAAAATACTGGTCTGTGTGTGTATGTATGTGTCCAGTTTCTGGGACTAATCTGGTATATTAGTTTGGCTTTGGTCTGATTGGTTAGTTTCAATTTGCTTGCTCAGTCAAACACAGGAAGTATGTGCAAGAACATTAATGATGTTTTCACAGCAATAGGGACCTGTCTACCATTGGTGGCAGTCAAAAAATGGCAAGCAATGTGCCTCAATGAATGACAGATTCTAAGAAGCTGTCTTTACAGGAATGCAATGATGACAGCAAGCACCAGGCAAGAAAGGTTGAGACATATGAGGATAAAAAAGAAAGGTGTAGAACAAAACTTGAGGTTACACATGAGGCAAGAAATATCAAATATAAAATATCTGTAAAATTGTAATGTAGCTAGTATAAACATATATATTGTCAGTCATGGAATTTTTTGTAAGTGTCTCACGGGTAATGGTTTGGGTTTATTCAGGTGGAAGGAGAAAACTGATGCATTAGAATTAATATTTTGTCTAGAATGGAGGATAAGCCACTGGAGGACAACTGATATCACTTCCAGTATAATTGCCCAGATATTCCACTCTCCACCATATGTCAATCATGCACCTTCTGGAAGTGAGTGTTCATTGCATAACTGGCTTTAGAAGCAGACGGAGCTCCACAACTAAAGCACCATAAAAAGACAAGCCTTCAGTACAACTATGGCATCATTTTTCTTAACCAAATACTGTATATGCATATTTTTATAACATAAATACACACACAAAGTATATTTATATATACATTTATACAATATACACACAAACATACAGTACATGCATGCACATGCACACACACACACAAACAGGTATTGTACATATAAAAATAAATTGTATGTAATTTCTTTTATTAGGCTGCTCAACCCCAAATGACTAACACTGCTTAGGCAACTGCCAAAAAAAGCAACAATCTGCACATAATTCAGAATTCACACGGAAATAAAAGGGCACATTAGCTTTAGACTTTGTGCAGTTTTTCATTAAATGCTGTTAAATTACACAGGTAATTAAGAGTGCTGCTGCTGGTCCTTGAAACGATGGACACGTTTATTCCGGATTTTCGCTCACCTGGAATAGCTTTGGCCCTAAGGAGATACAAACAGTCAAGTGGCTTTTAGGTTAACGTCACTTGCTATTTTTCACACATGCTGCTGCTGCTAGTGCTGCTGCTGCTGCTGGTGAGAAACAGAAATCATTTTGAAAATCAGCATATTAAATTTCCCAGTGCATTTTTAACAAGGTGTCAAATCCTGGCTTCTCACTTGAGAAGGAAGCACCTATTTAAAATGTTATAAACCATTGTTGTGTTCATTTTTCCCCCCTCTGTATAACAGCAGATGTAGGAGTTACCAAGGTCTCCTTTGTTGTAAAGGTTTTTGTATGCGCATTTTTCTAATATAAAAGACTTGGGTTTCACAGATGTGCACTTGTTGACTACTTGTATAGCAATTTTAATTGTTTTATGATGGTGCTCTTTATAGTGCTGTCTGGTGCTACATAAATAATGATTAATTTACTGACTGATTAACAAACACAATGTTATTAATTTCTTTATCTTTGTGTTTAGATATAGCTCAGTACTGCAGCAAAATACAAAGACAATGCAATCCAGGAGACTCACCTTATGTAAGATGATTGGCACTACCTTAACAGTAAAAGTACTGATTACATGGAGATCCTGGACTCAGTTCTCATCCTGAACAGAATCCTTGAGGAGATAGTATTCTCTCTCCTTGGCCCATGTGAATCTCCAATTTTCTCCCCTCCTTCAATCACATGCATATTGGATGTGTTGCATGTTGATTAGCACATACAAGTAAAAGTTTCACTATACTCTGTACATTGGTAATAATGACTATATGACCCAATATTAGGCTGACTGCTTACTAGAAACTGGTCTGTTATGAGACTGGGTGGGCATCTGAATGAGTGCACCAAATAATGGACTTGTGTCCTATACCGAGCTGGTTCCTGACATAATTGGTGTGCTTCTGTAATGAACACAGTTTACTCCACCCTCAATAAATGATGGTTAGGAAAATTAATAGATGAATGAAAAAAAATAGTCAAACAAGAATTCCACAATGTGGAATGTCACAGTTTGCTTGAGTGGGTATTGTAAGTAGCTTTCAGTCCATAATGTGGTCTTGCCTACCCTTCAAAGAGAACTCAAAGTGAGCTGCTCAAAAGCTATTAATTCTGCCGTAATCTTTGCAGAAAATCTGCCTTCTGTTGCATAATGTATTACATTTAGGAAGTAAAAATGATTTTAATATACAATGGGAGGTCTGAAACTTGAAAGTAAAACTTATAAAATGGATTTAGGAGGTCATAGTGGACACATTTCTATCTTCATACAGACTGTGTATAGAAAAAAGCTAACATAGTGTAAGGTTATATATCATAAGGTGTAGAGTACAATGCAAAGGAGGTTATGCATAAGTTATAAAACACACTAGTGAGGCCTCACCTGGAGTACTGTGTTCAGTTTTGGTCTCCATATTACAAAAACACAGAGCAGTACTAGACAAAGTCTACCGAAGTCTGACCAGGCTGACACTGGGATTAAGAGGTATAAGCTATGTAGAGAGACTGAATGAGATGAACCTTTGGAGTCTCATGTAGAAATGTCATGATAAAAATGTTAATAATTATGAAAGGAACTAGTATAGTAGATGCCAGTTGTTACTTTAAAATAATATCTGCAACAACATTTTAAAGCCAGATTTCACACAAATATTACAAAGTACTTCTTCACACAATGAAGTATAGACACACAGAATAAATCAGCGCATAGTGGGGCGGACAGAAGGACTTTAGGGACTTTTAAATCTCGACTTGATATTATTTTGGACAATTTAGGTGAATAGGTTGGACTGGTTCATTGGGCCAAATAGCCTGTTCCCATCACAACTTTACTAATTTTCACTAAATGAACTTCAAGGAGCATTACAATGTATTTCACTACACATGTGGAGAATTACGATAAGTTAAATTAGTCTTGAGTTCTGTTATAGTGCCTTAAATTAGCATTTTGAAATATCTGGACACTGTAAATAAGTCAAGGCATGCCCTTTCCCACTTGTGCTCCAGCCTGGTTTGATATACCATATGGTGTAAAAGATCCCACATGGACAGAAAGTGAAAGACGTTAAAGTAAAACCTCACTGTTTCTTCATTGGGTCTCATTGTAATATCTCCCAACAGACCAGACCATTTCTATACCTACTGCTCATACAGAAAGAAATACTTTCCACTCTTCAGGGCAAATACTTTAATCTGAAAACCCACCTGACATGCTGGTAAACACACCCTCCTCTGAATTGTTGAACTAGTCCTTGTAAATCAAGTGTTTGCATATTTATTGTTTACATTCAGAAACGTAGGAAGCAAAGAAATATCAGTATACCAGTAACGGTGTACTGCACGATAACGTGCAGTGAATACACTTGACTTGACCATACTCCGAGCCTGTAAGCATCCTCCGAATGGCCGCCTTGCTGCCCGCTGCCGAGAGTTGATTCTACAATAAAAATACAAAGGGTAATAATTTCAAAACTCTTCACTTTTAATATAAAGCTGTAGTGCAGAGTTTCAGCGTAGTATATGCGTACCAAATTTCAGACTACAGGTTGTTTGATTTGTGACCTTGACTTTCCTGGGTTGATCTTTGACCTTGGAGGTCAATCATCACCAGGAAAGCAGACAGTAGAGGTCACGTAGTATAGGAGTACCAGATTTCATGTCAATAGGTCAATTTGCGAGCTGCAGGTGATTTAAATTCCTGGACAGACAAATGGACAGCCACAGTTTTGTATTATACAAGAAGATGTTTTGTAATTACAAATGTGTTATCTGGAAGCAAAAAACTTGTCTGGATGCCTTATATTAATATATTTATTTAGACACAGCTTTGTTTACCCTCCTTAAAAGTATATAGTAGTCCTTCTCAGGAAAGGGACATGTCTTACTTTTTGTTTTACAAATAGTGCTTGAGAAAATATAATTTTTTGGAAATGTAATGTCATTGTTTGGAAACTTGTAAATGGGATTATCATAATAATAGTTGTGGATGAGAAGATGGTCTAAACCAGAAAACCAAAAAGGAAAACTGATCCTCAAGCTGGAACATTACAATAAAAAAACAAGAGATTGGAAAATAAAAGAAAACAAATCCTTTCCCTGAATTACTAAGTGATCATGAGCTGATCTTCAAGAGTTTTATCCAAAACATGGAATGTAATGTTACTGCATCCCACCTTACATAATAGCTGCATTGTGACAACACACATAGAGATGTCATAAAAATACTTGACTGGCAATAAGCGTTGTTGCCACAAACAACATGGTGGTGACCACAAAACAAAATCCAAAATGGCACCAGAATGACATCACAGACAAAATGATAAAAAAAATGGGTTTTAATAATACAATAATAAATTCTTCTTAGCAGTCAAACACTAAAGCCCTATTCAGATGGGATTAGTTTTATACCAAGAGGCTGGGTAAAGTACTTATTACCAGAGGACATCTGTAATATCAGTTATTTCCAAATCACCAATGCCATTAACTTTGTACAGGCTATTCATTCACATATCAGTGAAGATTTCAGAGCTTTTTACCATCTATATAAAGTCCATAAAAAGTAACCCCAGGTTAAACTAGTCTCGCTTGAACTGAAGTGTCAGTGCAGCATCATTTGAGCTATTCAAACAGGACTAAAACTACAGTGTTCCTTCGGTAATAATCACTTTTACCCAGTGCCTAAAGTGGAAAAAAGAACTGTCAGTTCTTCCTCTTCTCAGTGTTAAATAACCCAAGTTTTTTTTTGTATCATCTCAGAGGTATGAAGGTATGCTGTTATGCTGAAAAGCTCAACGAGATGGGAGGGTATGGGGATCCCTTGAAGATGCGAATGGGCACGTTGTTGCTATAAAAAAGGGTTGCTAATGTGGCCGAAACTAATGGTATGCACCAGTACACATACATTATCTACCAGTACTCATAAGGCAAGAAACTGGGAAATGTAGATATGGATTATTAGTGCATACCTGCCCACTTCACGCATTGACTTTATTGCATCTTCTGGTGTAAAACTAATCCCATCTGAATAGGGATTAAGACTCATAATATTTTAAGAGAAAACATTCAAGAAACTAGTCTAAAAATGATGTGGGGTATGGATACACACCTGACTGGAGGCCACAGGAGCAAGCCAAGACTGCCCATGATGTGCAAAGATTATGTAAATGAGGCCTGAGACAGAAAATTGCTGAAAAAACCATGCAGTGTGACAGGGCCTTTAGCCTGTTAGAGCAGGACATGCCTGTTCTGTACAGGGATATGCATGGTTGCTCTTCTCTGCAATGATATTTCACATTACTATTATTATTGTACATTTGGCTGATGCTCTTTTTCAAAGTAACTTACTAAATCAGTTAATGTTACAAATATTTGCAGCTTTTTTTAACAGTTGAAGCATAGGCAGGTTAAGTGTCTTTCTGTGGTTCACAACCATGAACTGAACCAGCAATCGTAGTGCTTTAAGCCTAATCTGGCTAATGCTTTCCTGCCTTTTTAATTCTTTCTGCAGTTTGCCTGTGGAATAATAATGTGTTAATGCAAATTATTTTCAGAAATTCACATTCAATGGGTCAAAAATCCATGTAATCTTCACCAATACATAACAATCTATTTTTTTTACTTGCTAGTGAACACCTTTGTAGTATTCAAATGATAAGCTGAGATTCCTTAATACAACTCACAAAGTCAAATGAAAATTGATTCACTCCACAAATAATGTAAATAATAAGTAAAAAGATAAGTTTATTATTCTTTTACTTTATATCCTCTCTATCCAAAGTATTTAAACAGTGACAAGTTATAATATGTTAACCATCTTATTCTTTCTCTTAATATTGTTTTCCACTTAAAATTATAAATAGGATTTAAGAGTAAATGGAAATGGATGGATGGATGGATAAGTAAAATATTAGGTACGGTTAATTTATTTTGACGCATTCAGGATGAAAAATAATATATGCAAATCAATTAAACACTATGCCAGAAAAACTGAAGAGATTAGAAATTAGAGGGGACAAAAATCCTCCTTCCAAAAGTGATTGTAGATTATCTTGTGATTATCTCTGTTCTGTCTACATGGGTTACATGTGGAGCTGAATGAAGACTTGGCTTATATCATCACCACACAAGACTGACTTTCTGGATGACAGCAAAATGGACTGTAGCTGGCTGATTGATTCAGTTCTGTGTGGAAAGGATGTCTGTGAGAAGAAGATGTTTCAGAACGGCATTTTTCAGAACCAGCCCTTCCTCCATACTGGTGAAATGGAATTCTTGTTACAATGAGTACTGCGTATTTAATTTTCAGGAATGAAAACCCATCTCTTCCATGTTTAAATTCCAAAGTTTAACATACTACCTTCTCCTGCACTAACTGATATGCTAATCATGCCTTGTACTGGTCTGCACTATATTTATTGATAACATTTTTGCATTTACTGTATTGTTTTATTTGTAATATAACTGTACTGGGATTTTTCTTAGGTATTTTTCCACAAGGTTATAGGAACAAGTGGTAAGAAAATAGAGGTAAGGATAACATCAGGTAAATTCTTTTGTGTTTTCGGTTAAATAACATGAAGCTATTTATCTTAATAAATTCTTGTTTTATCATGGCATTAGAGAGTGATGATGTGTTGTACATTGGTGAGACATGTATAACTAAGAATTTCATGTATTTGTATTTGACAATGCTACTACTACTGACACACAGTCCCTCTGTAATAAGTATTCATGGGGCTGTTTGAAATTACAGAAATATAGTTTAACAAGTCAGTGCAAAATGCACAAATTAATAGGTAAACATGACATATGAATGTGTGTTAAAACAAAAAATAAACCAAAGTTTCCAAATAAACTACAATATATGCTAATTTATATCCACTTAGTAAATCAGGTCTAACTATTCTATCTCCCTTGTTACATCTTTATTGAAAGTGAATACAAATATAATCTCCCCTGAAGACAACACTAGGCTTTAGATGAATCTCATTTAGAATCGTTTTTATCTTCCTACACAAAATGCATTGCCATCTGGCTTATGTGCAATAAGGATAAAGACTTGTGAAGATCGAGGTCGCTTTCACTAACTGACTTTAATAATAAAGACTGACTACACTGCTCACCAGGGTAACTTAATTCAGTATCTGATTGCAGGCTGTGTCCAAAAATTGCAAGCAAGTTAACAGTATCTAATGATTATTTATCATTTGAATTCTCCCAGGAAATGTAAAATTCACTATAGTATATAATTTACCTATAATCAATGCACCTCCACAGTTTCAGCATTAATGAAATAAAGTACAGTACTGTTCACGATTAAAAAGAGGTATACAGGTTCAGAGCTAAAGAAGATTTAATTTAGGTGTATTACTTTAGAGGCTCCTTCCAAGATAAATTATGATTAGCAGAAAATGAAAAATGTTTGTATTTATGTTAAAAAAAAATACACATTTTTAACATAACCACAACTCATGTATTCCAGAGGACAGATGAAAATTGAATCAGGCCTCAAACCAACAGAGACATGCACTACAATGAGGATTAAGATACAAACAGAAAGTGGGGGAAAAGTCACAATGTCCCTTGTGTTGAATTGCTTGTCATTTAAAAACAAATCTGTCATGAAAAAGACAATCCACAAAACAACACAAATAATTCCTATCATACAATTCCCTTTAGAAACAACAGATAAGCTCAAACTGAAGAAAGACTTCTTTATTTTGGAAACGCTAAGACATTTAATCTGGAGTGCATCTTTTGTCCCTATAGTTAAAGACAAAATGGCAATAACAAGGATTTAAATGTATATAATAAATATTTATATATTTTTCATTTCTTATATAATTCAAAATTCTGAAACAACTTTTCTTTTTTTGCTTGATGCCAATGATCATATCTGTTTTGGTGCCTATTAAATAGATTCATACTCTTGGATAGTTTTACAATTTTTTGTTTTACAACATTGAATAACAGTTGATTGAATCTGGCTTTTTTGACAGTGTTCAACAGAAAAAGACACTTTACTGTCAAAGTGAAAACAGATTTCTGCAAAGTGGTCCAAAATTATTACAAATAATTTTATACATCTTAAAATTAAATACTTTCTTATACATCTTACCCAGGACATGGGATCGCTGCAGGTGGAGCCTACCTAGGCAATCACTGAGTGAAAGACAGGGGCAACACTTGAACTGGTTATTAATCATCACAGATAATTACAAATATAAAACACAAAACAAATTGATCACAGAAGTATTCACCCCATTTGATACGGCACACTAAATCATCAGTTGTGCAGCCAACTGGTTTTAAAAATCCCAGAATTAGTTCAAAAAGATTCACATGTCTGGGGTTTCATTTGATGGTAGTTTAAATGCAGTTCAATGTGGAAGGACCAACTTGTGCTGAGTCAGTATGATGGCCTAACCTACACAACAAAGACAAAAGAACACAGCAAGCAACAAATTGAAAAGCACCAGTCAGGAAACAGAGGCAAGAAAATATCCAAGTAACTAAATATTCAATTAAATCAATAATTAAGAAATAGAGAGTATGGCAGGCCTGGAAATCTGCATAGAGCTGGCCATCCACAAAAACTGATTCACTGAGCAGTAAGAAGATAAGTGAGGAAGGAAGCATGAGACCTATGAGAATTCTGAATGAGTTACAAGCTAAAGTGGGCGAGATTGGAAAGACTATACAGGTAACAACTGATGCCTGGATGCTTCACCAGTCACAGTGTTTTGGGACAGTGGCAAAGAGGAAGTCACTGTTTAAAAAAAAAAAAAAAAAAAACACACAGGATACTCTAAAGTCAGATGGAAGAAGGTTCTGTAGTCTGATGAGACCAGTATTGGGGTTTGTGACCATCAGACTTTACGCCATGTTTGAACAGGCTGTGAGGAAGTACCTCTGCAGCACACCCTGGAATGTTCATCAGGGCAGAGGGGAAATAAATGTAGCAAAATTCAGGAAATGGCATAAATCTGCATCTTGGGGGAAGATTTGCTTTATGGTAAGACAACAACACACGCATAAAGCCAAAGCTACACAGCAATGACTTAAAACAACAATGTGAATGTCCAGGAGTGGCCAAGTCACAGTCTAGATCTCAATCTAGTTGAAGATTTATGGCTGCTTTTGATAAATTCTGTTCATTCATCTTCACCAAACAGTCTAACAGAGCTTGAGCCGTTTTGCAAAGAAGAATTTGGAAAAATGTTGGTGTCCAGACATGCAAAGCTAAAAGTGGGAAAGAAACCTGTGACCACAGATTCAAGGATGTCATAGCTGCCTCTGCTAAATACTGACTTGAAAGAGGTAAGTAATTATGTGATCAATTATTTTGTGTTTTGTATTTATCATTCATTACATCACTTTGCAGAAATCTGTTTTCACTTCAACAATAAAGAGTCTCTCTGCTAATCAAAGTCAAAAAAGAACATTAAATCCACTGTGATTCAATGTTGTATAATAAAAAACTATGAAAACTTCACAACAACAACAGACCTGCCTCTGGATCATAAAGAGTAATGTGTCAAGTTAACATTATTGATAAAACAAAAGTCTATCCATGCTTTCTAAACCTACTTGTATAGTACAGGTTTGCAAAGAGCTGGAATTTCTCAAGGCAGAATCAGACAGAATGCCAGTCTTCCATGTTATACTGGTGTTTCAGATTTAATTTATATCAACCCATTCTTACAGTTATCTATTAGCTTCTCACACTTTAATGAGGTTTTTGAATTTATCTATTATGCTTTTGTTTTGATCATTTGTAACATTTTTGTACTTTTATATATTTACCATTTTTTGCCATTTTATTTATCCTACGAGTGCCAAAATTTGTTTATAGGTTACCAGATGTTTACAGCTAGTAAGATCATAGAGACAATGGGATAAAAGGTCATCAGAGAGGTTACACCTCTACATAAGACTCTGGATTATCACTCTTCTTCTTTGTGGTTAAAAATTCTAATTTAGTTTGTACTTTAGTAATGACATTTTGCTCTACTTTTTGATTTTTGTTTCATGTTGCGGTTTCGGTGTTTGAAATATTGAACTTCCAGTTACAATCTTTGCTTGCCCTCCCAACTACATCTCTTCTCCTGATTTTTCTTTTGGATCTTGTGCTATTATTCCACCTTAGCGCAACAGCAAAGTACATACACTCGCACACATCAATTCAGATTTTTCAGTGGATCTACCTGCCTTTCTTTGGGGTGCAGATGAAGGTAAACAGGACTGCATATACGCCTCCCATGCTTTGTTTGTCCCACTTCTATATGGACATGCTATCTGGGCTACCATAGCATCTAAACTAGTCCTTCCAGGTTCTGCAATAGCATCTACTGATTGGTTGTCCAGACTCTTTGCAGTCCCACTCCTCACAGATCTGGTCCTAGTTATTTCTTTATATTCAGTACATTTGTTACTACTTTTGTTTTGATTTTTATTTGTTGTTATTATTTATTACTATCTATTTCAATGTATTACTATATATTCATGTATCTGTATTTTATTTATTTATAAACAGTATCTTTTTATAATGTAGTACAGTTCTTTACTTGTCTTACACTTGTCCTGTGTTTAAATGTTGCACCGTGGTCCTGAGGAATGAATGGTATGACAATAAAGCCACTTGACTTGATCTGAAGATTCAGGCGGATAATCCAATCAGTGTCTAATATTAAGGCAGCCATGCACTTACAATACCAAAATGGCATTCCAGAAATGCATATAATCACAATAATAAGGTGTTGTGAAATTGAGAGAAAACACTGATAAATCACCTGGAAGTCAGTCTGAACATTAGAATCTAGAAATCACTTCAGAGTCATTTTATTACTTTTTCACTCTGTTCCTACCTTTCTGGCATGCATCTAAAAAGAAAAAAAAATTACATTATTGAGTCCCAGAGAAAAATGAGCTGAAAGGAAAGGGGGGGGATGTGTTACAAGTAATGGATACTAATTTTGATTTTACGCATCCATCTACTCCCAAAACATTTATAATCCTCAGTCACATTAAATTCTAGAATCATAAACACCTTTCACCTTTTTACCACTGTACACCTCTTGACAGGAGGAAGCTTAAATAGGTTTGCCTGAGAAGTCTGCATACTTGCCATTCAGCTCGAGTTGGATAACAAAAATATATTAGGTGCGACATTTATTGCAAATAATGCTCATAAACTTGTCAATAAAACTCATTTCTATTTTAATTTTGTGGCAATTATATACACTGCTCATTTATGTCTGTATATTTTAGTGCCGAGAGAGTGTGCCATCGTGATTTTTCTACCAGTTAATGACAAATATATTGCTTAAAAAATGCAAAACAGACTAAAATTAAATTGCACAGCCCGCTGCCAGTCCCCTAAGAGGCAACAGATATTTCTAAGTATTATAAAAAAAAAAAAAAAAAAAAAAAAGCATGTAAATTAAGGTTACTAAAACATGCTTTCAGCTAGCTCTGTAATATGGTAGCTATTCATCACCTGGACTCATAAAGCACTAGGTCCTGTCCTTAGCATATTCTAATGAAGCCTATCATGCAAATGAGGGTGACCTTTTCTGTGCATTTTGCAAGTTCACATTTATACCGAGAATATATATAGTTTGCCAATACAAACTAGCCAAAGCCTGTGTAATTACTGTAATCAATTAGCAGTCTGTGTTCGACTTTGCTCATTTGCCGCTAATGTCAGCTGAGCCATTTCAAAAGGAGTTCCTTCCAAACATCATCTTTTATTTTATTTTTTGCTGAATACAGAAGACATGTGCCAAGCTATTCAACATAACATCATGGAGCAAACATCACCACTACAGGGATATTACGATAAATAAGCAAGGCTGTGAAGTCCATAATTGACAGGAGCTGTACAGTAAAGTTACGTATCCTTACAATGACTTTGAACTTCTCTGCTTGTAAAATTAAACATAAATATTTAAATATTTAAATGAAGCATGCTCTCCTGTGAAAAGGCTTGAAGAATATGAGGAAGATTAGGTAGAACTTAGGCACTCTTTCCAACGGATGAGTAAACAGGCCATACCCTCTGCACGGCAACAGTCTATTTTGTAGACAGTTATGGATAGGAAACATTACTAGAGCTGGTAATTAAAGTAAAAACTAATACTGTCTCTTGGATGGGGAATTTTGTACAGAGAAATCATTTATCACGGCTTACAGTCGCCACAACTGAAATGAATTATCCACCTATTTAGTCTGAAGCTGGAGAATTTCTAAGCTAACTAAAAGAGAGGACAACTGGACTTTTTTTTCCCTTTCTTCTTTTTCCTTATAAACACAATTGACTCACTTGTTTTAAACCAAACAAACAATAATTGTTCCTAGGTATAAAATGTATACTCTGCAATATTTGCATTACATTCCCCTTATTAATGTATGCATTCAAATATTTTTACAAGGATGCTTTTATACAAGCAATCTGTACTAAAGAACTGCAAAGTAAATTTACTTGAAATTTAAAGAAAAAGTTTGGTATTTTCAAGTCAATTATTTCTTCACAAACGTGGTATATATTAATTTACCACAAGAAACTGAGTTCTAAAGTGAATTATATCTAACCTGTTCTTGCACTTTTAAAAGGAAGTGAAAGGTGCAGGGGTCCAAACGTAAATACAAAACCCTTAAGTCTTACTGAATATGTCCAATTTGAAGCAAAATATGTTTAGATTTAAGAAAATGAGCCTTCTGGGTTTCTGAGGAATACTAGTGACAAAAATCTAATAAATTTGTAATAAAATTGTTGGTACCATTTTCCTTGTGGTAAAAAGATGTGTTTCCTGTTCGCTAGTTTGCTTGTCGTACTGTTGTGGGTGGAGTTTTGACATTCACCTGAGTGCACCCCTAATGTTGGCACACATACTAAATCATACCGAAGCCACCACTCAAAAAAATGTATTGTGTTATTTTGCAAAGATATTGCTGATGCCAGTATCATCATGCACATGTATGTTTTGGTAGTCTAGTGGCAGTTAGTGAGGGAAAGAGTGAGGATGCACGTAGCATGCAGTCAGGCAACGAGAACGGAACTGACATTATAGGCATTACATTACATTACAGATATATTTAGTTTTGATCAGGTTTAAGTTTAGTTAGTTTTGTACAAAAATCAAAGGTATAGTGGTACCACAGAGCTGTCATTTCTGCCACACAGCGACAGAGTCTGCATGGAGTGTGCACATTCTCCCTGTGTATTTATGGACTGATTGATATCAGTTAACTGTGGAAGATTGCCTGCTTAAACACCAAATATCAGTCATGTGTCAGTAATATTTGTCAATTACCAAAAACATTTAGTCCTTTCACATCCTATGAAGAAAAATATATCCATTTGCTTTCTTTCTGGAAATACAGCTTTTATGTATGGAAGAATAAAGACTGTCAGTGATCATGTGATCATTATTGACTGTTGTTATTATTATTATTATTTAGTGCTATGGAACCCCTGCAGATTTTATTTTTTTCTCCAGCTGTCTGGAGTTTTTTTTTTTTTTGTTTGTTTGTTTCTTCTGTCCTCCCTGGCCAGCAGACCTTACTTTTATTCTATGTTAATTAGTGTTCCCTAATTTTAATTATTTATTCTGTCCTTTTTATCTTTCTTCATCATGTAAAGCACTTTGAGCTACATTGTTTGTATGAAAATGTGCTATATAAATAAATGTTGTTGTTGTTGTTGTTATTATTGCCAAGTTGTCCACAGAACAAAGACAACAATTTAAATTTGGGTATCGAAAAATCAATAAAGTCAAATTACATCCACCCCCTGTGTTGATTTAGCCATTTACCTGGACATCGATAGTCATGACCAGGATGGACTAGTACAATGAAGACACAAACAACAAGGTTGATGCAAATGCTAAGTGCAGTTTATTTACAACAAACAAGTAGTGTCCAACAAATAGTGCAGTGTAATCAATAAATAATCCATAAAAGCCAGTCCTCTTTCATGAAAGATAAAATCAATAAATAAATAGGTTCAAATACATTAAAATATCAAGAATTAAACAAAGAGTTAAAAAATGGGTTCATTTTCTTCTTTCTTATCTGCCTGCAAGTCTTAGTGCCTCTCTCTCACTGGTCTCTCTGGCTCATCCCATCAGGTTTTCTCAGCACAGCTAAGACACTGGTGAACACAATCAACCATTAAGAGGCTTGTAGCCTGGCCACACTGGATCGTACCCACTTGGATGCCCAAAACCCATCTTCATCACCCCAGCACTATCTCTCAGCGTCCATGGAGGAGCTTTGGAGCCCTCAGTCATTCCTGTTTCTCCAAATTGCTCAACAAGAGCAACCCACTTATGGAGTGCCACTCAACCTACTCACCTCGGGGCCTTCCAACTGCCTTACATCCTGTCCACCACTCCGACCCACATTCCCAATCTCCACTCTTAATTTTATTTCCAAATTGCTTTCCTTGATTTTTCTCCCTTTCTCTGTTTCTTGATTTCTCAATCCTCTCTCTGTCTTTTTTGACCTTTTTTATACTTTGTGGGTTTACGTACTTTCACGAATGACCCATGAAGAATCAATGGGAATGGCTGTGCTGCTTCCACTTGCACGTGAACATGCAATCTTCTAATTTCACCATTACACACCCCGCCACTGCATGGTATCTCACTGGCATGTACCAAACCCCCAAAGGCTGAGCCGCATAATTTTTAAATAAAAAAAAAAATCAGATACCACCACTGATTACTAACTCGCACCACCACACCCTCTTTTTTCTAGATACACAGCTCTTTATGTATGGAAGCATAAAGATGATGAGTGATTGTGTGATTTTTTTCCAGTGAGTATTGCCAAGTTGTCCACAAAACCGAGACAGCAATTCACATTTAGGTATTGGCATTCAATAAAGTCAATAACAGTCAATCAAGACATTTGTTTGAAGTGAAAAGCATATGCTGGAGGAAACTGCACCCCTGACGGCTGAAAGACTGCTGCGGAGAAAGACAAGTAGTGAGGTGAAGCACAGGGCTGGTCCTCTATTAAAATGACTGAATCTTGCAAACACTTTTTGCTTTTTTCCTTCCTAATTCAGCTTTGTTATATGTGTGCAATCTCAAAATGCAGATCAGTACTTGATAACACTCTTATCATTAAAATATTCAGTAAGTTTACAAATTTTGGACCTCAGTACTCTTCACTTCACTTTTAAAGTGCAAGACCAATCTAGGTAGGTATTTTTTAAACTTCATACAAAATGCTTCATATCAGAACACAATTTCATGTGGCAAATTAATATATACTCTGACTGTAAACTAAAAAGTTTCACTTGAAAAATGGCAAATTTATCCTTCCACAGGATCATGGTTAAGCCCTATATCCATCCATCCATCCATTATCCAACCCGCTATATCCTAACTACAGGGTCACAGGGTTCTGCTGGAGCCAATCCCAGCTAACACAGGGTGCAAGGCAGGAAGCAAACCCGGGGCAGGGCGCCAGCCCACCGCAGGGAAGCCCTATATCGATATTCTTTATTTCTTTCAGATAGCCTTGAATTTCTAATAAATGAAATCATGGATACAAACATCCCAATCTTAATTGATTCATGGAAGACGGACTTGATCATTCCAGATATTTGGTTAACAGGTTGTTCACTAAGCAAACTTTTGGGTTCCTCTCAACACATCTCACTGGGTAGAAACTTGGAGATAAGCCTGGAGCAATTTGGGATTTCATTTTTTGTCTTATTGGCAATGTCCAAGAAATAATTACAACTGCAAAAAAAACAAAAAAAAACATCTATTTGGCTCTCCCAAACATACCAACAGAATGACAAATAAGAATAGAAACAAGTTTATCTGAAAATTAATAAAAGGCCAATCCTTTGAAGAATATTGAAACAACAAGCCTCTAAAAGTGCAAGATGAGAAAAAATCATCAGATAGTTGGATAGTTGCATATGGTTTATATTTCATTATTTTATTTTTTATGTTTTATATTTATACATTTTCAAAACTAAATCTTTACAATTCACGAGCACTCATTAAAACAAAATGGTGGGAGACAGAAATGAAAGTCAGCCTTAGGAAAAGGTCACAATCCCTCTTTTGTATCATAAAAGGCAACTAAAGGAGGCTAGTGCCATGAAAGGCATCCGGCCTTAAAACTCACAGCTCTAATACCCGCTTGTTAAAGACACAATGAAGCCACAGAATGGGTGAAATATTCTGAGTTGAGGTTTGAACTCTGGACTCGGGGAATTGTGAGCGAGCAGAACTCCTGTACTACTCGTCCATCCAAAGACATTTATGCAAAATAATAAATGTGGAGATGGCACATATTGAGCAGGCCTGGTGTTTCACTAATCTTGTACCTTTGATGTTTACAGCTCAATTATCCTTTTGTGCAGCTTTTGCATGTTATTGGGTGCTTCTTTTTGGACTTAAGGATATACCATTAGGTCTGCCAGTGTCACTAAGTCTCTCTAGTGTGATCAAGTTTAGTACTATGCTGTGTGGGCCACATGGTGTGCAGTAGGCTGGCATAAAATGGATGGATGGCTGGCTAAAGCCCTATACAGACAGGATTACTTTTAATTTTACAGACTGCACGTTCACATCTCATTAAAGATTATGGAACCTTTCACCTTTGATAAAGTCTATAAAAATAATTCTAGGTTAAACTACTCCGGAGACAAAAACTACAGAGGTCCTCTGATAATAATTACTTAACCCAGCACCTGAAGTGGAAGTAAAGAACTGCACCACTATTCCTTGTTGTGCATGCTGAATAATGGGGGGATAAGGTATCCCCTCAGAGGTCCACAGGTACACTGATATGCACAATTTATATTGGAACCCTCAGAGAAGGGGTCCACCTTGGAGGGAAAATGGGCATATTGTTGTCATAAACAAGGACTGCTAATGTGGTCAGAACTGATGGTATGAGCTGGTACTCAAATATTAGAAGGCGAGTATCTCAGCTGTCCACGAGACCACCTCCATCATGTGAAGCATGAAAACTAAAAGGACTGAGCTAGAAACATGTTAGGTAGGATGCCTAGTCAGGGCTTGACAGTCTTTTGGCCTTGGAACCCCTGGATTTTTTTTTTTTTTTGTACTTATTGTTGGTTTTTGTTTTTTAAATGTATTGCCTTTCCTGAATTGTTTTTATTTTCTTGTAACTTTGTCTTGGTCTTGGCAAAGCACTTTGAGCTACATTATTGTATGAAAATATGCTATATAAAAAATAGTGTTGTTGTATTACTCATAAGGCAAGAAATAGGAAATGCCTGTATGGAGTTCAGGTGCGTAACAGCCCACTTCAAGCACTGACTTTACCCCGCCTCCCAGAATAAAATTAATTTTGTCCATGTAGGGCTTAAAAATTATAGAGGTCCTCCAATAATAATTACTTAACCCCATTTGGTATGAAACTAATCCCATTCGAATCGGGCCTAAGTCTGGTAACCACAAGTTTCCTAATTTAATGTTTAACAGTTACAGTTAAATACAAAAATTTTGACAATCCTGTCCAAATAACATAAATAAATAAAAATAATATTTAAAATTACAAAATATTTTATTTGGGCCATTTTTTCCAAACTTTTGCACAGAAGTGTATGGAGTGACACCTTCAACTACACAATTACTACTGCAAATAAGGCTATTTAGATTATTTTACCAACAGCCACATATTCTTTTTCTGCGCATTGACTTTTGTCCAAATAATTCCTATTTTAAAACCAAAAAGAAAAATATCACCTAGTCCTATATTAATGCAGAAGATATTTAATAGGACAAACCAGTCAACGGTGGAAAGAAATGCCAAAACCCTTGCTGTTAAATGCAGATCTCAAACTCATCCTATAAAAGTGCCAAGGAAGAAAAAATCCGGCTCATATATTTGGAGATTCATCATTTGTTAGCAGGTAATTGAAAAAATGAAACACATCTGCAAGCGGTCTTGCTAATATTACTATCAGGAGAATTACATGATTTATTAGTGAGAGTTCAGTAACACATTTTACATGTTAAATGACTAATTTTTCCTGCAATAGCAGGACAGTTAAAAAAGTGTCGAACTTTGGTATTTTTTAATAAGGTAGGTGCCTTGAGTTGTGCACAGTACATTCAAATTTTGCTCTAATGAAGGCAGAGCAAATAAACAATACATAAACTAGTAGGTAAGGGGGGCAAAGATCTACAGACACAAAGACAGAATTAACTTAAAAGGAGTTCCAAAGGAAAGTAATAATTACTTCTAAATGTGGTTTCAGCATCTCAGAAACAGTTGTCTAAATAGTGTAAGAAGGAAGACATGGCCAGTGAGTGTTGTATGGGCAAAATGACAATGTTATGGAGAAAGGTGAAAAAAAGAATGGTCCAACATTTTTAATAGGATAAAGTCAGAGCAGCAGGAGACTACATTGGACATGATCCCTGTCCATTAATGAAAGGAAAAGAAGACTACAGCAGGGAAGGTTGTCAAAGAGTTTTTGACCAAAAACAATGAGGCTGTTGTTTTGTACCCCTCAGTATTTGGTCCAGATCTGCTCCCTATGGTTTTTTTTTGGTTCCCAAAATTAAAATTGAGACAGAAGGGAAGAGAATTTGCCATGAAAGAAATCCAGGCAAAAAAACAAAGGTAACAAAAGAAGAGTACAGGGAATGTTAACATGAATGGAAAAGGTGTATTGTATTTTAAGGAAAGTATGTTCACGATGACTAAAAGGGAATAGCTGTAAGTTTTATAATAAAAGCTTTTTTATTATTAAACAATTTCAGGAATATTTGGACCCATCCCCTCCCAGTATAAGCCTTGCCTATACTAAATAGCTTTCAATTCCTTTTTCCCTTAACCTCATAACCATTAAAACACTCAGTTTGCTTTAGGTGCCACATGGGTTTCAAGCGTGAGGGCTGACTTGCACAATACCTTAAAACAACAACACTGCCCAATTTAAAGCAGCTCTTAGAACCCAACTAAGCTGATAATTCAAATGTAAGAGCCCAAACCCTAGATCAAAGCACAAGTCACACATTTTAGCAGTATACTAGCATGACATGTAGTTGCAGGGTATGCCTGTTTTTGTTTAGTAGGCAATGAGCACAAGGACTAACAAAGCAAAAAATTCAAGTGTGGATGGCTCATAAATGTTCCTAGATTTCTCCTAATATCCAAGGCTCACCACAACCATGATAAAATAAATTCAGAAAAATTTTCCATTTCCCATTGTACCTTAATACATCAGCCAGCATTTTGGAAGTCTGGTTCTGTCTTTTCGAGAAAGAGATAATGCATAAATAGGTTGGACCAGGAGGTAAGCTTTGATGATCAACACGATTTGAGCCTTCAAAATGCAGGAGGGACTTAGACGATTTTGAGAAACACCACCTTGTTTTTATTTCTTAAATACTAGTGAGTCAAAACGTTGGGATGCATAAGCCTAAACTACACCTTTATATCGCAGCATAAGAACCATGGCTCGACTCCCTTGCAGTGCAGAAAAGGCTCATCCCTGGTTGTAAGATGGGGACCAATAGCCTTCCAAGAAATATTGTGAGATTATTTCCCCCTAGTGGAATGTTTTGTGTAGTACATATCCACTATGAATACTACAGTTTATGTTAATGTTTTCATTTTCACTTAGCACACATAATTTATTCATTAATAAATTCTTCTTGAAAGCCCATTTGCCAACCAGCACTTTAACTACAACACTATACATACTAGTCTCTGGTACTCTATGAGATCATATTTAATAAGAAAATGAAATCATTTAGATTACTAGAAACAACCTTAAAAAGAAAAGTCTGGCCACGGTGGGGTAAATTCATACATAACTTGGCTTTCAAATTACTTACAAGGACAAGTCAAATGAAAACCTTATTGCTTTTTTTCCATAATTTACAGCAGCAGATGTGCCACACAATTGTATCATTTTTTATGCAATCTCCATGACATTCAATACAAATCCTCTAGAAAAAAAAGTCTGTTAGTCACATATGCAGCCACTAATTCACCACCAGCTGCACCTCTTCATCTGACTTGAAAGTCTTTCCACCCAATAACTCCTTTAGTGGTCCAAAGATGTGTTAATCATTAAGGAAAAGGTCTGACGAGTATGGTGGAAGAGGAAGACACTCGAAGTGCAGGTCCACAATGACTGCAACCATTGCATGGGCAGTATTGGGTCGAGCATTGTTATGTAGCAATGAGTCACCTCTACTCTGAAATGCACGTTATTTGGACTTGAATATGGGACAAAGATGGTTTCTGAGCGGGTTTAAATACATAGCACTGTTGACAGTATTCCCCAATGGGTACGCATTGCTCCAAAATGACATCTCATTTATCCCAAAAGACAGTCTGCATCATCTTCCCTGCAGATGGCTGGGTGCAAAAAGATTTAGTGAGCAAGGATGGTGCCATTCCTTGCTCACTCTTTTGGTTTCTGGCTGATGATAGTGAAACCATATTCTTTCTCCAGTAAAAAAAAAATCTTGCTAGGAAGCTTGAAAGTGCTGCAGAAGTTCTTGACAGGAATGAACTCATCATTGTTACCACTCTGGAATCTGCTGCTGTGGCATCCATCTTGCAGATACTTTGTGGAAGTGGAGCACCACCACAGATGAGGTGGTGTGCTGAAACAGGACTGATGTTCAGAAATGCAGCTATTTCATTCACCATCACTCAGTGATTTTCCATCATGCTGCATTCAACTTCTGCAGTCGACTATGGTGTCACTACTTTGTGTGTCTGACCCAGTCGAGGACAGCCTGTCAGAAAAATCGCACTGTTTTGGTACTTCCTACTCTTCTTGTACACTTAATGGAGTGACAGACATGCATCACCGTACTGAACCTTCATTCGCCAATAGGTTTAAGCCCTTCACTGCTCAAAAAGTGGATGACAGAACACTGCTTCTCTTTGTTACATGGTTCCAATGGGGCTACCATCTTTATACTTCTACTGAGATATCATGTAGCAAACCTGCAACATGCTAGGACTCTCCTAATGTTATTGCTAACAAAGCTGAGAACTTACATAACAATGGAACGCTGTTTAGAATTTCTGTCACAATTTTAAGGTTTTCATTTGACTCACCCTCCACAAAGGGTCAGTATATTAAACCTGATTCATATTATTTTGAAAAAAAAGAGTGCTTTTTTGTGCAGTAATAATTGCAGTAGTAAAGCACATTGTAGGATAACACAAAGTAAGAAAATAAAATCCATATTTAAATAATAAATACATTGAGTTAGGGCGGCACAGTGGTAGCGCTGCTGCCTCGCAGTTAGGAGACCTGGGTTTGCTTCCCGGGTCCTCCCTGCGTGGAGTTTGCATGTTCTCCCCGTGTCTGTGTGGCTTTCCTCCGGGCGCTCCGGTTTCCTCCCACAGTCCAAAGACATGCCGGTTAGGTGGATTGGCGATTCTAAATTGGCCTTAGTGTGTGCTTGGTGTGTGGGTGTGTTTGTGTGTGTCCTGCGGTGGGTTGGCACCCTGCCCAGGATTGGTTCCTGTCTTGTGCCCTGTGTTAGCTGGGATTGGCTCCAGCAGAACCCTGTGTTCGGATTCAGCGGGTTGGAAAATGGATGGATGGATGGATGGATGGATACATTGAGTTATTCATCCGCCTATCCATACATTCACTGAACCCACTTTTATAATTACAAGGTGGCTGAGAGTCAGAGCTTATCACAAAAGCATCAGACATGGTGTCGTCTTGTACAGGATGCTATTCCATTGCAGGGCTTGATTATGCATCCTCCAGCACTCACTTATCACCAATCATTCAATCTTGTGCATCTTTGGAATCTGACAGGAAAAAAAATATATAGAAAAAAATGACAGACATAAAAAAGAAGTGTACATAGTGGCTTGCCTGGGACTGAAACTTAGCTCTCCTATTCCTATCAAACAAATAATGAGATATCTCTACATTAATTTCTTAAAAGAAGTTTACATGATACACATAAAATTGCATTTAATAATGCTGGACTTTCAGCAAGAAGCCACTATGGCCGCAGAGAAGACCCGTCATCCTTCACTTTGCACAGTGGAAAGAAGACCTTGACACTGAAGATGCATTGCTTGATGAGTGCATTCTGCTAGGACCAGCCACCTCAAGCACTGTCAAAAACAAGCAACTTGTCGATACTGACACACTGCCGAACAGCAGGAAGATAGCCGTTTTCATTCTTGTCAAACGGTGCACTGATGGCAACCTCAGACAGTTCCTGGGAGAAGGAAAAAGAGGGTGGGGGCCCCCTGATAGTTTGGACATGAGAAAAAACAGCCCTACACAAAACAAATGCCCAGGGCATCCATCTAAGGACTTGAGGATCAAAGCTTCTGACTCATAACAAAGAAAAGGCTAAAGTATAATACTTCACCAAACAGGAGACAGACTGATCAGTGTTGATCTCCTGCAAGATGATGCGATCAAGATAAGCATTTACGACAAGTTGTAAGCACAGTGCAGTTACAACACTAATTGTCCATGAAAGCTGACCTGCAGCAAGGCAGCCAAGTTCAGTTTCGATAGGCTTGGCTCAGGAGTACAAACATGACTATAAATGACAGAAGACATCCACGCATCAAAATGCCCTGAGAAATTGTGACATGATTTGTGCATGCCGCAAAATGATGCCGTCGTGGTCACTTCTTCACAGCAGTTAAGGTTTGGCAGTTGGAAAACAAAAGGTTACATCACTGTAACTTGTGCATTTGTTTAATTTATCTGAAGGTGATTTTTGGCTATCATAGGCACTCAAAGTCTAGCAATGGACATTATTAAACGTCTTGCTGCTGTTGAGTGGCAGTTTTTTTTTACTACTTAAATGGTGGAATCAAAAACTCTTAAATGATTCATTTATTATTAAATCATACTATTTTGGTAGACAGTTTCAAAATATGAATTTCACGTTACAGAAACAAAAGAGTTTTGAAGAACACCTTTCACCCATTTTCAAATCCACTTATCTGGAGCAGCGTCACAGGGAACCTGGAACCTGTACCAGCAAGCATCAGGCACAGGGCAGGAACAACCCCTGGGCAAGGTGCCAGTCAAGTTTCTCCAAACGAAAAATAGAGCCCTGAAATTTTGCAGAAGGCAATATTGGTATTCTTCACCTGACCACTAAAAAAAAGAAACACATGTACAATACCCTTCTGATTTTTAAGTTGATCTAAATAAAAGCAACATCTTAATAAATGAAAATCCTATATAAAAGGAATGGAACTGTCTGTATGTTATTTTTAAGCTAAAACGTTAAATTAATTTTAACTTTCTTTTGAATCTTCTGATTTAAACCTTAAAATAGTTCTAGATAACTAAAAAAGTGCTAGGTGAAAATGACAGCCCTGTAGTGTGTAGTGAAAAGGTATGAATCACAGGCACCCTACTAAGGCATCATATCCTTCAGTGCCTCCTGTGGCTACTGGCATCTCAGCTTTGCACCCTCTCCTTTAGATCTCTAATAGAACTCTCTGGCATTTCTCAAACACCATTAGGCAGCTTTGAATTGCATTTTCATACCACATACTGCCCTAGTTAGCTTCAGGTATCACTTTTTCTCACCAAAATCAAGATCCAGCATTTTGGAATGGCCTACTGCTGTTCAAAACAAGGTCTACGAAAGGATGGTTTCTCTAGCATGGTAACTACAAAGAATAAACATAAAGCATGTTCCATCAATGAATAACAGCTACATCTTGCAATGCTCACGCAGGAAGAAACATACAGGTTTTTGGATTAGGGTTCAGGAGATGAAGTCAGAAAAGCAAGCTAAAGAAGGACATAGTGAGAGGGTTGGGAGGCAGGCAGTCAAGTACTATTTATTAACCAATACAAGAGGCAAGAATAGAAGTCAGGAAACCATAACTCAAAATCAAAAGATGAAGACACCTATAATAAGACACACACCAAACTCTAAGAGGTAATCTGAATATATGGACAATTCAAAAATGTTCCATGCCAACCTTTATCCCAACAGGTGACAGGTGTCTCTGATCGTTAAGCCTAGCAATACCCTAGCAACTGCACAACAACAATGACATTTATACAAAAATAATATGGCATCTACCCAGAAAGAATTGAAAAACAAACATTCATAAGTACAAAAAACAAATGAAAGCACTGAATTCCGTGAACTCAGAAACATCCAACAATGAAAGCTAAATGATTTTTTTGAGGCCAGGAAATGAGTACAAAAAGTAAAATTATGAGATATGTGTACTATGTAGAAATCAATTAGAAGTGTGGTGTTGAGATACTCCAGTAAGTGGGCCAAACAGTGTTAGGATAAAACCTAGGTAGGCCTATATCCACCCACTGTGCTCATTGGCCAATCCTGTTTTTCGGCTTAGCTTTATATTCATTTTTACACAAATGAAAATGAGTCTTATGCATACTGCACACATGCGTCTTAATATACAGTATATCTCCTTTGATTAAACTGTATTTGGATGCATGTAAATTAATATCGATTTCACAGCATATGGGGAGTATGCACTGATATAATGCGTTGCCGCACATACCACATGATGAAACAGCTCAGGATCCTGGTCAGCAAACCCCCAGGCAGACACGCAATCCTCAGTCCAGTCACCATCCAGAAACGCCATCTACAGGATCTGCCACAGACAGCTGTTATGAAGGTGTTCCCTTGGCCTGGTCCAGCTGCTCAGGTCCTCAACAGTGAGGATCCTGCAAGCCAGATCACCCTCGGGGAATTGCACCACATGGGTGTAGTGTCGTAACTGATGCTCACTCACAATGTCAAGGATTCCCTGAAGAGACACAGTACAGAAGGAGTCCAGTCTTCATCTCAGGTCACTGGATAGCGTCCATGTCTCGCAACCATAAAGCAAAACACCCTTTTCCAGCAACCCTTTCTGACTTCCTAGGTAAAGTCACGAAAGACATGAATGTTGCTGCTGAGGTAAACTTCTCAACAAGGTTGACACTCTCTCCACAGAAAGACACAATGCTGATGGCTGTGCCCAAGAGGTCATTAAAGGTCTGGCTGGCTCTTGGTTTTTATCCAGGACACTCACAAGCCCAGACATTCAGACTTTTGAGAAACCTGATGAGAGCCTCCATTGACTTCGTGAAAATTACAGCATCATTGGCAAAGTCAAGATCATTGAATCTTTCTTCACCAACAGATGCCCCACAGCTGTTGGACCCCAAAACTCTGCCCAACACCCAGTCAATTCAAGCATTGAACAAAGTAGCAGCAATAACAGCACCCTGACAAATCCCAGAATCAAATGGGAAAAATGCAGAGGTTCTGCCTCCACTCTGCAGAGCACTCACAGTATCAGTATGCAGGCCGACCATGATATACAACAACTTCACGCAAATCCCCCAGGATGACCTTCAGGGCATTTCGATCAACCGAGTCGAGCATTTTACAAAAATCGACAAAGGCTACAAAGAATCTCTGCCTGTATTCATGTTTGTGCTCCATGAGAACCATCAGTGCCAGGATGTGGTCAATGGTAGACTTCTTAGACTACTCCTGTCTCTGGTAGATGAGCAAGTGATTGTGGATCTTATTAGTAGTTGCAACAATCCAGGTGATCACCCTTCCCTTTCCAGATAGGGACAACAAGTACTGTTATCCAGTTAGTTGGGATGATGCCAGTCTCCCAAATGGAAGCAAAGTCTGCTTACAATACAATGAGGACAGCCTTACCACCAGCCTGGAGAAGTTCACCTGAGATACCACAGATGCCTGCAGCCTTCCCTACCTTCAGCTAGTTCACCATCTCTGCAATCTCAGTGAGACTGGGTGGTTCGGTTAATTGGAGGATCAGCCTCAGAAACTATGAACCCAGAGATGTCCAACATTCTAGCTGGAGAATCAGCTTTAAACAGCTTCCGAAAGCAGCCAGCCCAGCAGGTCACAATTGCAGAGTTATCTGTAGGGACCGTTCTATCACCTACCCTGACTGTGACTCTCTGAGGAACAGATTTGGACGTGCGTAATGCTTCGAGGCTTCTGTAAGCAGGACTTGGGTCACTAGACCATAGATGGTGTGTCACTTGTTCACAGATTCTTTTAACAAACATCTCCTTATCTGCCCTCAGAGCCTTTGCAAGCCATCCTTCTTAGTCTCCTGTACAGACCGGAGTTGCCATCAAGCCATGTGCTGCGACTCATCTCAATGATATCCAGGGTACCATGTGAGATGAAACACTTCCTTCTGGGCAAACCGGTAACACCAACACAACCCTCAGCAACCTTCAGGGTCTTGTCACTAGAGGGTCTCCCACATCACATTAGGATCAGCAATTGCACTCAAGCTGCATAAACTGGGTGGAAATTGATTAGAAACAGCCTGATTTTGGAGTATGGTCAGGTCTAGACTCATTCTCCTAGTCAGTGGTAGCCTACTGGACCTAAGCTGGATCTTCAGAGTAGCAAAAACAAGTCTGTGGTCGGAATTCACAAAATGGGCACTTCTTTAGACCCTGCAGTGTTCTACGAGCCTCTAGCGTCTGCCCAAGAGGATGTAATCGATTAGCTTCACTGCACCACCAGTATTGAAGTACCAAGTCCAACAACGTGGCTCAGGGTGCTGGAACCAGGATCCAGGAATCCGCAGCCCCTGACCTTTTGTAACATCAAAGAACATGGACCACTTTCACCACGGTAGCCAAATCTATGGGGACTGACACAATCCTCACAGCCAGCCCTGTCAGCGCCAGTGGTCGCATTGAAATCACCCATCATCAGAGGAGTGTCTCCTCGTGGACACCCATCAACCACTGAGCAAAGCTGCGAATAAAATGTCTCCCTCACCGAGAAATCACACACCACAGTTGGAGCATATACTGAGACAACAGACAAGGCACCCAGAGAGTGCCTTAATCTGACTCCCATAATACGCTTGTTGAAAAGAGTAATATCGGACATTGTTGGAAGCAGCGGAAGCAAAACAACCGGAGTACACCTACTTTCCACTGCAAAGTTCAAAGACATCTCTTTCAGCTCAATTGATTTTTGGGTAAAAACTACTGTAACTTTAAAATCCAATGCTCTTTCATTATCTTTTTCATTTGAATTTCATTCAGTGACTTGGCCAGCTGTCTCTCATACATTTCCATATGTGCTTCTGGTTCATTCCAGGTCCTCAATACCTAATGTACTGCAATTCTTAATGAAATGTTATTACCAATATATAACTTTTCTGATTTTCTCTGTGCTACCCATTAAAGAGGTTTTATATTGTATGTTATTGTTTTTGGTATAACCTTTATCTATTAAGGAATGGGTTGGAGCTTTATTGACTATCAGTGATGGCAATAGTGCTTCATTACACAGGCAGGACTAAATCTTATGATTGCTGCTGACAGCAGGACGGCATGCTACCCCAATTCAACCCAAGAGCACAGTATACAATTCTTTGCATTTTGAGTTATGGGTCAATAATAAATGCTACAGCAGCAGGGATTCTGAAACCTCAACTCCTTAGACTTGTAACTATATGTGTGCTTTTGTATGTTCTCCCTGTGTTTAAGTGGGTTTTCTCACCATACCTCATTTATCTATCCATATTCCAAAGATTATGTAAGCAGGGCTGATACGTTAAGGTAAATTGTCCACTGTGAACAATGTGTCTTGTGCAGTACTGTACAGGCACTACAGGGTAAGTTGCTGTCAATGCAACTGTTATAGGCGCTGGGTTATTGTAAGCTTGGAATAGAAAAGATAAATAATCTTGATAAAAAGAGGAATTTAACAATGTAATAAATAATTACTGCTATGCTGT
>JANRMT010062845.1:3008397-3050988 GCA_026402145.1 Polypterus bichir lapradei | reverse complement strand
ACATATGTGTATGTAAATGTACAGATAAATATTACAAAATTCATAAAAATATAGAAATTGAAAAACAATATTATCACTAGTTTAATACAATTGTTTAATATGTACATATACTTTTTTGTGTACTATCAATACTGATTTACAGTGAACTCCAATTTTTTGTTCCCTTAAAATGGATCGAAAACTGCGCCACAATTTGACACCTAACAGAGCTTGGAAAATTAGCACATACTATAGGGTATGATACACAATGTACATATTACTCAGCAGCATCACGCTGAAAGGGGATATTTTCAGAGTTGAATTTAAAATAAAAAAACAAATCTTTTTCAGATCAAGTCCTTGACACATTCACGAGGCTGCAAAGCATATTAGCTGATGGGAGCTAGAGTAAATGCACACAATAACATCACAATAAAGCTTTACAATTTTTGCTTGCTTTATCTAGTAAAATGTATGTCTTTGTTGTCATGAAGACAGCATTTCTCTCTTCACCATTCACCTTCCAGACCATAATGTTTCATCATCTAGAAAAGTAATTAGCTGGTCCTAGAATTATTTTGTAATTTTTGTTTCTATAAAATAAATGTGTATCTTGATAATTGTAAGCTTTTTACAGCTTTTCAGCTTTTTTAGAAATAAACTCATACCTAAAGATTTTTTCAAAGAATTTAACCCTTATTTGACAAAGTTGTTTTCTCAATGAAAGTTAAAACACAATGACAAGGGAACAACACAGGTACCATAGTTTCATGGTTTGTTGGTTGGTTGGTTTGTTTCTTTGTTTCTCCCCAGAGAAAAAAAAGAATTAATGACCACAATTTTGCAATGTAAGTCTACTTGTTTCTGCACTTTATTTGTCGCTGTGTTGTTAAGTGTGAAAAGCAATGTGCTGAAAGGGATGCACAAGAAAAACATTATTTACCTATAAACAACCAAAAAGAATAACATTTTTTTAAGCAGAAAATGTGGCAGACCATTCCTGCATCACGAAATCTGATGAAGTCTGAAAGTGCCTCAGTAAACTTACAAGAGGACCACAAAGTTACTGAAGATACTTACAGGTGACATAACACACAGCCATAAAGAAACTGAGTGTTTCAATATTCATCACATAGGATATGTCAGGTCAACTTTACACACTGTGCTTCCACTACTCTGCTCACTTTTTAAAGTGTGTCATGGTTGGTCATCGGTGCTTCAGAACTCTTCAGAACTGTTCATTTTAAACAAATTTAAAAAGTAATGCTAAGTAAGAAGGTTTTGATTTAAAACAAATCGTAAGTGACACTTTTTTTTTTTTTTTTTTTTTTTTATAAATACTGGTTATTATTTAACCGTACAAAATGCAACTCATTTTATGTTACGATTAAGAAATGTATGCACTACTAAAATAACTTTTATTAAACAAAAACACACAGGCTGTTTTTGAAATGGCTTCTTAGTTTTGCATCATGCTTTGAAAAGCACAAGTAATATAATAGCACTAGCCACAAGTTCAAAAATAAGCAACTATGTGAAGACTGCAGCAAAACAACAAGAGGGTAAATATGTTTGCCTGTATAGGAGGTCCTCAGATACTCTCATAGTTCACGGAGGGAACTTGAAGGAATAAAGGTTGAGAATCATTAAACTAAGGCAGTAAATACTCCTCTCCTGTGTAAGAGGTGATCATTCACAAATCCATCTGATTTTGGTTTTCTCTCACAATCCAATGAAATTTGAGCAGGTTAATCAGCAATGTTAAGTGAGAAGGACGATACTGAGAAAATGTTCCATTTGAACTGGAGTTAGGACTCATAAATCACACTAGAACGTTGCGCATTACATTTGATTGGTGACATGCAGCGTGTTACCACATTGCTATTATTACACATTTTATTAACCTCTTAAGATTTAAAGAAGCTAAAAAAATAATCTTTTTTCCCCCAAACAGCTATATAAAAATAATTCATCTTAGTTTTGTTTTCACACACATCCAAATTTGATTTCCCACTCATTATTACTTCACCTAACTTTAAATTAAATACTCTCTCCCAGAATAACAATTCCAGTATATCATCTAACAATAAAGTAATAAATCTATATACCATATATTCAACACATTTTCAAGTTTTTAACATAAATTTTACAACTGTAGAAAATAAATGTGATCGTAATGTTTTAGACTGACTTAGTAAGAGGAATACCAATAAAACCAAACAAGTTTTATTATTTAACATAATCCCCATGCACAATAATAAACTTATTATAACATTCACAAAGTGAAAACACTTTTCTGTAGATAATCTCACATTTTCATTGCAGGCACACTTTGATTCAACAATTTTTGAGAGCAACCATTGTAATCTATGTGTTATGAAGCTGAGCATTATTGTGAAGTAGAAGCGGGAAGGTCCTAAAGAGTGGAGGCTAGTGAGTATTGTATGAAAACTGTAACTGGGCTGATCTAAGTAACTACAGACCAGTAAGTGTAAAAGGTATCACAGGTAAATTAATGGATGCAATTTTTAAGGAGAGGATCAAACAAAGCATGACAAGAAAAGGCATATTAGCAAATAGTCAACACGGGTTATAATGAGGAAGGTCGTGTTTCACTAATATCTGGAATTCTATAAGAAAGAAACCAAAGCATACAATAAAAGAGGTGAACATGGTATTATTTATCTTGATTTTTCAGTAGGCTTTTGATAAGGTACCCCATGAAAGGTTGGTGTTCGTACTACAGGAAGTAGGAACGTTTTTAGAATTAAGAAATTTTAAAAGTGGAATCCCTCAAGGATCAGTGCTGAGTCTGCTGCTCTTTTCAATATACATAAACTATCTGGACAAAAATTAGCTGGATAAATTTGGAGGTGATACCAAACTAGGTTGAAGGGAAAATGACGTAGAAATAGCTACTGTACATTCTTACAGAGAGACTTGTGTAGCATACAGGCTTGTGCAGATTTCTGGCCGTTTAAATTTTAATGTAAGAAAATGTAAAGCATCACATGTAGGAATCAGAAATAGTAGATTTGAAGATACCATGGGAGATCTGAAACTTGAAAGAATACCCTATCTGAAGGACCTAGGAGTCACAGTGGACTCAGCACTATCTACATCTAGACAGGGTACAGAAGGTTATCAAGAAAGGTAATAGGATGTTAGGGTATATATATATCACAAGGTATGGAGTATAAGTGAGATTATATAACCCATTAGTGAAGCCTCACCTGGAGTACTGTATTTAGTCTCCATATTACAGAAAAGGCATAGCAGTGCAAGAGAAAGTCTAGAGGAGACAGCCTAGGCTAATTTCAGGAATAACCAATACGACCTATTAAGAAAGATTGAAGGAAATTAACCTTTTCAGTTTAAGATAACGGAGATTAAGAGAGGATATGATTGAAATGTTTAAAATGAGTTTAAAATTAGTACAATAAATTCCACTTCTTACTTTAAAATGACTGAGGTGCCCGGGATTTGTTCCTGCCTTGTGCCCTGTGCTGGCTAGGACTGGCTCAAGTAGACCCCCATGACCCTATATTAGGATATAGCAGGTTGGATAATGACTGACTGACTTTAAAATGAACTCTTCATCAAGAACACAGAAAAACGTATTCAGGGCAAATTCCGCACAAATGTGATTTTTTTTCCCCCCCACACAAAGAACTATAGACACATGGAATAAATTACCAAGTATTATGGTGGACAGCAGGACTTTAGGGACCTTCAAATTTGAACTTGATATTTTGGACAATCTTATCAGGACATGCTATCAACCTAGGAGAACGGGAAGGACGAGTTTCTTGGGGTAAGTGGCCTGTTCTCATCAAAATTTTTCTAATCTTCTAAAGTTGACAGTTTTCCTCAACTTGACTGCTGGAGTTGTTAAAGCAATTCAATGTAAGACTACATGGTTATGTGAGCTTTGCAAGGCTTCTGATCAAAATTATGTAAACCCTCAGAATCGCAAAAACTTGTGGACATGATCTTGTCAGTACTTGCTTAGACTTTGAATTTGTTTAGGTTTGAAGAATAACCATGTTTTCATCTCTTTGTTGCATGAACTCTGAATCATAACTAAGTGTCCAGGTTTCCTCTCTAGTTATGAAACATGTTTAAATTTCTTCCAGTCCAAATTCGTCAATTCAAAATTCTCTTTACATCATTAGCTAGGATGATATTTTAGGACTAAACATTCTTGACACCCACTGTGCCCAGAACTGGCATTCAGGAAGATTAGATATGGATGATTCTTAACCATCTCCCACTCTATTTTTCTTCAATTTTCCATTATGGTTTTCTCTGCAGTCGCAATATTATCATCTGTGAAAACATTTTAATTTACCTTAATGCCAACTTACTAGATTTGGCATTAAAAAAGTAAACTAAACTAACTAAAATTTTGAATCTTCTTCGAAAGGTGTTCTAAAGAAAGATGAGACATTCATAGCAAAAAATGGCATTACAAGATAACCTCATGTGATCTCTTTGAAGCTACTACACTACAGAATATTTGACACCAACATAACTGACTTCCTGGTCCAATTAGCGTCAGGAATAATACAATTGTACAGTTGAATACAAAAAAATGATTATATCTCCCATTTGCTATTTTGGAAACTGTATCTTTCTTGTCAGATTACAGTTCAGCACATAATATAGTACACTGAAACAGAAATCACATTTGCATCTTGAAAGTTTTATTCTCTGTGGCATGTTTCAAATTCTTATAAGGTTGGCTCATCCCGTTAGACCTAATGGTTTGCAAAAATGGTCCAATGTACAGTAGACAAGCAAGAAATGTGTTCAAATGAGGTTCACTCAGGCTGTAAGAAACTTATTTACAGGTCAGCAAATGTTTGCTATAAGATAGTTGAGAGCATCTCATCATGAGGTAGAGACTCTTGTAGTGTACATTTAATTGAATTTCAGCAGAAAAAAACAGACCATCAAACCTATACATTTCTCTAAAACTCATTTATTTTTCTACACATTAATTAAAGAGAAATACAAAGTGATACTTTTGTTTAAATTTTAAGCCCTACTTTTCAGAAACACTTACTTCAGGCAGACACTTATTTACTGTCTGTTTTTTGTTTCCATTGTTAGAGTCTCAATTTTCCATTTCAGGCAAAAGTCTGCACTTCTGTCTTTTTAGATTGTTAATTTTTTGGTCTGCTTCTTGGTAATTTCTTCCAGTGCAGCTCCAATTTCATTACTAACAAAATACGTACAGCGCCTGCATATCTAAAAAGGCTTCTGACAAAAATCAGAGCTGTATGGTAAAATATGACTTTAAAAGCATACTTATTACTACACAGCATAGCCAATGTCCAACATTTTTCAGTCCGTTGGATCACTAGGATAATGCTTCAAAGTAACTTACTAGTTAATTATTGATGTATGTGTTTTTGGAATTGGGAGTTTAAAATATGAATTTTGAAAATCAAACAAAATTTTATTTCATTACATACATTTCTTCCATAATGTACAGTATTGCTAATGCATCACATATACTATGGTCTTTCTCAAAAAATGTATCAAGCAACTATTTAGTGTTTTATATTGGCAATTAATTTTGACTACTTCACTGATTTCACTTTGACATTAAAGACTTTATTTCTGTTGATTAGTGTCTAAAAATGCCAAATTAAATCCACTGTGATTTAATGTTATAGAAGAATAATGTGAAAACGTCCAAACGGGTGAATATGTTTTTTATAAGCATTATATAATGTTCACAGTCTTACCTTACAAGTTTAAAATGTTCAGTTTTAAACAGTAAGGTATAATTTTTGTCGACTGGTCATAAAAGTGACAGCAGCATTTTTGTTTGTTTGTTTCTTTGAATACTGGGCACTAAAAAAATTGTATACCCTCAGGTCAAAGAAGTAGCAGCAGCAAATCAGTAAAACTACACTATTTCTACACATTCTGAAAATATTCATGGCCAAATGGCAATACCAAATATAAAGAAGGAAAAATAATGGAAAAATATATGTATAATTTAGTTACATGCTTTAATGAGGTTGGCAGAGTTGGTAGTGGTGCCATCTTGCTGTGAATGATTCACAAGGGGCTTCTATGTGGAGTTGGCATGTTTGCATGATATTTCTCTGGAGATTCTGACCTCCTCATAAAGGCCAAAGATATGCAACCAAATTAATTGGTCACACTAGTTTTCCCTGGTGCATGTGGGCATGTTTGTGTGCACCCTGCAAAAGACTGATGTCAAGTCTAATTCAGGTTGCTTCTTATTGCGGCTAGGTTAGTCTCTGTCTCCCACATGACCCTGCCTGTAAAGAAAAACACTTGAAAACTTCTATGCAAAGGTTTGGAGAATAAACAGTGAACAATCCGTTTAAAGAAAACTAATGCTCATGTGTAACTATTCTAACTTTAAACAAGGATCTACATTTTTAACAAATAGAATGCTTACAAGTCAGCCTGAAATGTATCATTAGTCTCTAACGCCAAAACAGGTAGCATGTACACAACTGTCAAGGTAATTAAAAAGGCAACATTCACCTATATTTCAAAAGAATATCACCAAATGTATTAAGTTAACAAAGCAAGGGCAAATAACAGCTAAAAAATGACACTTATCTGCAAAATTCATAAATGTGCCTTTTGTATAACTATAATCATCATATTTCATGCTGTCATTTTACATTTAATTGCTCACCTTGGTACTTTTCTTCATAGAAGCCATCAGTATCCCACAGAGCGCAATACAGATTGTATTAAAAAAAAAAAAAAAAAAAGAAAAAGAAACACTGGGACCAAGGCCTGGAACATCAGGTATTTTGGATTGGAGCGTTTGACAAGTTAATTTTTTTGCAATTATACTATTTCAAGAATAAATGAGATTGTATGTCTTAATGATTTCATTTGAAACCAAATATAAGCATAAAATAAAGTCAAATAACAAGCACCTAGCCAGAACTTCCGGTTTAATTTTTTACAATATAAAGTTACTAATATCAAATAAGTAATACTGAAGTATGCTAAAAAATGATTGGCATAAAATTCTCTGGAAAAGAACAAGTGTTTTCTTCAAAATAAAAAGAATTACCTCAACTTTTTATCACATATCAAGTTTCTAAAACTCTAAACTTCAGTGAACTGAGAAACACAGAGCGCAATATTTATATTCTGCTCTTTCATTTGCAAATTTCAGTTTCATGTAAAGAACATTTAGGTCTGCTATAAGATACTACTAAAATCTGTAGAGTTTACTATTGGATAAAGAAATCGATGAAGAGGAATACATGGTGCAATGAGATCCAAAAAAAACCTTAAAATCTAATATAAGATTTGGTATTTGCCGTTTTTAAATTTACATATAAAAACAGTGGGCAAAATGAATAACCTTGAATAGTAAACAGATCAGCAGCTGTTTATTTCAATTTGCTGTTCCTCAAAGTGGTAAGTGCAAGCTATCAATTCAGACATATTGTAACAAGTGCTGATGGCAGATTTGCGAGTCTCTAAGGATGCTATTAGAAAAGGGGAAACCATGAAACTAGACTGGCTGAGACAACCACTGACCCAGTTAATAAAATTATGCTTCTGTTGAAATATATTTTAAACACACAGGTTGCTCTACGACAAACTACTACATGACCACACTGCATGCAAAAATCAGAAGTGCAACACTCAGAAAAACCCTAAAACTGAGGCTAAAACCTCCAGAAGCTAATCCAACTCATTAGGGTCAGAGGGGAGAACAAAGGACCAGCACTTTTGGTCACATGGACCTGAGAGGACATAAGACACCTTAAGTAGAAAGACAGTAGTTTATCATACAACAACTGAGCTCTGTCTGATAGATTACTCCAGGCACTATACAGAAACGATAAATAACTACATAGCCAAACTTCATTCTGTTAACTTGAGACTGGAAATAGAGACCAGGATGTCCATAGTCAAAACATCACTATGTCTAATTCTTGTTTTATTATAGGATAAAACTAAAAGTGCAAAGCATTTTATTACATACATTCTAAAATACATTCAAAAAGATTATGTATCTCAGACATTAATGTTAAAATTGACCAACTGGGTATCACTGCCAGATGGACAGAAACCAGCCTATACTGTATATAGGAGTCCATACATTTTTTCTGCCTTATTTTCCCTTTATTAAGTTATAGTTTCAGCTTCTCTATTGTCACAATGTTTGTGATGCTCCCTCAAATGGAAAGAAAAATGCATTACATTTTATTACTGCATATATTAAAATAAACATTCCAATAGCTTGTAAAGATGTTGGCTAGTTCCACAGGATTACCCATGGCAAGGGATGACGATCTAAAGTAGTAAAGGTGTTATTTTGGAAAAACTAAACTCCAGAATGTGTTGTTGTGATTTGATTACTACTGATTGACTGTTGTAAGCTCATTGCAGGTAGCAGTCAAGTTGACTTAATATAAATTAATTTTTCTGATGATGTTCACTTCAATGCACGCACATGTATAATGCAGTTGCTCATACAGAGCTCACTGCATATGAATACATACATTGATGCTTGACGCAAGATGCAACATGAATAATGCACAACAAGCAGAAGTAAGCTAAGGTGTAAAATGTATGTAAAACGTGATGACATAGAGGTGCTGGACATACTTACATATCCACTAAAACCTGTTGTGTAAAGGATATTATATTGTATTACAGTATATCACATTATATTATGCCACCTCACAGGGTAAGCATCCTAGGTTTGAATTGTACGCAATTTTCAAATGTGGCAATTCTGGTATACACAAAGCAAGACCAACAAAGACACAAATGCACGAGAGTGTCACATACATGTTCAGAATCCTGACGAACAACTGATGAAGAGTTTGCTGTTATTTATATCTAGCCTTTTGTTGTGTCACACAACAATCCCTATCATGAAAGATCTTTGTTTTACTGTTTTAAAACAATACATTTAGCTTTAACTTTATTTTTAAAGACAGAAATGCATGGTGACAATGAAGAATATCATCAAATGGCCAAAACTTCTGACCATATGTCATAGAAAAAGGGGGTCAGTGACTAAAATGTATGCTTGTATATGATATACATAAAAGTACTTGTAAACAGTATGCATGTACTTGTATGTCCATACATGCCATGTGTTGTACCGTTTCAGCAAGGAAATAACCTTTAACTTTTTTTCGTATATTTTTTCATATTATATTTATTCATATATATATTTATTATTAATTATTTATTACATGATTTATCATCTTAGTCAGAAGACAGCATTTCACTTGATTCACTGATAGTAGAACTACATGCTAGAGCAAAGCAGTATCATATTGAAGGATCACATGCAAATATACAGTATTAGCCGTGCCTGATATATAGTAGTTTAGTACTACTATCTGATAAGCTACAGATCCTTTTTAATCTGGATTGGAAAATTTTGTTCAGAAATATTGTTTAAACATCATTGACAGCTTCTCATATCCCCCTGCTTAATTAAAAGAAAAACATCATTTCCACTTGCAATGAGGATGGTAGGACTGTATAATGCGGATAATTAACTTAACCTTATCACTTAACTTTAAAGGGTTGCTTGAATGAGCCATGATAGGAGAGCTTTAAGAAACAGCTTCTGCTGATCTGTACCATGGCAAACTGAAGAGCCACGGATACTCATTTTACAAATAATTTTCTTTTAGTCTCCACTGTGCTCCCAAAACAGCTTTTTGAATTGGCAGTTCAGGAGGATTCAGATTTTCTGGAGGGAGCAGACACAGCAATAATGGGGTGGAAGGGGGAGGGGAACAAGGAGGAAAGAGAGAGAAGACAATTGATAGAAACAGTATAAATGTGATGTAACTAAGTAACAGGGCAACATCACCAAAATAACCGCGGGCCTGTAAATAAGGATGTGTATTTCTGAGCAAAGTCCTATGTCACCTCACTGTATTCTCATATTTACTGATTTGAGTATCCAAATTCTGGATGGAAATGGTCAGGCCTGTATTTAAATGTGGAAAGACATAAATCAGATGAAGAACAAAGTATCCCAAAGCAGGTCTTCACTTCTACATGAAAAATATGGTTTAGAAATGTATTATAGTAATGTATACACAATTATTGGCACTGCAAAATGTCTACTAACTGTTACCCATATGCCTAGGCAACACCATGCAAAGCAGTTCATGAGTTTTTATCTCACATTACAAGCTTCAGAAAAGATCGCTGAAAAGCAAAGCACATAGCTTCACTCCAAGCAGTCTGTTTTATGCCTTCTTTTTTATGGAAATGCCCAAATAGAAAAATGTGCAAGAATGATGGTGTTGAAGGTTTCACCAAGTCAGGCACTGACTCATAGAGGGGGATGATTATCAGCAAATTGTCTCCGACAGGCCCTAAGCCAGCTGAGGTAATGCAGCTGACAAAGTTTGATGCGCCATGCCCGTGTGCATTATGTTCACGTAGTGTGTGCATCTGGGCACCCTTTATGGCGATGCAGCAAGCAGCCAATCATTTATTCCACTCTAATTAGCACACATGTAAATCCTCACCAATCAAGCGGCTCACCGGGTTACTGTTGTGGCAGCCATACAGCAATCTGGCAAGGCATGTGAGGGGAGCTGAGGAAGGCACAATCGGGTTTGATTTGAACCTGTCGTTGCGCCACAGCAGGTCTTCTAAGTCCTGACTGCAACCAGCTCCTCCTTTCAAGTCCCATCAAGGGGCTACACAAGATAAAGGTCATCAGGCAGATCGCTGATAGGCCAAGATGCTTTGATTCCTAACAAGCACTAGTGGTACACCTGAAGTGACAACTTCCTCCCATAGCTCACAGTGCTTTGTTTGTGGCAAGAAAAATCCGGCCAAGCCAGTCAGATGCAGCCCAAAAATGTCACAAGTAGGATGAGCCATATGATAACTTATAGAAACACTGTCCTCCTGGATATGCCATACGATTCCACCAGTGACAGGAAATTATGTGGCAGATGCCCACTTTCAGCCAGCCTGATATTTGCCAAAGACAAAGACCCAGAGTGATGCAGAAAGATGCAATGCACAAATGTTCACTAATGGCCGTATTCTTTTTTTGTGTATTTAAATGTACAGTGAAGAAAAAAGGATGAACAAAAAGCCAATTGATGATTATATTCTCTTTGTCCATGGAGCACACATAGGCCACAGAATGACACCTTAGAGTCACATGTATTATATATATATGTCTCCTCTTGCTTGTGTGGGTTTTCCCCATAGTTGCTGTTTTCCATTCAAATCACTGAAAACAAACCTGTTAATTTAATGGGTTACTTTAAATTGGCCATTTGTGAGTATGAGATTGGGTGTTTGCATGAGTAAACCCTTGTTTACCTAGGATTAAGCAGGCGTGATACTCTCATGTTTATATACACACATACATACATAAACACAGTATACACAGTATTTATATAATGTATATCCTATCCTATAAGTGGTAGAAAAACCAAAGACAAAAAATAGACACACCTCGATGGTTTCAGCAAATGTCAGAAATTTAAATCCACCATTAACACACCTGAAACCCTAAACCTGGCTGTAAA
Organism: Polypterus bichir lapradei; assembly: GCA_026402145.1. Taxonomy (NCBI): domain Eukaryota; kingdom Metazoa; phylum Chordata; class Cladistia; order Polypteriformes; family Polypteridae; genus Polypterus; species Polypterus bichir. Next base: position 3,039,451 of record JANRMT010062845.1, on the reverse strand, counting down.
ATCTTAAACAAACACACACACACACACACAAATATACATTTAAATTAACATAAAGTAATTTTACACATATTGCAAGTACAGTGCTCATATAATTAATACAAACCTATTAAGAAGTCTTTTAACAAAATGAAGTGAATACACAAATAAACCTGCAAGATAGAGAAAATAAGATCAAACATGCACTTGAACAGTTTTAAAAGAGGTAGAGAAGGGCTGGGCAAAGGAAATAATTTTACTATCATACAAAACACAGATGACAAAGTAAAATATTTTGCACAAGCACAATCAAAGAAGGGTTTACAAACAAGAACCATACATTGAACATAGCAGACAAATCATTAATGAAACAAAATAACACAGTATAATATAAAGAAAGAATTTGTACATATACAAAATAGCCACAACCTTGCCTAAACCATCAGATTATCCACTCACATATGTGTTGCATGTTACTTCAGCACAGCAGAAAGTACATCACACAAAAGAACTCTTGAACATTAACAGAAGTGAGGTTTACACACAGTCAAGCACACACACTTCTTGGCACACATCTCAGGCAATAGAGATCAATTGCCGTCTAAACGTCTGGAACTCAATCTAGTGGTGCAGTGATAAATATTACAAAGAGATTTCAAAAGCCCACAAAATAGATGTCCATGAGACTACAACCATCAAACTACAGGACTGCGTGTGCCTTGCGGTAAAAATGCTCATGCAGCTCCGTCCAGAGATCAAACTAGATATATCATTTCAGAGAAAAACACCAGCGTAGGCCCCCTCCCTGAACAAAATAAAAACACAGCAGATATATCAGAGCTTGATGTGTACAGACAAGTGGGGAAAATGTATTCGGAAACCTCCTCCAGCGCTATGTCAGTTTTCTCTGTTTTATATGTGCAGTTAGACAAATAGGAATTCTTTGCTGAAGGACTCGGGTCAGCAAGTTTAGTTTTAAAGGCCACATGCCTACATCAGTCAAGTCTGGTATAAAACTGGCTGCAGAAATCTATTAGAACAATTGAGAAGAGCAAATTCCCTTTTTGCTTTAACAAAAATATTCCTGGCTTGAAGAATTGAAAGACATAGCATTCTTCCATCACTGGCTGTGGCCATAGACATGTAGCTGTCAAATAATAAATGGCTATTTGAGATGTGATGTGCAAAGGCAGTAGACTGACCTCTTACTCCTTTAATGGCCACGGCAACACATTAGCTGCTGTGAAAAACACTTCATATAAACACGCACTAACGATCAGCATGAATGAGCCAAACTATACAAAACGGCCTAATGAGTGCTGAATGACACAAAAGTTACCAGGGACAACAACTAAAACCTCGTATAAAGTGAAAGAGCTGAAATAACGAATCTAAAAAATAAACACCCTATAACCAAGCACGTCAACATCCTGTTTTATTTTAATCTCTAATGCAGAGGAGTGCAGACACAAAGAAATCACATTAAAAAGAACTCAGCCTAGGTTTGTTTTTAAATAATCAGGAAGGATGAAGCGTTTTATATACTGTAAAAGGGTTTAAACTTTAAATTTATCATATAATACCCTCAGATCTATTAACACATATACATTTGGGATACTAAACAGCAAAAATAATACATTTTGTACAAGTAAATGTAATCCATATGTACAGGTATATTGTCATATGTTTTTAGATCAACAGGCAAGTAACTAGAGGGCTGAACCTACAAAGTATAGATATATGGTAAGTACATACAAATACATACCGTGAATATTAAATGCTGTTGCCTGCATAGTGGATTACTGTTTTAGGGACATACTGCTTTGAAATGTATTCTTACTGTGAGAATATTCATCCATTTTTAAGACTGAACTGAACTGTGTACACACACGTATATATTTATATATGTGCAAATAGTCTACTATTGTTGATCTGCAAAATTCACTAAAGCAGTTTTTCACAGAGAATATGCTGTGCTTGCTGGAATGTTTTCCTGGAAATTCGCTGTGCGCCCATAGGACAATTTTTTTTCCCCAGATCCCCATGATGCTTTGCAAGACCAGTGTGACATCACAGAGCAGTTGCAGCCAATATTGGACAGGACAGCCCCCGAGTATATAATTCTGATAATAGCAGTGGGCTACAAATGATCACCAAACTTGCAAATACATTTAAACACAAAAAAGTTCACACAGAACAAAACTGGAAATGTGTCAGTGTATTTGTATCTTAATGCCTTTTAGTATTGACTTGTATGTGACCTGTGTTTAATACATGAGCCTGACTCTTTAATAGTATTAAGAGAGTGCTGTGCAAATGATCCAAACAGGAAGGAATGAAGAATCCGTGTGCTTTAGTGTTGTGCTTATTTAGTAATAGTGGCAGTGAACGAACAAAAGATTCAGGGAAAGAAAAAACAAACTGTAGTTTTTGGTTCAAGAGACGTTAGAGGCTGTTAATAAGATATGGGGGTGAGGGCAAGCCTCAGTGAATTCAGGCTTCCTGTCTGCTATCTCAGGCAGGCAGGGTGGCACAGTGGTTAGGACTACTGACTCATAGCTCAGGTCATATTTTTGGCTACAATATTCTGTCCAGCAAGTTGGCAGACATTTTCCTAGCCATTGGAAACACTTTAAAAGACAATTTAATCATTATAATACCCTCAAAACTAGTTCAGCTTCTTTTCAGTTGACTAAATGCATTTCACTGAATGTTCCTGAACATTTGCGCAATTTCACCAAATTCAAAAGAAGGCAAATTCAGTGGGGTTTGTTATCACAATAAACTACAAATATTATACATAAATATCCCAAAACTATGCATTGGTTTTATACATTGACAGACAGACAAAAGATTTGTAAATACTAATAAAGTTTCTGAACTTGCTTTCTCTAATATAAATTGCAAGGTTCCAGAGTGTATCATTAAAAGCAGCCACCACAAAGGTAATGAAGGCAGGACAGGACAGAAATCAATTTTAGTACATGCTTGTGACAGTGTAGTTAATTTAACTGTTAAATCAGTATCTTTCTGGAGTGTGGGTATCTCTGGAGGAAAAAGACCCAAACATGGGGAGAATATATAAACTTCACACAGACAAGGCCCCTGTCAGGAATCCAGACACAGTCCAAATTATGAGGATGTCAATGCTGCCTACAATGCCACCATTGCTACCTAGGAATATACTTAACATTTTAATACATAGGCACTAACACAAATACAAAGAATTGATCTGGGGCTATAAATTCATTTTGCTTAAACATCCAGAGAATTGATTTGGGGCTAAGAAGCCATGCTCCCTAAACACCTACCCAGTCTTCATGTATTTGGATTACTGGTGGAAACCCTCAATGACATGGGGAGAACATGCAAAATCCATGCAGGTGGGATCAGAGACATGTACCTCAGCCTCCTTGCTGCAAGGCAGCTCTACCACTGCACCACTGTACTGCCCCCTGCATAAATATCTAGTCTTTAAATATACCTACACACATTAGACTTGTATATCATTTTACTGTATATAATGTACAAAGTGTCAAATGAAAAGGTTTAAGTGTGTCCTATATACTGTATGATCATACCTGGACCCATAAACAATAAAAACTATAATATAAACTTTTTATATTGCTAATATGTATATCCCTATATCTCCCTTTTGACCAATTATTCTCTCCCTCTCTCTCTTATATACATGCACACACACACATATATATGTACTGTATATAAATACACACACATCCTAAACCACACACACACACTGATTATAACATTAACAAAGAAATTACATCAAATGAACAAATCAAAAAAAAAATATGTACACACATACAGTATAAATACTTTGGTATGTAAAACACAAACAGATTCTAAAAATCACAATAAATAAAACACATAATATTAAATTTGTAAAAGAAATACATAGGCTGTGCATAAAATATGGCAAAACCTTTTGGGTGAAAAATACTACAGTATTAATCACAGTACTTCAAATATTCCTCCTCTAAATATCAAAGCAAAATAGCTGTCACCGGCCTAAATTAATCAATTTCAAATTGAACAGAAAATTGTTTCCTACTTTCCAAAGGTACTGATTTGGAGCGATCCTGAAACCTCTGGAAAAGAATTCCTCAATTTAAAAAAAAAAAAAAAAGAAAAGAAAGAAATCTGAAGCCTAATTACAAGTAATTACAGCTTTTCATTTTCAACATGATGAAATAATTTGATTCTTTTAAGAGGGGTCTGGTTTAGCTCAAAATAGACAACTGCTTCTGCGCTGAGTTAGTACACTGCAAGACAATAACGATCATTCTCAAAAGAAAATCAGACATACATGTTGGCCATAAATCATAAAGGTAGTATTCAGACAAAATTATTTGTGTGCGCTGTAACTGCCATTCATCCTGACCCACATTAGGGAGATAAAATAAATAAACCATTGACAGGCTTGGCTGGAAAAAGAAAACGGTGTGACATTTCAAGAAAGAAAACATCAAAAAATTCTACACATTCATTACATACAAGTTTTGCTTGGACTTGTGTAAAACCGACAAGAAAATATAACCCTTCCCTATATTCAAGTGTGTGTGGGGGGCCTATAGTTCTCCTGCCTTCAATGTCGACTGGGTTTTCCTGGCAAGCTTTTCTGGCCTAGAATACTAGCCTATATTTAGGGAAACACCATCCTCCAAATCACTGCAGAAACAAGTGACCTTGACATATTACTGGGCATTGCAATCTTTCTTTTGCCTCTTCTGAAGAAAACAGTATTGACTTAAATTACCAATGTAAAAGAGACAATATATTTGCATATAAAATAACAGTTCACATTCCACTGAACTATGCCATTATGGTATAATACTTATATTATGTTTGCTTTAAAACTTGCAGTCTAATTTGCTTTTTCTCTTTCTGTCATTATTAAGGGTTTAACTCATAAAACTTTACAATGAGTCCAGATTTTCATTTAATATACTGAAACATTAAAACGCTGCCTCCTAGCAAGTAAATGTAGAAATTAATAGTTTACAGCATCACATAAAAAAAGCAGTCTTTAAAAGTAATTCTTGAGGGTAATGTGTAAAAGCAATAAACTGCACTAACCTATGTCATCACCTTATTAGCACTACATATTAGATTTATCTGAAGCTAAGTTACGAAAAATAACAATGTTACCAAGGGTGATGCTTTACATGATAGGAACTATACTATAATAACAAGCTGACTAACAAGAGGGGAACTGTCATGAGAGAAAGGCAAACCAATTTCATTGGCAAGACCACCATGACTAGAATATCAAGCACTACATTGATTTGATATTAGCTTACATTCAAAACAAAAAGAATGTTGCAGCTTTGATTATTCAACCCATTTGAACCATGCCGTCCATTTTAGTGCCATAATTATTTTATTTAATAATAATGTCAGTATTATTATTGTTATTATTGAGTGCACAACTAGACATTAATAAAGCAACAACCTTCTTTGACAATTGTAAAGGAAAACTTTTCTGTATTTCTCTACAATTCAGGGAGAACCAGGAATGAAAAGAAATGAGAGTAATTATAATTTACTTTGCACCAAATAGTAATCCCTATACTCTTTCTCAAATTAAACACACAGATTTCTCTTATTATACTCAGTCCTTGATACAAATTTTACTGATTAGCCGATTGCTTCTAACCATCAAAATGAGACTGATGTCAATTTTGAACACTAGGCATGACAAACTCTGCACCTAATTGTGTATAATAATATGCTGTGACCTGGAATTGAAAACCTTTCTTAACTATACAGTACATCTTGTTCTTCAGATTGTAAAATTTTGGCAATGCAAAACTGGAGTGTCAACAATCACCTCCACCAAGGCCACAATGTCTGCTGGATGTTACTACATTCATATCAGGCCCGTTAGAACCATTAACTGACCTGCTTGTTTAATTATACCTCTTACATCTCATCAGGCACAGAAACACAACTGTTTAATTCATGCAGTTCAGCCATAAAAAACTGAATGCTCACACAAATATATTCAGTGTCCTTTAGACGGATTTTAATTAAGTTAAAAATAGTTTTAGAAAGTCATAGCAGTTAGCACTGATGTCTCACAGCATGGTCCCCAGCTTAATTCTAGCCTCAGGTACCTTCTGTGTGAACTCTGCATATTAACATGACTTTACTCCATTGACTCTAGTTTTCATCCAACCTCAAAAAAAAACTGTTGGATTGGTTGATCTTTTATGAAAACATTTGTGTGTGTGTGTGTGGCCTGTGATTAACTTCTGTCCCTAACATTTTTGAATACCTACTTTCATTTATAATGGTCCAGTTCTCTACATTCCTTTTCTGTAAAATGGGAGTTTGGAAAACCGAGAGATAGATGGACAATTGTTTATTAATAAAAAATCAACATTGGCTGGAAATTATCAGGAACTCACACCACACATATACTTGTCTATTGTAATGAACAACAGTATTTAAAAACATAACAGAACATGTGCTTGGTAAAAGTACATAAGAGAAAGAATATAAATCAGTGTGAAAAATCTGAATTAATAAACACATCTTAAACAAGATGCTACTTAACCTCAGTTTATATTTGTCAATGAGAAAAACAAGCAGTAGCTACAGTCCTCCATTAACAGAGCTTGCTATTCCTGCTGCAGTTAGCTGTCCAAAAGTTTACAGTTAAAATGTTTCTAGCTCTACATGCTCCAAAAATGACACCCTGCATAAGTCAACTCAATTTAATTTTATATAGCATTTGGCAATATTTATTATTACAGAGTATCTATTCACAAGCCTAAAGTGTTGTATACAGTGACAAGTATAGCCTACTGTGCAGTTCACATAAAACATAATCCCCCACAAAAAAAATCAAGTAGAATCCTAAGAGAGACAGAGAACAATCCAGCTGTGTTGAGAAATCTGTGACAGGAATACAGCAAAAGAACACAAGAGAAAACATTTTTAACAAAAAATGACCTTCGGGTTTGCACAGCTCATCATTTTAAAATTACTAAATATTTCTAAGACAATAAAATATATAAAATGTATTCATCCCCTTGGAAGTTTTCACATTTTGTTGTTATACATAACTTAATCACAGTGGATTTAATTTGGCTTTGTGGCACTGATCGGCAGAAAAAAACTTTTTAATGTCAAAGTAAAAACAGATCTCTGCGAAGTGGTCTAAATTAATTACAAACATAAAAAACAAAATGATCAATCACATAAGTATTCATCCCCTTTAATATGATATGCATAAATCATCACTGGTCCAGCCAATTCATTTTAGAAGTCACAGAATTAGTTCAATGCAGATCACCTGTCTGGGGTTGCAACTGACTGGAACCCAAATGCCCCTATCCAGTTTGGGTTCAGTCAGTATAATGGAATACCCTACGCAATGAAGACAAAACAACAGTCCAAGCAACTCCATAAAAAGGTGACTGAAAAACACAAAATGAGGGGATGGAGAAAAGAAAATATCCAAGTCATTGAATATTCTTTGGGAGTCCAGTTAAATCAGTCATTAAGAAATGGAAACAGTATGACACAGCTGTAAGTCTAAATAGAGACGGTTGTCCACAAAAACTGAAGATAAATAGTGAGGGAGGCCACAGAGACACGTATGACATTTCCAAAGGGGTTACAAGTCACAGTCATTACAATTGGAGCAAGTGTGCAGACATCAACGGTTTCCAGGGTGCAGCTTTTTAGTCAGGTGGCAAAGAGAAAGCCACTGTTAAAAAATGCACAAATGAATGCAACAAAGTGAGAGAAAATATAGAGGAAAACCAGATGAAATCTGCAAGAAATATGTTCCTTGGGAAAAGATTTCTTTTCCAGTAAGTCAATGACCCTAAGTAATCAAATCTAACATGACTTAAAAACAACGTTAATACCTTTGAGTGGCCAGGTCGAAGTCCAGCTCTCAATTCAATTGAGAATTTCTGGCTGGACTTGATAAAGGCTGTTCACTCATGATCTCCCATACAACCTGACAGAGGTTGAGCAGTTCTGCAAGGGTTCAGAGTTTTGCAAGAGTCCAAACTGCAGAGTCCAGATGTGCAAAGCTGATAGCGAGAGACCTGTGCACACAGACTCAAAGCTGTTACGACTGTCAAAGGAGCATCTACTAAATACTGCTATATGCAGTTATTTTGTTTTTTACATTTTTAGTTAACTTAGACCAATGCAGAGATCTGTTTACATTTTAGCATTAAATAGTGTCTAAAAAAAGCCAAATAAATGCACTGTGACTGAATGTTATATAACAATAAAATATGAAAACTTCCAAGGAAGTGAATACTTTTTATAGACACTGTATTCAGCCTATTTCTGCTTTGTGTGTTTTTGTTTGTTGTCAATGCACTCTTAACTAGTGACTTCATCTTTATTGCTTTTGTAGTTATAGTTCAGCCTGAGAATATACAGGTGATCCACACAGTTTTTAGGATTAAAACACCAACTCAATATATAATGTTCTCCACTCTATTGTATATAATGTGTTACAAATTTTGATACTGATCATGGTGCAACACTTACATTACACATTAGATGTATACAAGGAATTTATTTATCTTTCCATAACTTGCATAACTGTACCCAGTTCTTACATCAATTAATATTGGTTTATCTCTAACAAAGAAAGGGCCTGCACCACCAAAGTATAATACTTGTTAATGTGGTGTAATGTTAGAGGTGATAAAGATAACAAATTCAGAAATTATATTGAACTTTTGTGAATTTCCCCTTGGAATTAATAAAGTATCTATCTATCTATCTATCTATCTAACTAACATTAAATTCATACTTTTCTTCTTCTTCTTCTGGGGCTAAGTCAGGCAATGGTTAGGGGTAATATAAATACTATTCATGTAAATAAGAATTATCTTTATCTGATAATGGAGTTGAACTCTATATGCATGTAGAAGACTGGAATATAGAAAAGCCCAAATAAACTAGCTCAGACAAGATCATTAATAAAACGTCTTTAGAAGACAGCAGACACAAGCATTATTATGACATGATGTCTGTCTATTGTTGACCAATTTACACTACCAGAGTTTTAAGAAATAAAAGTACTCCTGGTTGACTACAAATATGGATTTCAAACAAGTCATTTTATTTTTATGCAAATGCATTGCCCCAGTTTGGATCTGTTATACATGAAGATCTTTTACACTTTCTTTGTACTTACATATCTACTGCATTTGACTGATGTAACCCAACTCTGTTAGGAGCCTTGGAAATCATATCCAGCCTAAAGAAGCATCAAGTTTCTAAAGCTCAATTGAAAAGGCAGGGCCTACTGTCCCTTATGACAGGGTTAGTTGTTGCTTCCTGGGGGCCAGAAAACCAAAGTCTATTGACTTTTATACCATAAACACCCAAAGCATCCCATGTCAGGCACCTTGTGTGGCAACCTTAAAGCTATCAGGCACTCTCAGCAAAAGGCGATACATACAAAAATAAATTCTACAGAGTGTGTTTCTGAAAGAAAAATGAGTGATAGAGCAGTTAAATGACAATAGATTAAATGAATGGATTCTGTAAGCTTCATACTAGCTGAATGTGCCAATTATCATCAGTTTTATCCGTGGTTAATTCTCTATGTATTTTACCACACTTAAATACAGTATGAAATGAATGAAACTGCATAGGATACGGAACATATGGGAACAATTTTTTAAAACTGAGGTAAACATCTATACTACTCTGAAAGCTATTTTTATGTGTCATTTCTGTGACTTGTGAATATTAAAAGGTTTGTTTAAAAAAATGACAACTTGATTATTTTTAACATCAAATGTTATTACATTATATGCTAAGCAAAACCTGGTCCCACATTGCATGTTTAGGTCCCCAGAATAACTTTAATAGCTTTTAAAAGAAATTTCAATAGACAGTTTTATAGAGCAAATGTGTGGTATGAATTCAGGCACAAACAGGGAATGGAAAATGTGGAAACAACCTAAAAACAGTTGAATAATGTCTTCTTCTATAACTGTTTCCATCAGATTGAATGTATTACTCATTACAGAAAAAAAGAAACACTTCATATTCACAATCTTGGTCTCTTGCCCACCAAAAGAACCTGTATTATTATTATTATTATTATGCTGACTCCTTTATGCAAGATAACATAACATTTGAGAGATACAACTGGTTACCTTTATTTTGTTTTTACATTTGGAGCACAGGCAGGTGAAGTGACTTGCTCAAGGTCATACAGTGTCAGTCGCAGGATTTGAACTCACAACCTCCAGGGTTTGATCCTTTCTTCTCTAAATTTCAGACCCCTTAAATTGTGTAGATGTGTTCCAATGACTTCCAAACTTGAAAATACTGAATAGATCCTCATAGTTACCTATGGTTAACATTCCCACCCTATAATACTTGCAGATAATACTGCAAGTAAAAATTATTTTATTAATTAAACATTACATAGTGTGTTTTAAAGACAGTATTGTGGAGCAGCTGTAGCACTACTGCCTTACAAAAATGAGAGTGGGGTCCAAGTCCAGGGTGTTCCCTGTGTGGACTCTGAATGTTCTCCCCATGTTCAGGTGGGTTTCCTGGGGGTTATACAGTTTCCTTTCATAGTCAAAACACATGCAGGTTATGCGGAATGGAAAAGTTAAATTGGAACCTTACATAGGTGTAGGTGTGTGCGTGCGTGTGAGTGTGTATTCACCCTACTATGCGACTGTCCAGGGACTGCACCTGCCTTGCACCCGAAGCTTGCTGGGACAGCCTCCAGCTTCCCCACAACCCTATTCTTGGAGACTGACAGTATGTTTTAGGTAGTGCAGCCAATAGTGAATCAGACTTTTTTTGTTTTTTATCACATTTCTAACCAGAATTAAAGTGCAATCTCAAAGCAGTAAAACATCAGATACATTAAGAAAATATAAAAATTTACATTTATAAAAAAAAGTCTAATAATAATTCACAGGTAATTGTATAAAATTAATTGAATGCACTTTCTAAAACTTCTCGGGAACACTTGTTCAGAACTCGAAATGTCTCCTCCAAGCATTACAATTAATGTGCAGGCAATGAATGCTTATGCAAGCAGAAAATACCTTTACCTAACATCACCTGAAGTGATTTTAATTAGCCTCACATAAAATAAGCTGTTTCTTTAGGATTTGGATTTCCCAAAAGGCTTCTTGATTGTGACTATGGTCCGTGATAAACTAACAAAAGATACAAGAGAGGGATATAAAAAAATTTCTGAACAATGTGAAAGCCATCATTAAACACTGGAGGAAGCATGAACTTTAGCACAAGACTGCAAGATGAAATTTATTTTCAAAAACATTGAAGTCTACATAAAATGTTGCTAGAAATTCAGTTTTCCAAAATAAAATGGGAAAATGCCTTATGTTCTGTTAAGACAAAGCGAAGGATTTTAAAGCTTTAATTCCAAAAGATAAGCTTGGCACTAAGTTTACACAGACTCTCACCTAAACAACACATTTCAGGCCCAACTGCTTTCAAGCATGGTGGTGTCCCCACCATTCTTTTTCAATACTTCTCTTCAGTTGAAATATGTGTCATGGTTAGGATGGGAAGGAATTAGGTAGTGTCCTACTTGTGAGCATCAGGAATGTATAATACGTGATGGTGCTAAGAAACATGGATGGGGGGGCGGGTAAAAATGTGACACTGTTGCTAACCCAGTTTTCATTTCCTTTAGAATGGAGGAAAACATCCTGGAAGACATCTGACATCACTTCTGATCCTGATCTCTATATTCCCACCTCTTCCACTTCATCGGCTACTTAAAACACAGCATCCCTGGACATTTTTGTTCAGTTGGAATTGGCATTGGAAACTTTTAATTAAGTTTTTAATTATTTTTTACTAAAAATAAGCCTTTTTTGTCATCATTAAATATTGGTTGTTTAACGTTAACTTAAAATCTTTTGACGTGGTAAGTCTTAATGTCAAATTTTGGACCAAAATTTTAAAAAAGGAGTGTACAGGTTTAATATCCACTGGATATTTGCAAGCATTTGTCATAAAATGTGAGCATTAAATGTAAAGTATCTGGACAAAAATGTAAATAAGCACAATTAACTTCTGAAAAGATTGAAATCTTTCCAAGTATCTGACCACTTTTGCAAAGCAATGTTTATTTTAACAGTATATATAGATGATAACAGCATAACGGTCTACATACTGTGTTCTTCATATTTTTTGCATATTTCAGCATGCAACTAATGTTCTTCTGCTTAAATGCAAACTGTGTTTCTTTGTTATGGTACTTGTACTGTGTTGAATGTCAATAAGGTTCAAATTGATCTAATCTAATCTGAGGTTTGTTTTGAACCTATAAACTTAGAGCTTTCTAATTGAGGAAGGTGGACAACATATTAAACTCCTTCTCTAAAATCATTTATACACTGGCAACTGGCAATGTAAAACAGTAACAGGAAAAGAAAAAGGCACCTCTAAAATGAATGAAAATGATTTTGAAACCGTAAAAGCTATAGTGCAAAAAGCTCTGTGATTTGATGGATGTTGATTAGTGTTTAGTCATACTAAAACTAAAACGGCCATCCAATACCAGTTTATATATTTGCAAAATGAAAACTAAATATCTACAAGAGAAATAAGCCTGCATGGCTTCAATTTAAGCAATGCAATATTTACGGGATAAAATTGCTGTTGCAGTGCTATTCAAAATGCAAGCAGAATTGTATTGTTGTAGTCACAAAGTCTTAACTCCTTTGATCGTCCAACAAAAATAAAATATATTTATGCTATAGAACAATTGATTTAACTTTTCACCTAAAATATTAGCAGTATTGAAGATTTACCTACTAATATGTTTTTAAAACACCAAAACTTTAAAAGTAAAGAAAACAGAGAAAATTACCTTAACAAATAACCATCATGATTGCAGCCACAAAGGGCTGCACACACATGCCAGAAGATATATGAGGTGTGAAAGTCACCTGCACGTTACATACAGCTTAATAGTAACATGCTCAAAAATGTCAATAACTAGCCATAATTTACTTGGGAAGTTCAGAAAAACAACAGAAAACAAATATTTTATATACTGCTGCTTCTAGGTGTTTATGTGAGAATCTTTAAATATCATTAACTGTTTCATCAATGTATCTGTCATATACTGTCTGATCAAGGCACCTGTGACCCCTGAGACAGTCCAGAGGGCATATAAAGGCAATGTTACCAAAGCTGGTGTCTGCCCCCACCTCCCTGTAGTCTACTCAAGGTCATCCTGCGGCATCACAGAGGTCGCCACTTTAATAACACACAACAGGGATTTCAGAGCATCAACCAGTAAATAAAAAATAATAAGATTGAAGCTAGATGTCTTTTCCTACCTGTCTTCAGTGCAGTACCGTGGACTAGTAACAGGTAAAATGAAACATAAAAAGAGCAATGCCCCTTCTGGCAATATTTATTTAGCAATTAATTATTAGTTTATTTCTTTATATTAATTGTAATCAAGCAAGTAAAACGGTTCTACCAGCAGTATTATTTCATATTTTTAAAACAAATGACAATTACTGTAATTTAAAACTCCAGCTGAAGAAAACAGGTACTAATAAGGATGACTGTTTATATAACGAGAAATCAATAACAATTTAGAATTCAGTTTAGTATGATTTCTTAATAAGAAGATAAGAATAATGAACAAGTAGGTTAAAGCTGCAAGTGATTGTGGGAGCACAATTTCTTGAATATTTCCCAAATTTAGTTTGAAAAGTTCATTTTGTAAACATTTTCAGTGAAATAATTAAATTAAAATGAAGGAAGACTACAGTTAGTCTTACAACTATGGGCTTCTAGAATGGCTAAATATATTTTCATAAATTTACAAATTCAGAATGCTTATGAGACAAACAGAATTAATCATTAGATTTTTATATGCAGTGATCTGTTTTGTGGAAATCAAGGGAAGATCTGATTTTCATTGAATGTAGTACTTTAAATGACTCACTGGATACATAACCTTTCATTAAAATTATTAAACTAATACAATGTGACTTTTCTTAATGAAAACCTTTGTTATTATCAAAAAGAATTGTAAAATCTGAAGCATTTACTGTGCAAAAAGAGGATTCCTGAATCCTTCAGCCAGTTAAGCAATTTAACTAGCAGTTATGTGGTAGTCATGCCAATCTAAATTGGCCATATATGATTGAATGTGGATGAGTGTATAGGGTGGACTGACACTCCATCCAGAGCTGCTTCTTCCCTGGTTGCTTCCAATCAAAGCATTTAAGGTTTCATACGGGTCATTAATTTTCCTGAAAATTATCAAGCTTTTCTCTTAAATATTGTTAGTTAGAATATCATATTAAAGGTGAAGGTGTTCTAATGAGATTGCCCTGAAGTGAGGCTTTAAATCAGCAAGAGATGATATTTTAATAAGATATTTTGATATCAACAGTAGTTTATTTAAGATGCAAAAGAAACAAATATAAGCTTTATAAGTAGTGTTTTTTTTACCATTCTCATCCAAATATATAGGAACTGACTGCTACAACTTACTTACTTTTCAAAGCATTCGCAACACAAAGATCAAAATGCTACTAAAATATTTTAGTGACTTGCTGTCTATGTTGACGCCTGTTATTTGCCAGGCAGCAACACAAAGGATTGGCACAGATCAGGCTTTTAGCTTCTAGTTTGTTTAATTATCTACAATACATTTTCTCTGCAATGACAACTATGCTGTACACCTATACTAGTATTATTTCATTAACAAGCACAAATGATATAAGCAGAGAGGTTCAACCTGTTAGCTTCATGTTTGTTAAATGTTCTCAAGTCACCGTCAGATCACCTTCTGACAGGAAATGTTATAGAAGTCTTCATTTACAATTTTAAAAAAGACAGTTTTTTATTTAAACTTATTAATTCTGAAAAATGCTTCAAGTACCTACTAATTTCTGTTGAAACATATATTGCATTGGACCCATTAATATAACAGCTCTGCTCTCATTAATTCTGTCGTTATCAAATGCACCCACTTTTACCTTCATTCAAACCTAGCAAGGACAATTGACATTAGAAAGTCCATAAAGAAAAACAAAATTGTTGTATCCTTTTGACTCAGTGTGGATGGCTTCCATCAGAATATACATTTTATTTACAACATAATTAACCTATTAGTATAAGCCCCTCACCACATTAAAAGAAAGACACAGCAGCACTCGAAGCTGTTCAGAGGAGAGCAACTAAATGCATTGCAGGACTTAATGGCATATTCTACTATGACAGACTCAGAGAATTAACCCTGCTTGGTCTCAAGCAGAGGACACTGCATGGGGACCTAATCTAGATCTCCAAAATTTTCAAAGGCATTGATAAAGTAGAACCAGCAGAATTCTTTCAACTTAACAGTGAACCACATACTTGAGGACACCAGTAGAAATTAAGGGGAAGTGCATGTACTGTAGGACTGAAGCCAGACAGCATTTCTTTACTCAAAGAGTTGAGGGAATATTGAACAAACTACTGAGAAATTAAGCTAAAGCAGAGACGTCAACAATCTGTAACAAGCGTCTGGATAAGATACTAGGGCAACATAGGTATTAGCTATACAGACAAGCTTGATGGGCCAAATGGTCTCCTCTCATTTTTCAAAATTCTTATTAATTTAACTTAATAAATTTAATAAATTTAATTTATTAATTTAATTTAACTTCTAATTTACCACACAATCAAAGCCAGCCCTTTCCATAACTTTTCATTTAATATGCCGCAGACCTCAGACACCCGCCAGTACAATAAATACTGTGCATCAACATTTTTTCCAATCATTGATCTGGTCCCATAGTTTTTACTTCTTTTCATCTTTAAAATAGTATCAAGCATTAATTGATAAACACCATTTATTTCCAGCCTTAATTTCTTAATTTTCTGTCCTACCTGGCCATCGGACATTACTTTTATTCTATGTTAATTAGTGTTCCCTAATTTTAAATCTTATTTATTTTGTCTTTTTTCTCTTTCTTCATCATGTAAAGCACTTTGAGCTACATTATTTTTATGAAAATGTGCTATATAAATAAATGTTGTTGTTGTTAATTTTTTTCAAGTCTAATGATAAACATGTTCTCTTACAATACTGAAACATGCTTCTTGCTTATCACTGTGCTCATATGGCTATTCCCTGAAGCAATCTCTTGAACGAATACTGTCCATTTAGTTATCTTAGTGCTGCACAACGCATCTAAGGATTTTTAGTAGTTAGAGGTAAAGTTAAATGCGCGGGTAATAACAGTGTTGTGAACTGATTTTTAATATCCCAAATTTTCATTGGGGTAAATTCCAGTGTTGATGCCTAAAGACAAAGATGTGCTATACTAAAACAGATGGTCCAACATGTATTAAAGTAGCACAAGTGTATTTTTGGAGGTTGTCTGGTCAATTCTAGACCCATAAACTGCAGTCTTGGTCCATTAATGCCTAACTGTTAATCACATGGCCGTTTACTCAATCCACACCATTCTGAGCTAGCTATTTATAGCCTGACATTGCTCCAGTTTTAGTGATACAAAAATAGGTATTATATTGTTATGTAAAACACTTTTAATAAAAACATTACATAAAAAAAACGAATGTAATTTTCAGTATATAGATTGGGTAAAAATTAGGAAATCATGCAGAATGGCCCTATGTGCCTGGGATAGTGTGTCTTTTGCCTGTAACTCTTAATAGTAACAGAACATTTAAAAAAAAAAATATTGATTAGAAACAATGTGAATGGAATGATGTTTTAATTTATTTTAATCTGAAATTAAACAAAATACTATGCAAATCCAATCCAAAGAAAAATCATTGGCCAGTGGTAAATATTAACTTTACAATCAGGGAAATGCAGTAATTAATCACGGAATGTTTTAAATGACATAAAACTTAATTTTGTCTTCTTAACTTCACAATCACCTTGAGTTGCAGTCAGATTAAAACTCCTAAGAAACTGATGGGTCTATTACAATAATAAATGGATAACAAAGACAGTTATATTAAAAATGACATTATTGCCCTAAATAAAAAAGATTTTATTTTTTTATTTTTTAGTTTGTAGGTTTGTGACAGAACAAAAAACACAATGAAAGGCTGATCTGTCCCATGCCAAAGAACAACGTGATAAGAAGTAACAAGATATAAAATGGTCTGACACCCCTTTCATGCTTCCAGTCATAACAAAGCTCACAATCTGTAAACGTAGAGAGATCTGTCTGTCTCCTCTCACAAACCTGGAATGTAGATGTTACAGAAATACAGTTTCAATTCACCTGGCTGTTTGATGCAGCGTACTCACACATGACAACACATTGATTTTACTTCTACCTCCATGCAGACATCGATGTAAAGAAATCCATTAGGCAGACAATTCTCATTTCCATTGACTGACAGAGTGACAATTGAATACTTTTCACCCTCCAAACTGACTGACAGCTCGACACCTAAACAAGCCTTCAAGTTGCTATAATAGTTTAAAACACTTTCAATTACTTGAGTCAAACAAATCCACAATACTCCCACATGAATGCATTTTTCCAGCCGTTAATCCACCCCTCTTGGTTTATACCATCATTTCAGTAATATAGGTCCTAAGTAAACATGCCTCAAACAAAGGGCAATATATTCTACATAAATCAGTTCAGCAGACTTTGGGGTTCTTTATTGTCTTTACATTTGTGGAATTACAACATACACAATTGTTAAATAAACTTTCACCTTTAAGAATTCCTGTTTATTCTGTCTATAAAGGGTCAAAAATGTTTTGTGTGTGGAAAATGCAACAGAGGGGTGTCCTGCAGTACAAATGAAAGTTCATAAACCTGCCAATTGGTATGGAGATATATATTCATTCATATTAGATTTGAATCCACACCCTGTCATTGTCTGGATGCAATTTGCATGCTATCCAAATGTCTGTGCTTTCTTATGAACGCTCAGGTTTACTCCCACACTCCAGAAGACAGGCAATTGATGCCCTGTCTTGTGTTAGTCCCTGCCTTGTGCCAAATCATGTTTGGACTGGCTCTGGCTCTCCTACAACCTAGTAGATCTGTGCATGTTATGATGATATGCCATAGTTCAACAACTAATTAATGGACAGATATTGTTGGGCTCCATTTATATGTTATTCTGTCTGAACCACATTTTTCCTGTCTTCTTAAACAAATCTGTGTCTTTATGATCACTCACTACATAATTAGAAATTTGTAAAGTTTTTAATTGTATTAACCTGTGAACTTGTCACAATAGTGTGACTGCACTCAGTGAAGAGCGCTATAACTTGCCAACTGTAAGTGTATGCTTGTTAATGCTCCCCCAAAGATGGACTAGTGCACCTCTTTGTTTTTTGTATTTTCAGATGCTTTTGGAATTTCCTTCAGCTATCTACAACCAATAGATTAAGTGGGTTCAGTACATTGATATCATTTTATATATAAATTTATGAAAATATACCTTTTATGCAGAATCCCTAATATAAAAGGCAGAAATGATTGGCAGCAGTGCAGTAAAGCGATTTATTAGCATGGTAATTAGTCTTACTCTCATCAATGAATTGCACATTTTAGAACTAAGCTCTTAATTTAAACAAAACAAGTATCTCTGATTTCTGCTCATTTATTGAAAAGGAATTAAGTGACAGAGTCAATCAAATCACCAACTGAATATCTTTAAATATAGGCTCAATACATAAAATCAAACAAAGCACAGTAACTGATAAGAAATATTTTTTTAAAGTCATAGAATCCTACCCTTATTACAGATCTTTTCAAAGTTAAAGTTGCAAAACTCATGGATTTATTCTGAAGCTGCTGGTTTTCATTCCAATAATTACTTAAAAGATAAATACATGGGTGCCACGGTGGCACAGTGGTAGCGCTGGTGCCTCGCAGTTGGGAGACCCGGGTTCGCTTCCCGGGTCCTCCGTGCGCAGAGTTTGCATGTTCTCCCCGTGTCTGCGTGGGTTTCCTCCGTGCGCTCCGGTTTCCTCCCACAGTCCAAAGACATGCAGGTTAGGTGGATTGGCGATTCTAAATTGGCCCTAGTGTGTGCTTGGTGTGTTTGTGTGTGTCCTGCCCGGGATTGGTTCCTGCCTTGTGCCCTGTGTTGGCTGGGATTGGCTCCAGCAGACCCCTGTGACCCTGTGTTCGGATTCAGCAGGTTGGATAATGGATGGATGGATGGATAAATACATTTATTAATTTAAATTATTGTTTATTCAGTCACCTTATTTCACCTTTTATCCTATAACTGATGGTGATATTAACTTTTCTAAGAAATCCAGAAACTTTAGTACTGTAATGTATCTATGATATGCTATTTTCCACAACTTTTACAAAGTGCAAAAGAGTTGTTTAATATGTTATTTTTTTGCTTGTCAACAGTATACTCCATTAATTACTTTCAAATTGTTTTCTTTAGAATGACAATAAACCATAAACAGTAGTGAAAATGAAAATGTGTTCTAATCAGGTGTGCTTCTTTAGCACAATTCACACTGTACAATTATCTTTAAACAAAAGCCTTAGTAAAATAAATAAGACTATATAACTTTAGCCAGAATGCTCAGGACAGCAAATACTATATTCTACTAAAAGCAAGCAAGTGCTAGAGAAAATCAAAAAAAAAAAGTTCCAATTTCATTTTTTGATTGACATGTTAAAAAATCATTTGTTCAACTACAGACCTAATTAATAAACTGATGGAATTAAAAAAAAAAAAAAAAAAAGAAACAGTTAATAATATCGTCCATTCAACACTGAAAACTAACTTCAAAATGTCACCTGATCTATTTACCAGTCCCACTCAAAGAAACCAGTAACTCAGAATTAAAGATTTAATGAAGCATAACAGTATCATGAGATTTGATTGTGCACACACTAAAGTGCTATTCACTGCATGCATAAACAAATGGTACGTTTACAAAAAAAATCAGAAATGCAAATTTTTCAAAGTTACTAAGATTAGGCTAGTGTTAAGGTAGTTCCATTAAGTTATAATATTTCATTATGCATCGCACTTTAAGTACAACATGGAAAAAATGCAATGCTGTAATTTATAATATTGTGAGCTTAAATAACATCTATTATATATATATATATATATATATATATCTTCATATACATTACGCTACCGTGGCTGTCCATTTGTCTGTCCAGGATTTTAAATCACCTGTAGCTCACAAACCGTTCAACCTATTGACCTGAAATTTGGTACACATATACTATGTAACGTCTAATATTCGCTTTCAGGGTGATGATTGACCTCCAAGGTTATTCCTCTTTTTATTTCATATGTTATTGTAGAATCGACTCTCAGCATGTGTATGGGCGCTGTTCTAATCCCTACCGCGTTCGCCGTCACTTCCCCTACCTTCATATCTTAAATCATTCTTGAGGCAGATTGAAGTCTTGAGTGCCAGCTTAAGTGAAAAATTAAGGAAAACATACTAAGTAATTGCAACATAAACACTGAGTTAACCAGTTTTAATGTGAAAAGATGCCAATGACAGTAAAGAAGAAGCAGGCTGCTATAGTGGAGAAAAGAAGAGCTAATCAGGAAGCAGCAAGCGCATCAACCTCTAAGCAAACGAATGGTAAAAATAAAGAGAAAGAGGATGAAAACTAAGAATGCTCAAGTCAAGTGTATTAAATGTACGTTATTGTGCAGTGCGCCGTTACTGGTATATATATATATATATATATATATATATAAAATCCAACGTCTGTTTGAATTTCACGAGAGAAATACTTAGCGGATTTAGATCAGATTTTTTTTTTTCTATAATTTGCTTTAACATTCCGGTTGATTTTGCAACCTCTCTCATCATGTTCAGTATCATAGTTCATTTGCAGTGCTGATTTATTTGCGCGAATCCAAGAGAGACGCAGCAGGCCGAGGAAAGGGGGGCGGAGACCTCCTCACTCACCTGCCAGCCTCTGGACGTGTCTTAAATCCTCTTAGTTAGCGAATGAGAGAACTACTTAACGGATTTAGATCTGCTTTTTTCTAGAATTTGCTTGAACATTCTGGTTGATTTTGCAACTTCTCTCATTGCGCTAAAAATCAGTTTACTTGCAGAAGCGATATATTCGTGCTAATCCGAGGCAGAGGCTGTGGGCCGAGAGGAGGGGGAAGCGTGACATCAGGAGTAGGGAGCAGGGCAGGGCCCCCCTTGCTGTCCTGTTTCACTTCTATGCGGGCGAAGCCGCAGGGGACGGCTAGTACTATATACTATATTTCCAAACTTCAATAGTTTATATTCATTTTACAATGAAAATACTGCCAGCTTAACTGCCTAGCACAGGTTCACATAGTGAGTCAGAGGTGGGAATAGATCTACTGACATCGCTCTTGAAAATTCTAGTCAGAAGGGATGTCAGACTTGACAAATGGAGTTGCTGATCTCGCCGCCTACGGATGTCAGATGACACAACTAGGGTATGACAAGTTACTCAACTTTCTGACCACTTTCCAGCACAGTTTCACATTTCCAAAATACTGCAAGTTCACCCCTTTATCGAGAGCTAATAATGTGCTGCCCAAAAGAGCTGGTGCTATACAAATGCTTTCCAGGTACAGAGAGTTAAGCCGCGATCTCTGTCCATTTTTTCTTCATTCTGTCACTACACTTAAAACATGACACATCAGAAAGATAAACATCTCTTCTGTTTTTGAGGTCCATAACAGTTGTGCTACTTATTCTTTGCAACTGAATGATATTCACTGTATTTCTGGATGAGCACTTATTGTTTGTCAGCCCTTGCATTCAAACAAGTCCATCCCTATGATTTAAGACAAATTCAAACCTGTATGATTTTGTTAGGGCGATGCGCAAATTGATTGGACTGAATTGCTGGGGATGTCAGATTATATGACCAATGCTCACAGCAGTTTGCTGTGACTGCCCTTGACTGGCTAAAAGTATATAAATGAAGTCTGTGACAAAATACCACTGAAAAAAATTGTGTAATGTGACAGAAAATTTAGATGGTTAGCTAAACTGCAAGCTAAAAAATTATATCCTTCTGCTTTGTTTTAACAAAAGTATCAGTTATCAAAATTGGTTACATTTAGGAGCCTTGCAGTAAGGAGACCCGGGTTCGCTTCCCGGGTCCTCCCTGAGTGGAGTTTGCATGTTCTCCCAGTGTCTGCGTGGGTTTCCTCCGGGTGCTCCGGTTTCCTCCCACAGTCCAAAGACATGCAGGTTAGGTGCACTGGTGATTCTAAATTGTTCCTAGTGTGTGTGTGTGTGTGTGTGTGTGTGTGTGTGTGTGTGTGTGTGTATGTACGGTATGTGCCCTGCGGAGGCCTGGCACCCTGCCCAGGGTTTGCTTCCTGCCTTGTGCCCTGTGCTGGCTGGGATTGGCTCCAGCAGACCCCTGTGACCCTGTAGTTAGGATATAGTGGGTTGGATAATGAATGGATGGTTGAGTTACATTTAGGGCTGGTTTTCAATTAGTCTATTACTGAATTTTTTTATTTTTTTTTTTTTTATTGCTCAGAGTTAACTTTCATCACTCAGATCATGCATTTAATTGCTGATAAAAGACCTCCTAAATATTCATGGAAGTTTAATAGATACATGCCAATTGATTCTGATACATCTAACAGGAACAGGCACAGTCTGAAAATGTATAGTTTATGAATTCAACAATTTGAAACTGGAGACTGCTGGAAGTTAGTGTTGATTTTTAAACTATATTAAAATGAAATACTAGAGAAGACTACAAGTCAACTTTTACAACTGTTTGACTACAGCTGTTTCATTAGCTACTTGACTCTTTCAATTCTTTCACACCTGTCATTTACGGTGCACAATTAAGAAGTCTAGTCAGGTATGTTTCTTTTTTTGGACATGGCAAGCTTATTTAATAATAATCATATGAGCTTTAATGTGAATTTTCAGATAAAAATCTTATTATTTAGCATCACAAGCCGCCTTTGAAGTAGACTTCACATCTAATAAAGGAGTACTTTTTGAAAGATGAAAAAATTAAAATCTTCGTCACAGTAATTGTACTTAGCTTGAAGCAAAAACAAATACTGTTTAGAAAAATGTGAAGATAAATAATAAGACTTATTCATGAGAGCGAACAATATATTATTATCTGCATTTGTTTCCTTTTTTAAATTAATTTTGAATTCATGTATATTTTACTAAGTGAAAGTATGACAAGTAGAGGGCACACTGAAATCCTGAACTAAAAGTGTAGTGAGGAAAAGTAGACTGAGTTGGTATGAAAATGTGGAAGGAAAGCCAGAAAATGACATGATGTCAATTCCTACTTTCTGCATGTCTGGTTTATGCACAGACAAAATTGTATAATTTGCTGTTAATGTCAGATTTTTCTGCATTAACTGTGCATATGCTGAAAACAGCATATGCACATCACATACTCCACAAACAGAAACACTCACGTTCAAAGTGGACTGCAACAATACACTCCAAGACAGAGAATAAAAGAATTACTATCTACTTTGCATGAACCTATAGGCATGCACACTTCATGTACAGTTAAGTATGAAGGAGCCCTTAGCCATGAGGAGCGCTGTGATGTATATTCAAGGGATGAAACTAAGAGGAAGTCTACAAAAACCCTGATTGGAACTAGAGGGAGATGATATGAGAAGAAGGTCTCTCATCCCCATTAGACAAAATGAATTGTTTCACAGTTTAATTTGAAATTCAACATTTTTTCCAATTTTGACAACAGCAATTAAATTAAAATAGTAAATAACTTGGTAATAGATTATATCTGTCTTCTGCATTTGTTTAGCTGGCCAGGAGAAACTTAAATGTATGTCTGTCTATCTATCCATCTACAGTATATTTACATATTAACTCACCAGCCACTTCATTAGGCACACCTTGATAGCACCGAGTTGGACCCTCTTTTGCCTTCAGAACTGCCGCAATTCTTCTTGGCATTGATTCAAAAAGATGTTGGAAACTTTCCTCACGGATTTTGGTCCATATTGTCATGACATCATGCAGTTGCTGCAGATTTGTCAGCTGTACATCCTTGATGCAAATATCCTGTTCCACCACAACCCAAAGGTGCCCTATTGGATCAAGATCTGGGGATTGTGAAGGCCATTTGAGTACAGTGAACTCATTGGTATGGTCAAGAAACCAGTTTGAGATGATTTGAGCTTTGTGACATAGTACGTTATCCAGCTGGAAGTAGCCATCAGAAGATGGGTACATTGCGGTCATAAAGGGAAGAACATGATCAGCAACAATATTCAGGTAGGCTATGGCATTTAAACAATGTTCAATTGATACTAAGGGGCCCAAAGTGTGCCACAAAAATATACCGTATACCATTACACCACTACCACCAGCCTGAACCACTGATACCAGGCAGGATGGATCCATGGTTTCATGTTGTTGATGCCAAATTCTGACCCTACCATCCGAATGTCGCAGCAGATGTCAAAAGTCATCAGACCAGGCAATGTTTTTCCAATCTTCTATTGTCCAGTTTTGGTGAGCACGTGTGAACTGTAGTCTCAGTTGCCTGTTCTTAGCTGATAGGAGTGCCACCCAGTGTGGTCTCCTACTGCTGTAGCCCATCTGCTTCAAGGTTTGACATGTTGTGCATTCAGAGATGATCTTCTGCATACATCAGTTGTAACGAGTGGTTATTTGAATTACTGATGCCTTTCTGTCAGCTGAAACTAGTCTGGCCATTCTTCTCTGACCTCTGGTATCAACAAGGAAATTTTGTCCAGAAAACTGCCACTCACTGGATATTTTCCCTTTTTCAGACCATTCTCTGTAAACCCTAGAGATGGTTGCATGTAAAAATCCCAGTAGATCAGCAGATTCTGAAATACTCAGACCAGCCTGACTGGCACCAACAACCATACTACATTTAAAGTCTTTGGGTCTGCAGGACAAATTCCCGTCAGAGTTTCCAAGCTCCTTTTGATGACATGAGAAACTGTACTCACTGAGACACTGGCTTTCTTTTTTCAATTTTCAGAAGGAAAGTCCTATATGTTTAAGTGTTATAATGGTCTGTCTGTCCTCCTTTCTTAATGGACTTTTTCTCAACATGAGAGCAATATACAGTTGAATAGTGACCAAATAATACTTCAGAGGGTTTAGCAGCATAGTTTGTTCCAACAGTGATTTTATACAGACAAACTGATAATAAGTAATCAACAAAGGTATTAGGACAACTGTGGGAATTGTTTGGACCAACTTTCAATGTTTAATTAACTGTTGCTACAATAAAGCTGTAAGTTGTCAACAAATTACTTGTTCCCTGAAAAGGCATTTTTGGTATAACTAAATATTAAATGATTTTTTGGTTTTGGGGAACCTAAACTTTTTTTAACCTCTGAAAGTTTGCTGAGTGCCTTTGTAACATTTCAGGTTAAATATACATACACTCACACACAACATACAGTATACAGCATATACAATAGGATGTCAAAAACATCAGTGCCATGGTTATTTGCTCTGCATGTCAATTAGTACTGATATCTTGCGGCAGCAGTACTGATCAGAAGATGATGTATTATCAGTCTGTAATCAAAAAAGGATCAGACCTAACAAAAACACTTTACCATGAGATGTTCAAATAAAGTAGATTAACAGAAAAAGAGAAGAAGTGTCAGTAGTGCTAAGACTTTGATTCTAAGTTATACAGTAAGGAGACAGCTACATTTTCAAGTGAGTACTGAATATGTAACAGGCTGAAATCATAGCCATCACAAAGGAGTTCAAAAAAAGAGATCAAGTTACAAATCAACCATTTTACCTTCAAGGTCATGAAAGTCTTAGAAAAAGTTAAGCTTTGTGCTAAGAATGTGAAGGCCAAACAGAGAAGGATTTTTTTTTTTTTTAAATGCCTTAACCATATCCATTTAAAAAAAAAAAATTGAAAAAGTAATCTGTAACAGATGAATGTGAATTATCAATATTTATTAATCAATCCAATATTTAACATGCATCCAATATTTAACATGCATTACATCCAATATTTAACAAAGAAAGAAATACAATTTTCATCAAAAGGTATTTGAAACCACTAAAGCAAATAAAGCTGTGGCATCAGTGGTATCTGCATTATCAGTAAGTCTAATATCGAGGGTTCAAGTACTTTTTTTTGAATTTTTAATATATATAAAATATACAATATAAACATACAAGACAGATGTGGACACAAGTTCAGCAACACGTTTTTTTTTTTCTGTGGGAAAAGCTTTCCAAATCATTTCCTACCTATACACAGTACAAAAGCACACCAACAGCACTTTCATTTCTTCTTCTTCATCTTCTAGCCCCCCAACCCCCCCAACTCTGACTCCTGGAGCAGAGGCAGTGGGGTCCTTTAATCCTGCACCAGGGAGTACTTACAGTGGCCTGTTTAGCATGGTCCAGAAGCACTTCAAGGTGAGGCGGAAGCCTAACAAAGTAGGGATCTGCAGTCCCTGCAGCAACTCCTGTTGGCACCCACAGAACCCAACAGGGCTGTGCCGAACTCCAACTCCCATGGTGCCCTGTGGGAATCCAAGGCCTTGCTGCAACCCAGCAGGGGCTGCCATCTAGCACTCTGGGGTAGATAATGCCCTGCATATATCTTCTCCCCTGGTCCTTCCACTATGGAGGCATCTCAGCTGGGTAAGGGCCCTGGCCATCTGCCACAATATAAACACATACACACACACACACATAAATATGCATACACATACACTCACAAAACAAAACGAGTAGCATGACAAGATACTGGAATTGCAACTGGTGACCATAAATTACCCAGGTGTTAATGAGAGTGCTCTTCCATAGCTCTTCAGTACGCTGTAATGGGCAAAGTGGGCTCAGAAAATGAATGTGAATTAATGTGTATTACTCACACATTTATATAAACACATGCATCTAAGATGCTTCCTTTTTGAAGCCATTATTGCTCTGAACATTAACATTGATTCACAATTTGAATGCTTACTGCACAAATCACTTTTCCTATGGTACCAGTGTTCTTATACAGCATATAGTTACAAATGAAATGGTTACAAGTACTATAATATTTTTAATAAAGAAAAAAGATTTTAAAAATGATGTTCAGTGTGGAATTCTGTTATTTGTTTAATAGTAATAAATTAAAGCCTATTTTGTGCGGGGCAGTGGTACTGTTATTTTATTTCCAGTTACTTATTCTGGAAAAAAATGCAGAAAGACAGCAAAATTAAGCTGAGTTTTGTTTTATTTTTCTACTAATATTCTATATGTACAGTGAAAGTGAAAAAAATAACTGTTCTGCATAAAAGTAAAGGTTTCTCCTCTGAAACAGGGTAATTATTGAAAGGAAAAACATAAAATATAAGATATTTGTCAGAAATAAATAATTTTGGTTACACCATAGATTAGAAGCTAAAACTCAAACAGCTCACATGTGAGGTTCTTGAGAAAGACATCTGTTCCCGATTAACTTTTCTTTTGTTATTTAACCTTGCTAAAAGGTACAGGCAGGCAGTTTACGTACACAGCAGTCAGCAAACCTTGCCATTCATAGCAAAAATAAAATTGTAGCTGTATATTGCAACATAGGAATCTGAAAAATGGAGGAGACACCAAAAGAAATGACATTGCCATTTACAGAGCCATGGCTATCTATTCTGCTGTAAAGATTCTGGCTGCAGGTTATTTTCATGTAAATACCAGCTATATTTTGACAGTACATACATAGATCTTGGTATTAAAAAAAATAATAACAACAATACCTAATTTTATTACAGTTACTAAAACCTATTCATTTGGCCAGCAATAAAATATTTCTGGTAAGACAGTGAAGACAACACTTCTAATGCTTTGCTTGGAGATTCTAAAATAGATGCATTCATCACATTAGATCAGTGAGGAATGTCTACCTACCCTATGACTATCATTGGCATTTTATAGATTAACCCACTCTAACAAGTCAATGCTCATTTTTACACTGGACTTTGAAACAGAATACTATCAAAAAGTAATTCAAAAGAAAATAAATGATGAAATGTACTGATCAATGTAATATGAATTTGCTCAATACTAAAAAGAAAAGACAGCTAAATTATTTTTCATCCATCATAAAAATGTTTTAAGAAACATCTTACACCATTCACTGACATGTGCATCTTTTGCAGTTCCAAATTTAAACTAAACGTATTAAATTAGCAATAAATATTTCCATTTTTAACTTAGTGGTATTCGGAAGAACCAAGATAATAATAAAATAAATATTGTGCAAGCATTTAAGTGGCTGCTTTTTAATTAAAAAGTAACTATATGGAACCCATATAAATACAACAAAGATGCGTTTAATTGTTCTTAAATATTGAAAATAAAATAATATTATGGCTGATGTACTGAATGTAATACTTACTGACAATGCTGATACATAGTCAGTGAAATACCTTCTTCCACAATTGAAAAGAAATGGAAAGAAAAGTAAGGCTGAGGGAAAAAGTGTCATCTCTAAAGATGGATAACATTGAGCTGTAAATAGATGTCCTGTATCTGAATCAGCCTCCAGTCACACACAGCCTGAGAGAGTTTATCTCCAAACCAAGCTGTATGAACATCTTTTTGGATCTTTGTTTATAGCAACAACAGCAATTATTAATGTAAAAAAACTGCTGCTCAAATAATATCAAGCATAATGTTAAAATGTTGAGTTCAGTTTTATGATAACTTGTATCTTTTGACATAATGCCTTTCTCATCCATCTATTTGTCTGATATAGTTCTATTCTTACTTATCTATGTAATACAGTGTCTTTTATCTATGCATCTATGTGATAGAATGGCTTTCTTGTCGGTCTCTTTCATTGGCTTAATATACTCCTATTTTTAAGGAGGTTTAAACAAGTTGGTACTTTACCATCATACTGAAAACAACTGAAATTACGGATTAAAAAAAGAAACAACTTTTAAAAAATTATCTCTGAATATTTATGTATGTGTGTGTGTGTGCATGTATGCACATGTAGTCAAGAATTTTACCAATATTTGAATTTTACTGACAAATGAACTTTAAACATGTCTTATTAAAAATACACATAATATTGCTGTTCATTTTAACCTGTTTTAAATACTTGACAATTAAGAATGTAATTTTTAAATGTTTCTTAATGTTATTTAAGTACATTTAATCTCAGTATGTGAAAGTCTACATATTTTTTTCTTTTTTCTAAAATTAGCTGATAATCATTTTTAACAGAGTTCAGATTGCACTGTGGCTTATTGGGTGATCTTTTTGACTTCTCTATAGCTAAACGACTTATGATTAAAGTAAAAGCTTGTGTGGACAGTTTTTCTCACTGTAAAGGGTTACAAAAACAACAGATTATTACTAGAAATTCAGAGTACAAAACTAAATTATCAATGGTCTTTTGTCTAAATACAATCAGCTTAGTTTCAACAGAAAAAACGAAGCACATAAAACTGCAAAAATAGTTTTTCACCTTACTACTCAAAATCAAGAAAAATTCACAGATAATAATGTACAGTAGAATATTCCTTTCTGAAAGGCTATATTTCTATTTAAAATACACTAATAATCCACCATTTTGAGTTTCTATGTCTATTGTTATAATGATTAATGGAATGTTTTTGCAAAATTCTAATTTTCTACTTAAAAAATTACTTTGTTACTCAGACATGCTGGCATGACTTCATGGCTCAAAACCGAGAGAGAGGGGGAAAACTCACAAAAACATTTTTGAGCAATAATGTTTTTGTCTGACTCAATGAAAATTGAGCTACTGTATGAAAAGCATCTGTTCTACCTAAAGTAGACATCTGTTCACAAAATGACACCAGAGAAAGTGGTGTACTTTATTATCTTTACTATTGTAATGGTATGCTAATTAGTTAGTAAAGTACTTTGTGACAACACTCACTTTAGGAGAAATATTGTAAAATAAAAAATGGCTAACGGGTTGAAATACTTCATTTTATCAAAACCTAAACATATTGTTTAAACAGCAGTCTAATAATGAGATACAGATAAAGGTACAGTATCTCTTCCAGTTTTGTATGATGCTTTCATATCTCTGTTGATACATACATTTAAAAAATGCAGAACATTTTTGTACAAGGTATGCGTAAAAAAAACATCCATAGCACTTTTGCTCTTGAAACTTTTTTGGCCTCAACAAAGTAGTTTATGTTTAGTTTAGTCAGGATAAAAACTCAAAAAATTTCAGTTCCCACCTCCCCCTGCCCTGAGCCAATAACAGCATTCTGTCAATAGCATATACTGTATTTAAGTAAGCACTACAAACTTTAACAAAGCATATGCGGTTTGAACATAATTTAACTTAATTTTCAATTCAAACAAAGAGTATTACTGTTGCAAATGAACTGTGATGCAATGTGTTTATTTATAAGTAATAGTACAGTATATGGAATGTGTTAAGCTTATTTAGAATTTGTTCTTTTTCTCTTCTACCTATTTAATTATTTACTTTCATACTTGAAATCATCTTATAAATGTACTAGTCCAGGTTCAGAAATTAACCGTTATCCCATAAATTTAAATAATGTTTAATGAATTCTTTTGTACCTGAATGAGTGTTGATAATTTAAAAAAAAAAAGATTAAAAAAGAGCTTTCCACTTCATAATTGCCATTCTCTTTTCCCAGTTTTCCTTTATCTTACTTACAGAAACAAGATGATTACTACATGACATAATGCCAAATTACACTTCAGAATAAAACTTTTACCAGTCTACAAAATTCACTTTGATTGCATCAAACAAATGTTAAAAATAAAGCTTCTTGTAATGTGTTCAATTTATATTATCATGCTTATCAAAATTTCTATAAAATAGGAGATTTAAAAGCAAGATTGCATAAAGTAAAATAAATCATTCTATCAGCAATAACATGTATTAATGTTAATGATGTGAGAAAAGTAGCCTCCAACTTCAAAATCTAACAACCTAAGAAAACATTCTTAGAATATGTTTAAACATAGCTTAAATTCCCATATTTACTTTGCAATACAAAGCGATAGATAGATAGATAGATAGATAGATAGATAGATAGATAGATAGAT
>JANRMT010062845.1:2978211-3008387 GCA_026402145.1 Polypterus bichir lapradei | reverse complement strand
TAGATAGATAGATAGATAGATAGATAGATAGATAGATAGATAGATAGTCTCTTTGCATATAAATGTTTAAGTATATGTATGCTTTGTGTATATGCATGCAATATCTAAAAGAAAGTTTAACACTTACCTACATAAAATATGCATATATAGTATGTAAAATACAGAAACATGCAGTACATAATGTGTAGAGTAAAAGTGTAAGCAAGAAACAGGCAAATAGTAAAAGGTAGCTTAGTACACGACATGCCTTATGTCTCAAAACACAGTATTAAAATATATACAAAGACAACACATACTGTAAAGCATACATACATATATTTTTTATACAGTATATGTAAATATACAAACATTTACTATATAAATTTATCCGGGGGAAAAAGTCTGTACACCTTCAGCTATTGTCTAACTCTAATAAAATTCATTTTTGTTCTTTCGAATCTACTGTGATCACTTTGTGTTAAAATTACCATTTATTCCTCCAAGAAAATGTTTCAGAGGTGCCCACTTAGATTAATTTTTAAGTAATGGGGTGGTGTAATAATAGTCCTTCATCTTGCATTTGCATTAGATTTCCAAAACTTGTTGTTGCAAGCAATAAAGCTTTCATACTCTGAAATATCTAATTGAGCATTTGTATGTTCTCTACTTGTACACCAGCAAACACGCAAACAAGTGGGGTCAGGGTGCACTCTGTTGTATCATAATTGTGTTGACAGAAATAAATAGGAAAGTCAAAGTCAGTCAAGAACTGTTCGGCAAAACACACAAAAAAGCCAAAGATTGTCCGTACAATTGAACTACTTTATCAAAAATGGTCAGAGCATTTTATAATAAATATTTTTAAGACACCGAGAATAAGATCTGAAAAAGAATTATGTTTGCATATTTAACTAAGGCAAAGTGTCTAAAAATGCTGAACAGAATGTCATTTTGAATCAAGCAAATTAAGTGAAGCAAAAAACAGTTAAGTTCTTTCTTCTGGTCAGTGACAATTCTCAAAGGCTAGAAGAAAATGGGAAAGCAGTATTCCATTAGGTTTCCATAATAATCCTAAATGTAATAAAAATTGAATTCTGACAGTCAGCATAAAAAAAGATACCTACATCAGAGAGTGTATTCCACCTTTCACCTGAAAATTATAGTATATTTACTGTGAGGCAGACTCATGTTTCTCTTCTTTTAGACTTTTTGCTCATCAATACTATTTCAAGGCGCCAATATAGAATTCACTCTGAGTGCCATGTAAAATGATTCTTTACGAAGAGGCAGGCTGCTGTAGACATTACAACAAATTGATTTTCTAGAGGGGAATCTAGCCTGTATTTAACCTAACAATGTAACCCTGTAGTTATACATGGAAAAGGATCATGTACATTGATTTCCTTACAACTGTTTCTCTTTACGTTTAACAAACACAGCCCTGCATTTTAGCACATTAGAGCAGAGGCACCTTTCTTCCTGCCCAGTCAATTACTGTAAATACAAAATAGTATCCCTCAGAATAAATAAGAAAAGTGTGATAATGATTTCAAAAGCAATGCAAAAAGGCTGTAGATCATTTGAGAGATAACTACATCTATACAAACAGTATACATAAAAAGTCTACAGGTAAGTACAGAACTTTAACCTCAGATTATAAAGGATATTAAAACTGCATTTGAAATCTTGCTCAATTGATTAGTTGTAATCAAATAATTTACTTTGCACTTTCTTCTTTAAATGTCACAAACATGTAACATCATTGTTGCTGTGGAAAATGTTAAATACATTTGCAAACACGGCATAGTATATTCCATAAGAACACACACGAGTATGTATGTTTCACATGTATGTCTCTTTGTTCAAAATATTCTGATCCAGAAGTATATGCGTTTGTCCACATATTGTTTACAATAATATATTTACATTTAATCGCTGCCTCCCCTCTACACACACATATCAATCTATGAGCTGCTCATCGATTGTCATAGAGTAGCACACACACAGATATAGATACAGACATAATGAGCTATAGCTGTGTTTAATATCAAACATAAAAACTGCACTTGTTAATTCATAAGTGGCAAATTATACAATTTATATCTTTCTTCAGTTTCATTTATGTAAGTCATTTCACCTTCATCGAAGTCTTTTAAACAAATCATGCCTCTCTCATTGCCATCAAACAGAAATCATACTGAAGTGTGGATTGTACAATTACAGTTGGTTTGCAGCTCATATAAAAGAAACATTTAAGCCGTGGGTAAGGCATGCTGTGTTTTGAGAAAAGGCATGAATAAATAATTTTCTTTTAAATCTATTTTATTCAAACCCAAAAACATATGTCTTTTAATATGAATCTCCCTGAATCAATACTAGCAATTAAAAATTGCAACTAAAATGTTAGATGAGGCATAATTACTATAAGGTCACTCAGTATTATTCAAAGTCAGTTTGGTTTATCACATTACGACAAGACAGGACGCTAGGCAAAAATTATAAATTCCTTCCCTAAATCTGTCCTTTTCTGATTTAGATGGATGAAGAATAATTAACTCTTAATTATTCAGATGACTTCAAGGCACTTTCTGGATTCAGAAAAGAATGTAGTCATCTTTATCAAGGAACAGAGTCTCGTATCATTTATCAAATCTTGCAACTTGACCAATGATGAAGAAAAAAATCTCTGTTTACCCAAAGCCCTCACTGTTACCTTAGAGGTTGTTAAGCAAGAAAATTTCCTTTAAATTCCACCATATGCAAATGCTCAAATGTGATTTGCATTTTAAAGTATTTAACTCCACATATTTATTGGATTTTGAGGCCATGCTGATCATTGATTTATGCGCTTCTGGCAATCATATTTCCATATTTGTACGATTTTAACGACAGTAATAATTCAAATATGCAAAAAGTTGTTCTTTGAACGATATCTTTAATTATGTCCTCAAAGCATCGTTGTTTTGCCTGCTGCCCTGACAAAAACGGTTGAAAATGAGAGATGGCACTGTGATCCTCAACATGCTGAAGTACATTTGTCCTTTGCTGTCTAATCCTAAATGCACAGAAATGACTTTTCATGCTAACCAGTCTTCAGCCCTAAACAGGCTGCAAAAGCCCAGCAACCTTGCGTGTAAATACTTTATTAATTCTGACACACTTTCACGACAAATTCAATCACAGTTCAGAAGATTTCTGTTCAAAATGCAAAACCTGCCCTATTTACTTTGCCGCTAACTCAGAAAAGTTTTCCTGCCACGTCCTTTTATTGAAGTTGTCACAAATTATGTGCACTCTTATGAAAGCTATCAAGAACTGTAATCATTAAAACATCCATGACTGTTTTACCCCCTTTTCCTTCAGAAAACAACTATCAAATGTGTCTCCTGTCACCAGTGTCTGAAAGGTTAATGCACAGATCCTCTTTGTCACTGGACTATATTTAAAAACTTTTTAGAATAATTGCTCACTCATGTAAAATCACAAAGCAATAATGTATTAAATCAGAGAGTGGAGACATGGCTACCAGGAAACACTGTAAAGAATTGTTCTGAAGGAATCACAGACCTTCCTAGTAGCAGACGTTCAGCTTATTGTCTTACAATTTCTGTATCACCTGCCTGACATTTTCTCACCAGTTCATTTTGATAAACACAGGGTAGTTTTACTAATGCAAGTGTGATTTGCCAGCTTCAGCAGGCTTTAAACCATAAGAAAAAAAAATCTGAAAATGTAAACATTAAAAGCATTATACTTTCATCACTACATTGTAGCTTTTGAAAAATTAGTACTGACAAAATGTATTTTTATCAAATAAATAAAAATGAATCCATTGTTGAGTTCAACATGAAATGCAACTGCTAATTGTTAAATTGTGAATTTTACTGTTTTTTATTTAACTTCTTTATTTTATTAATCTGTGAATCAAAAAATCTTTATAAGAGGTTAAATATGGGTGTTGGAAACTTGTTAACGTTGCATACAAAAATAAATGTATTTGATTTTGAAAAACTGATAAGATAAAAACCAAATTCAAAGGTGTCTTTAAGCAATTTGCTCACTAAATGCATTATGTTCTTCTACCTGTGAGAATATCATTTTTATTTTTCAACAGTAGATGTCCACATACAACATGTAGTTAATATGTGATACACAAATCATACATACAGTACATAAATACTTATGTTGTCTCTCACACACCCACTTACGCACACATGCATAAACAGAAAAAGTACACAGCACACCGAGATATCTGAGCATGATTTTTTTAATTAAAAGTAAGAAATTCACACTTGCAAAACACATGGTTGATTATTTTGGAAAAACAGGTAACTGGTACCTAAATACTGTATTTAATTTTCAATAAAAAAGATTACTTCTCAAGAAAGAGGGCTGTAAATGGTCAATTTCTTTTCTTGAAAGAAAGAAAGAAAGAAAGAAAGAAAGAAAGAAAGAAAGAAAGAAAGAAAGAAAGAAAGAATTGTAGCCAAGGTTTGTAACACTAAGTGATAATCTGAACATACTACTGGAAAATGTTCTTCTATTTTTACAAGACCACTCGAGGCTAAACACATAAAGACCACACCAGCAAAATCTAATACACTTGTCAAGACACCGTATAGCCAAGCACATTAACGCAGTGAATCTAGAAGACGGCACTTCAACCTAATATTTAACCACTCTAACAGTGGATGTGAAGCCATCTACCAAACTGTATATTAAGCACTGAAATTCTCTGCCTAAATAAGTGTTAACAGTTATACATTTAGCACTTTCTACTTGTACACTGTCATTTATGTTATATTTCTACATGTTTATTATTTTTTTCTTCAATTAAACAACAAATTCTTGCCATGAAGATCTGGGAGACGTGTTTCATCAAAGCAGACAGTTATTAATTATTGTAGGTAAAATGATAGGGCAGTACAAACATTCATTTCAACACCTAGATAAATTACTTTGATTTAAGGCAAAATCTGCACAGACGAATGATAATTACAGGTTTGTTTATTTAGTAAGTAGAATGAACACAACTTTCATTTAGACTGAACTAAATTCCTACTATAAAAACTACCATAAACATCAAATTAAAATTAAAACCGATTCTTTGTTATATGTTTTCTTGAATTTTGTCTTCTGCTTAATTAACTGATTATTTTTTTATTTGACTAAGTAAAGGAACTACAAGTATTTTTTTTTTAAAGAAATCAGAGAATCTCTCTCATCTAGCCGCCTCGTACACCTTTAACTGCAGTAGGCAGCATCGCATCCTATGTGTACTATTTCCATTTCTGACAAAGTAGTTACATCAAACACTTCACAGTGACTCCCATAAAACTGACATTTGTTGCCTGCAACATTTAGAGACAACAGTATTTCTAATTTGGCCTATTTTAAGTATGCCTTAGGTTACCGACTTTGTAATTCTAAAATATGAAGCAGTATATTAAAAAGATTAAATGCTAAATGTTATCTATTTATTGATCTGTTTGATCACCTGGTTGCCTAGTTTCATAAATAAACTCAATGTTTTAAGCTGCTTTGCATAAGCATTGTTGCATACATACAGTATATGACTTTTATACACACATATACATATATATATTATTTCACATTTTGCACATATTAAAATACCAAAAGTATATGTATGCACAGTGTATGTTTATAACCCACATACATTTGCACATAAATATATACATATATGTGTAAAACATATTTCATTAAGCTGATAAATTAATAAATATATATTTTTCAGAAGTGTGCGTTGATTAACATACTCTGCCCACGTTATCCTGTTAGCTTCCATGTAAACTTGGCAATATTATCACTGACAGCATCTTTTCTGCTTGCACTGTTTGATGCTGTGCTTAAAATCTTATTTATTGATGTATTGATCATATGCACCTTTAATGAGAATGGATGCATGTATAACACATGTACAGTACATGAATTAAAGTAAATAAACACACATTTTTATTAACACTCTACATTCACATTGACCTTTTCTGTTACGCTCTCTGTGGTTACAGGGTTTCACAAATAGAATTTCTAAGAGAGTGAAATTACTAGGTGCAGATGTTAAAAAAGGTGTGTTTTTTCAGACAGATTTTATAATTAATTATACAGTGTGAGAAATTAGAAAGCATCTGTGCTCTATAAACTGATATTACATGTGATTTTTCAGTTTTATTAATCGGACTGCCTAAAAGTATATAAGGGAATTCACGTTTTTATTTTATTTTCAAGCTACAAAACCAAATTATTCTGATAACTAAAAATAAAAGGTGTCAACATAAAAGAGATGCTGTGAGAAATATATGCTTTTAATCTTCATGGTATAAAATTAAATAAAAAAAATAACATTTGTTACAGTCAGAGACCAATTAATAATACAGTTGCTACTCTTTCGAAAAGTGAAATAGTAAAAGATAAGGACCTTGCAACCTGTAGCAATAAAATGCTCTTCATCTGCCAATACCAGGAATTTAGTGTTCGTCTTTGGCACCTCTCGTAATTATCTGAACTAATTTTACTCCTTCAAGAGTCTTGTTCATTATGGTGCAATAGGGACTTATTACTGTGCCATCGCTGTCCTGCCACTAATTGCCCTCTCGGCACTCTCCTTGCCATGACTGAGATGCTTTGTGTACAAGAAGGGCCTCTAGAGACTGACAAGATGTCCCTAAGGTCTGGAAGGCAGAATGCAGAATAAGCATGTCCTACTTAAAAGTGATACCAGAAGGGACAGCTCTTACAGCATTTAGACTTTTCAAAAAAAAAAAAACCTTAATCAACTTATTAAGCTGCAAAAGGGGTCCTCTGTATAAAGCTGAACAATTGTTTACTCTTAATGGATTGATTCATTTTGAAAACCAAAACAGTGAAGTCTTAATTTAGATCCAATAAACCATATCACACTTCTGGAGCCAGACTGCCACATTTCACAAAATGGTCAATTTGGAAGTACAGCCACAGGAGAGCTCATTGAATCCTTGAAATTACTAAATAATTGGCAGAAAATGCAATATGAGTGAAATCAGAACACTGTGGCAACACATGGAAATTCATGTAACAGAAGCAACTTTTCAAACCTGATGTTGGAAAAAAAAAATGACACTTCCTGAGGTGTGGAAATCGGACAAGTACAGCGCTGCTGTGCAATGCGAGGAAAACATCCACATGTGGCAGCAAATTAGAGGCTTTAAATTTGAAAACACCTGTCAATGAAAATCCCCATTGTTCAAAAAATTTGTCTCAAGAATAAACAGAAAAACAGATAAGAAAATGAAGACTGTCTGACATTGTGCTTGTTTAGTAAGCTGACAATGCTTATCTTTGTCTCCAGTGCTAACTGCATCAGGATGGCTTCAAGTACAAATGGCACTGTATGGTAAAGCATGCTTCAGTCAGCTGTACAAAATATGGACAGTAATCAGTGGGTACAAATCCACAATAATATAAAAAATTGCTAAAGAATTTTTCAAAATACAACATATCACAATTGCTCCAAAAATAAAACAAATCAAATTTTCATTTGTCTGTGTGTAAATGAATGTATGTGATCTTATGGATATGAAGCCATTAGGTTGCTGACTCTACCCTTAAAATAAACTTACTGTGTGACCCTGAGAAAGTAATTTATGATGCAGATTGTCTAATTTTGGAAATTATAATAAATAGGTAATGTAATTTCTAAGAATCTTCTAATAATTATTAAAACATGTAAATTGGAAGCACATTTCAGATAGATAGATAGATAGATAGATAGGATATTTCTTACATACAAACAGAAAAAATTATTTTCATATTCGTGCAGTAATTTACAAGTTTAATGAAATAATCTCTGCAATCTGGCCCTCAAATGTATCAGAGTGAATGCAAACAGAATCACCAATGCCCACCATAATCAAATAAAAAGACTGGATGGCCAGTTGGCCTAGGTCAAAAGGATTCATTTTAAAGCGGGGCAAAGGTTCAATTTCTCTGGGAACTGAATAAAGTGGATAAGGTGGAGTTTTACTTTACTCTCCACGTTTGCCACCTGACTATACCCTACCTCATGTTAGCTATTTAAAATCACAATTTATTGCATATTCAGGATTAGGACCTTTAACAAACAAAAAGACACCAACATGATATTTTATATATACACACACACATACATACAGAAAACATATATGATGTGTATATTTGTGTATGCATTTCGGAATGCTCAGTTACAGTACACTGAAGAAAATCATACACTAAAAGAAAAAATAATGTGATTCCCAAACAGCACAAAACAAAGGCATGTAAAATCAGTACCAAAATACATCTTTAGATCACCAACTGTAGATTGAGGGATTAATTTACCTATAAAGGATTGTTGCCGAGTTAATTTATTTAAAACATCTTTTCCAATAAAGTAGTAAAATGTTGCCATCTTCTGGCGAACATGTGAATAGCAAGAATGAGGAAACACATTTTTCCTTAATTGAAAATTAAAAAAAAAAAAAAGATTTTTAAAAATATGTGATTTTTAATTAATTTCTTCTCTTCCTTTAATAAACATTCTTTCATTGTAGTACATTTTTGAATGAAAAAGGTCTAAAAACAAATCGCATAACTATTCAAACAATTAGAATCTAAACTTCTCAAAAATACCTTCGCTAAAATGATTTCCGAAGCTAAAAATAAATAACAAAAAAGAGGACACTTTTACTTTTATTCAGGCACTTGGAGAGCTCTGGCATGTATTTATTATCTCCTATAGAGGCATCAGGCACAGAACCATGGAGCAATGTCCCGGACATTAATAAATTGTTTAGTCTGGTTCTCTTTCAACAAAAGTCTCTGAATTTTAAGCTATTTTCTAACCTTCTTCACACAGTTGATTTCACACTATGAATTGTAGTTTGTTTCTTGACATTTTATGTAAATTGGTCAAAAATGAGTAAATTGTGTTTTTAATATATATAGTTTTTGCCTTCAGATTAATGTCCGTAAAAAGAATTTTAGATCTTTTAGACATACTTTAAGGAGAGCAGCAAATTACTAAGATCTGACTTACTTAAGGGTCACCAGTTTAGGAAAGAACAGTAAAGCTAGGTCATCCAGTTTTAACAAAATAAACTAATTTCCTTTCCGGTACAGTAAAGTATCAGCATCTCCTTTCCCTGAATTCCTTAACTAAGAACCATTATCCAGAAACCTTCAATTATCCAGAGGGCATAATAAGCCCACTGTAGCATAAAAGGGTGCCTCATAACTGACTCTGAGACCAGTTCCTGTGACATTTCTTCCTACTCTTAGTGCAGATCTCTTGATTTAACTTGAACAAGTCTAAATTAAGCATTAAGAAAAACCTGGCCTCTGATCCCCAATGTGGCCAGTTGCATCTAAAGTTTCCCCTACTCCACTACTGAGATGAAGTTCCAGAACAAATCATTAAAAATATTCTTTTCAAAGAAACATTCCACCCGAATGCCAATTTTAAAATAAATTAATGATATTGCAAACAAGTCAACAAAGGCAAAAATAATGACAATAAAAGCAGCAAATATATACAGAGCACAGGGATGAACATATCCAAACACACATTAACCAGTTGTCTTTGAATAATCCTTTAAAGAAGCAAACCCAAAACTCACAAATCATAAGACTGATAAGGTGCTCATCACCTTAACTCTCTCTCTCTATTTATTTTCACCTTCTAGCAGTAATTATTTCCTTATCCTTAGTCAGAAAATGTAGTAAAAGATCACTTATAACATTGTATTAACAATGTACTTTCTAATAGTAATTTTTAGAAATAAAAATATATTTTAATGGATTCCCTTATGAACATGAATGTGACATTAATTCTTTATAAAGAAGCATTTTCTAACTAACAGAAAGTAAATATATGAACCAATTTATTTGATATCACAGTCACTATACTACAGAGAACAAACATATATTCACTAAATAAATGGCACAATAAATGTATTGCTTCTTTTGTCACATTTCAATTGGCTATCTGACACATGTTGCATGATATTTCTCCATTCACATTTCAATGCTGTTTTGTATTTAGGTTGTGCATTTTTTATCCATACTGTATTTGTAATTATTATATGGTACACTATGCCTTAAGTGAAAGTACACTTAATAAACTGACCTGAAATGAATTCATCTAGTGATATTAAAGATCACTTTGAATAATTACTTTGATAAAATGCTTGTTATGAATAAGTAAATACATAAAATGAAGACTAAACTAAGGTAGAGAAAAAATGTTTTCTAACTTCATTGAGTGTGTTTTGATCTGTTTCAAATATTGGTCAAACTAATCTTAAGTTACAATTATAATGTTCTAATAGCGCATCATACAAATATAGAAAGAGTGACTGAAAAAGAGGGAAACAAACAGTTATTTGCTTAATACATTTAATATATCTGAATTAATTAACTCCTCTTGTTTTGTAATGTAACAGCTTTGTTAATTGGTTTTACTAAAAGAATAAAAATGTATACCCAAAACAAAATCATTTGAGTGAAGATTGCTTGACCTTGGTAAAAACAAACCTATTGCCCGCATCTCTTCATTTAGGGACTACAAGCCAAACAGAAATTTAGAAGTAAAAACAACTTTTAGGAGTCCACCTTTATAAAAATGATTTACTGAAACAACAATGGAAGTTATTTAAATTTCTTTCCTTTTCCAATATTGGTATTGTTGACAGATATACTGGTAATTATTTCTAAACTGTTCAAATAATATGATGAAAGTTAAAGAGGCACATAGTTGAAGCAGAAACCTTGACAATCGTTAAGAAGTGCCTAAATGAGATATTGGCACAACTTAAGTATCAGTTAAACAAATGACCTTCATGGACTGAATGATCTACTCTCGTTTGTCAAATTTCTTATACAAAGACTGTCTTACATGCACGGAAAATTTGAGATGTATTATGAGATATTCATTCATTTTTGGTGCCAGGCCTCTCTGCAAAGTAGCAACATTACCTGGATGAGACTTCATTTCTTCACAGATTTCTGGTTGAACAGATAAAAATCAAAATAAAATGAGGTTATTTTAAGACTATATAAATAATAAAACAAGCTGATGTGATTTGTACAATCTATAATATAATGTGGCTCAAATAAAAAGTACAGATAGGAGCACAATTTGAATGCAGGTCTTAGTCAGATAATGTGTTACAAAATTACATACTGTATATACCTAAAAGTTTAGCATAAAGCATTTACCTCTCAAAAATAACCACTGTTCCTTTTTCATCTAAAATCCTCTTTATTATATTAGCAGGAAATAAATACAACAAAAATACTAATGCAAAAGCTTTTTACACTGCT
Organism: Polypterus bichir lapradei; assembly: GCA_026402145.1. Taxonomy (NCBI): domain Eukaryota; kingdom Metazoa; phylum Chordata; class Cladistia; order Polypteriformes; family Polypteridae; genus Polypterus; species Polypterus bichir. The sequence continues at coordinate 2,997,074 of JANRMT010062845.1, read as the reverse complement.
GAATAATTTAATAAAGGGGTTTGAAGAACAAAAAAGTGGTAGAGTCTGGGTATTACCTATGATATCAACTTTACAAAATGTTACCCACTTCAGGTGCATACATACATTCAATCTCAAGGCCTCTTAAATCAATTCAAAGTCATGGAACGATGGAAAACATCCTAGCAGTAAATGAAACATCCTGAACTGGAAATCAGTCAATGGCAGGCCACCTAAATACCCACAGCTCTTCAAAAAGGGGCCGTTTAAGAATCACCAATAAATCTAACAAATATGTCCTGTAGAAAATGGGTGCCCTTTACTACATCATTCTAGACTCTGGTTAGTTATATTCTCAAGTCAGTGAGTCAATCACAGCTATTCTTGCAGTCTTCTTTACAAGACTATTACTAAACCTCTGCATGATGCAATATTGTGCCATCACCCTGTCAAAAGATATTACTATAATTTTCTTATTATGCTTTATCTAGGGCAACTTTCAAGGTTACACGTTGTTTGTTTTATTCCAGCTGGAGCACAAACAGTTGAAGTGATTTGCTCATGGTCACACAGTGTCTGTAGTGGGGTTTCAGGCCACAACCTCTGGCTTTGAAGTCCAAAGTCTTAAGCACTACCTTGCCACACTGCCTGCTTAATACAATAATAGACATTGCGGGTTGGGGATTTGGAACCTTTTACTTAATCTTTTTTTAATTTAGAATTGTTTCCACCTTCAACATCAAGCACTACTTCAAGTGTTTTACACAGAAATGAGTGTTATAACAGAAAGCTAAATTGGATGAAAGAGGATTACAAAATAATTCAATCAGTCTTCATTTTATATAGCATCTTTCATGGGACCTACTACACACATACCATAATAAAACTATGAAATAAATGTGCAATTAAGAATTTTATGGTGTTTCTGTTCAAATATAAGTAAAATTTCATATCTGTACAGAAAAGCCTAGCTGAACATGCACTTACCATGCCATGTATGGACTACACATTGTATTAGGAGCAGAGTTGTTTTAATTTTTGATGAACAGGCTCCACCTTCCATGATTAGATGCATTTTATTAGGTGCAGTCTTTACTGGCATTGACTTGGAAGTATTGTACAAAGCAGGTCAGAGTGGTGGTCTGGCCGGAATTGCTAGCTTTGTTCTAAATATCAAAAGAATACCTATTACATATCCAGTGTCCTTGGAGGGATTATCCCTAAACTGAAAAATAAAATCTGCTCTAAAACACAGACTACAATCTAGTTCCACATGTGCCAAGCATTACGTAATCAAACTAAAGGTCTTTCATTGTTCACACTTATCTTATTTAAAATTGTCCAAAATGTACTCAGGGAAAGAACCGATCTGCAAGCAGTGCTGTCTAGCTCCAGCATCACTAAACCAAATGTTTTGGGAATGCACTAAATTAACATGATTTTAGACCAAAATCTTTATGTACTTCTTAAACAGCTTTGGTGTTACAATCACTCCTAATCCACCAATGGTGGTATATGATATATTCCCAAATGGGATTAAAGTGCATAAGGATAAATCAATTGCAATAGCCTATATCACAAGACTAGAATGCAGACTGATCTTGCTCAAATGGAAAAATCCCAAGCCACCTTCTATAATTCAGAGGGTAAGCTGTGTGCTATATTATCTCAAATTAATCAAATTCTCTCTCAGGGGATATGTCCAAAACATTTTAAAAACATGGCAGGAATTCATTAATATTATTTTAAAATAAGCAAGCTGAGCCTGTGATTGACTGTTATGTTTTACCTTATAAAAAAAAAAAAGTTATCCTGACATGTCTCTGTTCTTTTTCTCTGGGGCAGGCGATGAATCTTGTATTGCTTGTATCTCTCCTTTGTATGCCCCCCGGGGAACAAATAAAGTTCTATATATCAATTCATCCATTCTTGTATGTATGATTGTGTAGCAAGCCAATGTAATGCTCTGGTTTTCAAAAATAAAATACAATACATAAAATGCAAAATGCTACGCGTTTATCAGAGGTGCAAGAACAATTAAGAGAATGTCTTTCCTTGGTTAAAATAAATCGATCAGGCAATTATCTTCTTCCGTAGTTATTCCCGTTTTCATATGTTGTCGTTATTGTTTTGTCTAGATTTCTCCAACAGAAATGTTGCCAAATATTTAAGAGCAGTTTCATAAACGATTAACCAATAAATCCATTAAGGTTAACTTTTTTTATAGTGACCTTCATGGGGAAAACTTTGCACAATACTAATTGATTAATTGATTGATCGATTGGCTGATTGATTCGCAGCTACATCACCTTTTTAAAAGAGGCCGCTTACACAACTTATAACAACGTCAGTAGTTTCCACGTAAAAGGCCCCTTCTTTACTCCGCTCTTGTTACAGTGAATTTAATCTTACAATTCCCAGCAACCTTAAATGAAAGTTTAATTTGACCTTCAACGCTTTTGTTTTAAACAAGTATCCCAGGTTAGATCGCCAAAGCGAGGAGTCTCTGTCCGTTTGAATAATTGTCAATCAATACTTTTTGCATTAGCGAGCACAATCAATGCAATGACAAAGTAGGCAACGACAAACGACGCGGGCGAGCACGGCAATAAGCCTGTCCTCTATTTTTTAAATGATCATTTACGGCGTCACGGTGGCGCACCACGTTGCGTTGACGCCTCACTACCGCTGGATGACCGTGAGGTCGATTACCGATGAGGACGGCTTTTCTGAATTTCTCAACTCTTCCTGGAGTTTCTCATGGCGCAGTAATAGTAAATTCTATTGGGTAAATTGATAAAACTAAATCGGCAAGATGTGTGTATCAGGGGTATGAGTGGGTCGACATCCAGTCCGAGGTTGATTCTGACATGCACAGACAGCTTATGTGACGATAAATTGAAAAAGGGCTCAGACAACAGATGGATCTTTTATTAAAAAAAATACAAGCCGTCAAGTTGGCTTTTCACAGTCTAGACAAAAACAAAATTTCTCGTTTGCTTTATTTGTTTTTATTTTTTTTTTCTGTTGACAGGAAATAATCTAAATGAAATGCAAACAAAGTAGATAATCCTAGACTTCAGGAGGGTCAAGACCATTCTGCCCTGGGATTTCATTGATGGTTAAGACATATGGGGTGCATATGAACAGACAGGCTTGAATGGAGTATTAACACAGAGGCTGTGTACAAAAAGGGTCAGAGTTGCCTTTGTTTCCTGAGGAGGTGAGGTCATTTGGTGTATGCAGGCTACTCTTAACTGTTTTCTACCAGTCTGTAGTGGCCAGTGTATTTACTGTGCTGTGGTGTCCTGGAGAAATGGCATTAGTGCAGGTGATGCCAACAGACTAACAAACCGATTAAAAAGGCTGCTTCAGTCTTGGAAGTCAGGCTGGACTCACTGGTGGAAGTGGTAGAATAGAGGCCTCTCAGGATGCTGCTTTCTATTCTGGACAATGACTCTCACCCACTTTATGAGGTCTTGGCTGAACAGAGTAGCACCTTCAGTGACAGACTGAGACAAATGTGTTTGTCCAAGAAGTGCTATTGAGGCTGTTTCTACCCTCAGCGATCAGGCACTATAATAGGTCACCTCGGCTAAGGTGGTCTTGTTCCTTGTGCTGAATGGTACCAAGCTGGTCTAGCAGACATCTTAAAAGACAATAGGTTATGTGCAATATATTCTGCCAATGACTGACATTCTGTACTGTGAAGCTGTACTTCATAAGTATGAACATTCCTAAACACTTAACACTAAGTACCTACACTTTCTTAATTTATTTATAAATAATCCTTTTTATATGTGCATTTATACCTTGTTAGCATACTTAAGATAATTATAATTTTTGTTCAGCAATTTCGTTCTGGATTAGTAAAGTACAGTATCTATCTGTCTAATACTAGATGCTGTTTCTGCCAATGCTAACTATGAGTGATGCTATATAAAATAAAACCTAATTGACTGATTGAATAAACTAATATAAGCAACCTTGAAATAAACCCTTCGGTCAAATTGGGCATTTTTATTATTATTTAAGGAATAATCTATTACCAAAGTCAGTGTAGCTTAAGTGCCTGGATGTAATTGTTTAAACATTCCCATGATGATGATGATTGTGATGAATGATTGCGTTTTTTTTTTTTTTGTTGTTTGTTTTTTTTTTTTTTAATAACTCTTGCCATCAGCAAAAGCACAGAGCATTAAGGAGTTTGGCTGCGGAGCGTTGAAACCAAATGCCATTCTTCCCCAATATCAAATTTCCCGAGCAAACTTACCATGAAATAATCTATACCTACAGGAAGTCAATTAAAATGTGCCAGGAGAGATTACGGGGTGGGTGACAGCTTTCACTGGCATGCAACTAATATCACCACAGCATCATTCTCCCATTAAAAGTCACATGAATATTTCACATTCCAAAAAGCGAAACTATTCTACAGAAGTTTGCAAAATACCGTAACATCTCCATTTGTTAGAGTGAGTTCACTCTAGCATCAATTAAATCATGGGCTGTCATCTTGATTGCTTTCTTTGTTGAGGGACAGCACATTTCCATCTAAGGATCAGCTCCGCTTTATATCACCATAAGACAATTCATAATTCTGAGCAGCAGAATGAATGCACAAATTACATTCTTCAACCTTTTACTCCCACTAAATCTTTCCTTTTTTCCACTTTGCTGAGCCTGAATATTTTATTCCTCCATCAAATATGCATCCCATTAATTAAGTTAAATTACTTCTGACTGCCAAATATTCTCTGTCGATGACTGTCAACAGAAAATACATGGCTGTGAACTTCTAATGACACAGCCTCACTTAAACATGAGTTACAGCCTTCAAGCCTGCATCTACAGGCAAATTATCAGTCTCGTCTTCAAAATGGGGTCTGAAATTAAATGCTGGTTTCTTTTTCTCAAGCTTTTAACAAGTACACAATAGATGACACACGTACTTGACAAAGCAAGTACTGCAATTTTAATTATATACCTTTTCCTCATCTTTTAATTGCTGTTGTTAATCAGTCATTAACTTCTTCCCCTAAGTGTAAGATTCCTAAATCTCTCACAAAACATTTCAGCTCAATAAATTCTATCGTTCTTCATCCCTAACATGTAATTTCATCTATTTTTAAAACTGTCATTTTTCCAAACAGGGTATTTTTAATTTGTTCTTTGAGGATGACAGTAACTGGTTTTTAATCATAACTTGCATAAAATTATCACTCTCAACTCTATCAAGACTAAAATAATTCAGGAAGACTTAAAGGGCTCGTTAGGAATAATTGTGCTTACTGAAACACTAACATTGCTTTAGGCTCATACAAAACAATGCTGAATAAGTCAGGGCTTTTGTTGTTTCTTTTTTATCCTTCCACTTCAACTCTTCACAGCCTTCTGTGCATTTTGAACAGCGAGTTAAAGGAGCTCATGATCAGGGAGGCATTCGTTTTTATCTACATATAAAAGGGATGCAATTGAGATTCTTATTTCATACAAAATGTATATTGTGAGCCCAAACTGAGCATTCTGTACAGAATGAACAATACTATCCTCAGGTACAATACTGAACATAAAATAAAATTACAGTACAATAGCATGGCCTGAGTGGGATACGCTGCATGTCACATTTACACAGACATGTGGACATTTGTATCATTTCAACAAACTGAAACTGAGTCTTTCCTTTCAGAAGGCCACACATAAACTAGCTAAAAAAGACTGCCCTGGGATCTGCTTTAGATTTAAATTGTTTGATAAAGTGAAGTTGTGATAAATTATCATTTCTGTTTGCAGCCACACATCTAATGTGTCATAACATTTCAAATACGAAAGATCTCCCAAGTATAAATGTGTAAATAACTCTGAATCAAAGCAAGCTTTATAAAAAGTATATGTCACATACAGTATGCAAACAAGTAATTTCTGACATGAATTCTGTAATGTATCTTATTTATAATTACGTTGGTACATTTATTCTTTTGGTTAAGCTTTTAGTCCACTGCCGTTTACAAACTATAGTAAAACAGTTACTCACTTTTTTCAGATTGCGAAAGTGGACTTGTTCAATACTACTCAGAGAGTCAGCAATGGAAACCAAACCACTGACTTCAGTGTTACAGTCCACATTCTAGACATGAGTCCACACTGACTATTTCTATAAATATTTATGTCATTAAGGATAAGTTTTTTTCTCTCTCATATATATGTTTTCTAAAACCCAGATATATGAATGCAAATAGATCACCTCTGACTTTCATGTACATAAATAATTATTAATAAGAATATACACTCACTGAACAAACAGTTAGGAACAACTATACACCTGCTTATCAATGCAGTTATCTAATCAGCCAATCATGTGACAGTAGCACAATGATAACAACCATGAAGATACAGAGCAGGAGCTTCAGTTAATGTTCACATCAAACAACAGAATAGAGACATATTGTGATTTCAGTGATTTGGACCATGGCATGATTGTTGGTGCCAGACAGACTGGTTTCAGCATTTCTATAATTCCTAATCTCCTGGAATTTTCAAAAACATTCTGTAAAGTTTACTGAGAATGGTGCTGATGGAAGCACCTTGTTGATTAAAGAGGTCAGTGGAGAATGGCCAGACTGGTTCCAGCTGATAGAAAAGCTGTGGTAACTCAGACTCTGTACAAAAGTGGTGAGCAGAAAAGCTTCTCAGAATGTTCGACATGTGAAACCTTGAGGCTGATGGACTGCAGCACCAGAAGACCATGTCAGGCTCTACTCCTCTCAAAGAAGAACAGAAAGCTGAGGCTGCAGTGGGCAAAAGCCCACCAGAACTGGACAGGTGAAGCCCAGAAAAACGTAGACAAGTCTAAAGAATCTTGATTACTGGTTAGGTATAAACAGATAGTAAGGTCAGCATTTGGTGCCAACAGCATAAATCCTTGTACCCAACCTGCCTTGTGTCAATAGTCCAAACTGCTTATGGTGGTGTAATGGTGCAGGGAATGTTTTCGAAGTACTCTTTGGAGTTGTTATTACTAATCAACAATTGCTTGAATGTCACAACCTATTTGAGTATTCTTGCTGATCAAGAGCATCCCTTCATATCTCATCTGTCTTTGAAACCTGGTAAAGGATATTCAGCAGAGCCCCCTTCTTTGTTTATGTACTTAATCAATCCCTGATCTTGAACCAATGTAGATAAATGTCCTCATTTGGCATCATTCCAGTTTTTGATTTCATGGTATGCCACAATATGGCAGAAAAACATGGAATTAGTAAAGGGATGCGTGGTACCATCATTTATTAGAATAGTAAGTCAGTCAATCCCAAAAAATTGCAAGCATTTTGCATGTGTCTCTGAATGGTGTTTTGCAATAATGATCAAGAACTTTGATGAAACCAGCTTCTGGGCCTACAAAAGTCTGAAACACCAAGAATTAGCACTGCTTCAGATGATAACTTCCTCAGAGCCATCAGCCTCAGAGATTGGTGCTTAAGTGTACCTCAGACAAGAATCCAAATAACTGTCTCCCAATGTTAAACCAAAAAACACATCTCAACATGCACTGTTCAGGGAACACTTTATGAGCCATATGTTTATGTTAGAACTACTTGCAAGAAGCCACTACTAAAGGTCATAATTAAGAAAAATATTTGATTGGGCCAAGCAACACATGTAATGCATGAAAGTGGAAATCTGTCCTTTGGTCAGATTAGTCCAAATTTCAGACTTTTGTCATCAACCGCTGTGTTTCTGTGAGACCCATAGTGGAAGAATGACTGATCTTTGCATGTATTATATCCAGTGTGAAGCATGGGGGAGAAGGTGTGATGGTGTGGGGGTGTTTTTGACTGCATTTGAACATGTGACAACTACTGGGGCTAGAACCTTCATCTTGGTGTTGGTTGAATAGCTTTTGACCTGATATGTTCTGATAATTAAAACCAATTTCAGGTAAAGGCAAACTGACCTACAATCATGGGTTTCTTTCATTTCAATGAATAAGCATACAGAGTAAAATGGTAGAAAGAAAAATAATACCAGCAACATATGCTGAGGGTTAATCAAACTGCAGAGGCTGATGAAATGACAAAGAACCACATAAATAATATGAAAATGCCATCTGCTGAGAGTCAAGTGTGGGATACAGAATGCAAGAATGACAAACATGGGAAAATTCATGCCTCTGGTGGTATGTGTGTTTTACTAGTATATAATAAGATTTTGGATGCAACAATATTTAAATAAAAAGCAAACAGATTACTTTTAGGAAAAATTATGGAAAACAAAAATTAAACGTACATCCCTTAATTGTGTAAGTGTTGCACACTCTTTCTAATGTGAGTTGTAGCACTGTTCAGATTTAGCCAATCACACTCCACAGCATGTATAAAGGTAATTTGCCTTCAGTTGACCTCAAATGAATTATTGTTTTCTTATTCATAAATAAAATCAGCTGTCCCTGCAGGTTTTTTATTTGCTTACTGCAGAGAAACCATAAGAAGTTAAAAGAAAGGTCTGTAGCACAGGCTAGTGTAGGGAGATAAAGGAATTTCAAAGGCATTACATAGATCATGAAACAATGTAAAAAACATCATTACACAGTGGACAGTCAGCACTTGAAGTTGGATGCAGAAAAAATGGGCAAGCGCAAGTATCTGATCAACTTTAACAAGGGTAGGTCTTATGCAGCGTTAATGGTATGCAGTGGTTGGTACTTGCCAAAAGGAGTCCAAGGAAGGAAAACCAATGAACCAATGACAGGGTCATGGACGCCCTCTGCTCACTGATGTGCTTGGGGAATAAAAAGTAGCCCGTCTAATCCAATTTCAGTGAACAGCTACTGTAGTACAAATTGCTGAAAAACTTAAAGTTGGCCATGAGAGAAATGTGTCAGAGCACACTGCATTGCAGCTTGCTACATATAGGGCTGCTAAGCTGCAGACTGGTCAGAGTGCCCATGCAGACCCCTGTCCACCGTCACAAGTGCCTGCAATGAGCATGTAAGAGTCAGAATTGGACCATGGAAGAAGGTAGCCTGGCCTAGTGAATCACATTTTCTTTTAGGTCATGTGGACAGCCAGATGTGTGTGTGTTGTTTACCTGTGGAAGAAATGGCTGTAGGATGCACTATAGGAGGAAGACAAGCCAGCCAAGGCAGTGTGATGCACTGGGTAATGTTCTGCTGGAAAACCTTGGGACCTGACATTCAAGTGCATGGCACTTTGAAATGTACCACCTACTTAAAGAATTGTTGCAGACCACGTACACAACATCATGGCAACGTTACTCCCTGAAGGAAGGGGACTCTTTCAACAGGATAATATGCTGTGCCAGGCTGCAAAAATTGTTCAGAAATGGTTCAAGGAATATGACAAACAGTTTAAGGTTTTGACGTAGCCTCCAAATTCCACAGATCTCCATCCATGCAAGTATTCATGGGCTTTGCTGGAAAAACAAGTCTGACCCATTGAGGCCCTACCAAACAGCTTACAGGACTTAAAGGATCTGCTGCTAACATTTTGCTGCCAGACACCACAGTACACCTCAGAGGTCTTGTGGAGTTTATGCCTCGATGGGTCAGAATTGATTTGTTGGCACGAGGGGGAACTACACAATATTGGGCATCTACCTTAATAAAAGAATAAGTTTCCATCTTGCTGCTATTTCTCTACCAGTCCAAAAGACGGCACATCACAAACATTTTTAGTAATAAAATGCATTGCATCTGTAATTCCAATAAATAGTCTGTTTTCTTACCTACATTATCCTATATTTGATTGCAGGACAGCAGGATCATTTATGAACTACTTGCAGTGTGTGTGTGTGTGTGTGTGTGTGTGTATTGACACAAATTTCATCCAACTTCAGAACTGCCACACTAAAAAAATGAGAATCAACAAGAAGTTTATCATGTGTAAATATAAACTGTTACAAATGTTAAATCCACTCTACATATTTACTCATAATGAGAACTACATATTATTTGCCCAATTATAATTTAAAAGAAGATAGGGAAAGAAATAAAAACAAGAATGAATTATCTTGTTTACACCAAAAAATTCTAGTTGCAGCACAGATAAAATAAATAAATAAATAGATAGATACAGATAAGTGAGGTTTACATTAGGAAGTTTGATTACATTAAAAATCCAGTTCTTATTCATTACATTCATCGTACTGTACTGTTACCATGCAATTACAATCAGTGAGCTGGCTGATTATTTATGACAACAGTTCTCAAGCTCCTTGGAATACAAGTCCCACGTGAAAGGTCCTCTGTAACTAATGAAGTATGTGAAATTTGGGGATTGTTAGGTGGATCCAGAGACAGAAAAAATATTCTAATCATAGACTGATCTGATTCTGTGTTTTTTTTCTTTTCTCCCTCTCTCTGCCTCTCTCTCTTCTATTTTCTTTTTAATGGATGTAACTTAAGGCAACACTCAATTAATCTATATAAAATGTTAATATTTATGAGGCTGGGGAAAATGCAACCATTAGGATGAGTATATGCAGGATTTTTTTTTTTATTATTTATCTTTTTATTTATCTAACTGAAAGCTCTGATGAATCTTTCTTATTCATAACATCTGAACTGTCTAAAGATAAATTAAAATCTACATTTGTGAACAAAAATCATTCTCAGAATTGATAAAGACTTCAAAACTTGTTAGTTATGTGCCTTGAGCATGGGAAAGATGTTATACAAATACAATGTATTATTATTAGTAGTATTATTAGTTATAATCCAAAATATTTTTCCACAAATCCTGCTTATTAATTATGAATTTAGTTTTAAAAAGTATAGTATAAATTGAGGTAAAGACTATTTACTGGAGGATAAATGTAATTTATATTAACATCAAGAATGCATCATATCATTTACACGATCACAGAAAACAGAAGTAAGCTGATTTGTGTTTGTTCTATTAATTAAAATGAAGTTTGTGTTTTATTACATTCTTAGTATCATGGCACCTGAGAGTTGCATATTGGTTAAACAATACTGTATATACAAATTCAGAAGTCGATGTGGAGGTGGTGTACTGCTATAAGTATTTGATGGTTCACATAAATGACAGGCCACAATGGTCTTGTAAGACACAGGAATTATATAAGAAAGGGCAGACCAGACTCTTTTCTTTCTTCAATGACTGTAGCAATATTCTTTTATATTTTTTATAACTCCTTGATGGCTAGTGTAATTTTTTATACTGTGGTATGCAGAGCAAGTAACATCACTTCAAAAGAGTCCTACTGAATTAACAATCAGATTAAGGAGGCAAAACTCAGTTATGGGATGCACTCTCAACCCAGTTGTGGTATTAGAGGAAGAGACAATGAAGATAAAACTGGTGGTCATCATGAACAATGCTGCACATTCTGTCTCTAACACACTATCATTAAGTGCCTTCAGGCAATGAATTATTCAGCAGAAGTGTGCAAAGAAACACTGCTGGGGCTCCTTTATACCAATGGCATTATCTTCTTATATAATACCCTACCGTGGCTGTTTGTTTGTCTGTCCAGAATTTTAAATCACCTGTGGCTCGCAAACCGTTTGACCTATTGACCTGAAACTTGGTACACATATACTACATGACCTCTACTGTCTGCTTTCGGGGTAATGATTTTTATTCTTATTTTATTTTATTGTAGAATTAACTCTCGTCAACGCATAGCAGGGTGGCTGTGCGGTGCACGCATACAGATGCTGTTCTAATCCCTTAACCACCTTTGCTGTCACTTCCCCTACCTCTTCATATCTTAAATCATTTTTGAGGCAGATTGAAGACTTAAGTGCAAGCTTAAGTGAAAAATGAAAGAAAACGTACTAAGTAATTGCAACACAAACACTGACTTAATCAGTTTTAATGAGAAAAGATGGGTTTCAGAAAAGAAGAGCTGCTCAGGAAGCAGCAAGCTCATCAACCTTTGAGCAAATGAATGCTAAATGTACAGAGAAAGAGGATGAAAACTAGAAGTCAAGTGTATTCACTACACGTTATTGTGCAGTATGCCGTTACTGGTGGCTGTATAATGTCTCACTGTGATAGTGACTACTCTTTTTATTTTTAGCCAAGTCAGAAGTAATTCTGATGTGTACATAGGAGGTGTTGTTATTTGTTATTTATTTATTGAGCTTCTCTAAAGGATTGAATTTCCTCTTCGGACAAATAATTGCTATCTTCCTATCTACTACTGTTATCACCGCTATTACTATTGCTATCAAGAGTCCTACATTTCTTGACAACATCAGTGCTGGCATATATATACAGGAGAAGCAAATAGTGTGGTGGTTTTGGTAACTATAATATTTAACTGCATACGCTGTAAAGTTCACACCATGTAGGGTGCAGAAGTCATATTTGTCTTTCATATTGTTGTTTATAAGATCTTAACAAAGATGAAGAAATATCTGTCATGATATCCACTGTATATGACATAACAGTTCAGCAGCACAGCGTGTAAAAAGAGCAAGGGGGAAAAAGGCAAGAATTAAAAAAAAAAATTAAAAAAAATTTCAATAATAAATCCATCCATCCATCCATTTTCCAACCCGCTGAATCCAAACACAGGGTCACGGGGGTCTGCTGGAGCCAATCCCAGCCAACACAGGGCACAAGGCAGGAACCAATCCCGGGCAGGGTGCCAACCCACCGCAGGACACACACACAAACACACCCACACACCAAGCACACACTAGGGCCAATTTAGAATCGCCAATCCACCTAACCTGCATGTCTTTGGACTGTGGGAGGAAACCTGAGTGCCCGGAGGAAACCCACACAGACATGGGGAGAACATGCAAACTCCACGCAGGGAGGACTCAGGAAATGAACCCGGGTCTTCTAACTGTGAGGCAGCAGCGATACCACTGCGCCACAGTGCCGCCAATAATAAATCAAGTTTATTCAAATATATTCACTTTAATGAAACTTTATGTTTTTCATCATCTTCCACAGTGTGCACTACCTGAAATGAATATGCATAGTAACATTACTGTTAGAGTGATGGCATTGTCCAAGAGAGTTCTGAGATAAAAATTAAATCAGAGTTCTCAAATATATAGAGAGGAATAAATACAGTGAGCAGATGAGGCCTTTTGAGTGGGTAAGAACAAATGTAGGTGTTTAGATTAGGATGATGTTAGCTCTGAAAAGAAAAAAAAACTGCTTCAATGAGAAAACCTCTACTTTTTTTTTTTTTTTTTTTAATACAGGCAGCTCATAAGTTATGATGCCAGGAAGATTCCTCTGTGGATTGTCTTTCAAAAGGCAATTATTTCCGTTTTGAACCTTACTGCAAAAATGTAATATACACAGGACCAAAAATATTATTAAAGCGTGACAGAGTGTTTTACCACATGAAAATCCTAGGTCCTCACGATGGTCTGCAATGCAAGCAAAATTGGCATTTGCCAACTAGAACAGAGAGATATAAATCTCTGAAAAAAATGGTCAAATTATAATTAATCCAATGACTCTGGCCAAAAATTACCCCCCCTGGGTGCACACACTTGTTAATAATCTTCTTTTATGTACAATTCTTCATTTTAACAGCAACTATTTTATCTGCTTGTAAGTTTAAGTGGACCCTCTTTTACTCGCTGTCCTTGGGGGACATGGAAATTGCTGTGAAAGGCTCTGAGTTATTGAAGTGTCAAGCAATTGTCTATAATGGATGCGGAAAGACAAGCCCACATCATGAGTTATCAGGATCAGAGCTATTGAAGCATAAATTAACAAATGTCCACTTTTTCATATTTAAAACCAGTAAAGAATTACTGCTACAGTAAATTGCCGACATTGTATTTGAATATACTTATTTTTAACTTGCAGCTTGAGGGTGTCAGACTGTAGCCAAAGAAAAATGAGGAGGCAGAACTAATGGCATATTAAAAATGAACACACACATAGAAAAAAAAAAAAAAAATCAAGCCTCTTTTAAGAGATTGATAGATAGACAGACAATAATTAAAAACTACAAAAAAAGTACAAAGGATTATTTTTTTTAATAAATATAAAGCATTAAATGGAATGATTAGTTATCTGTATTTATGTGACCCTCATTTTATCACCGCCTGCATTCCTAAATCTTTTTCTTCATCAACATCATCACCATTTTCTTTTCACTCTCCTGGTAACATACTAGGCTGGACTAAACAGACCTCCCAATCACTAGCAAAGATCTCCAGGTCCAGCTGCCCCCAGAGAATACCAGGACAGGACAACTTAGAGAGTTACATTGCCCAAGATATCTTTGGTCTCATGAATGTACAATTTTTTTAAAAACATTTAAAAACACATGCTTATGTTTTTATTTTGCATGTATGGTTTCTGTAAGATGGTACTTAATATCCACATCTACCAAACATTTAGCATTATAGGGATCTGAAGAGTTACAGTCAATCCTAAAAACACTGTACAGGGGATTGAAGTGGTCAGATCCATTACCAGGCACATTTACAAACACATATAAACTCAGTCACAGAAGACTCACTTTGATTCACCAATTAATCTAACATGCAGTTAGAGATGGTTATAAAGCATACACACTTGAACCCACAGAGAACATGATAACTCTACAGACACAGACCAGACCCCGGATCTATCAAGCATTAAGGCAGACACCCTAATTACACACTACTAGCACAACACCATGCTGCCCTCTATGTTACTTCACATCAGAAAAAAAATCTCTAAATTTTAATTAAACAACTAGAAGCAATAATAAAAGGGAAAACAAAAACAGGCTATTCCGACCTTGTGATACATGCACATAAAAGTATGCTCAAAATGATCACACATTTCAGTCTGCCAATTAATAGTTTTTAATGCTTGAAATACAACCTAAACTGAAAGGTGTCAGTTAAATCCAATTAAAAATAGAAAAAAAAGAATAATACACACTTTCAAGTCTGATATAATACATTATGCTAAAATTATTTAGCCATAAATAAATACAAAGAAACTAGTAATTACACCTGACTTTTCCAGCTGAAATACTACGTAGCTGCATAACTTTTTTTTCAACAGTTTATTTCAATTCTGAAAAAAATGGTTTATATGTCTTAAATTTTAACTGTCAACTATTAAAACTGACAAACACATCTAAAATTAGTTTTTCTTATGCATGTTTTTCATGTAGAGACATTGACATACTGCCAATTGGCTGTATTCAGTTCAATTTGAGCTGCAGCACTTGGAATTGTCATGAAAGTATTTTCCTTTCTTGTAGGTGGCACATATCTAAGCATGGGTGTGGAATGGTGTGGTGCCTGATGTTGCTTCCTGTGAGAGGTCTTTTTTTTGGGCAAGTTCAAAGATCTTGACCAATGCTGTAAAGAAGTGTGGCAGATAGAGAATGTTTTACAGCAGTAGTGTTGTGGAGTCAATATGCCCAAGAAATAACTGGACTGTTCATGCCTGTAAAAGGGTTTATAGTTGAAATGTTTTACTGAAGTGGATTTTAGCTGCAGTCTGTTTTTGCATTGAGGTGTATTTGACAATCATATTAATTTGTTTTTGGTCTTGTGATGGTGTACGGAGCAGAAGAGATGCTCGAACTATGCCGAATTCATTTATCTTCAAAAGAACTTGCAAAATTCACCAAACTCTGCAAAATGCTTTGAAGTAAATAGAGATGGAGAAACTGAACTAGTTTCGACCATATTATGGATTATAATGGTGCAATGGTCTATTAAGTGTCCCTGGGACCTAGGAAAATATCTGCCTACTATGATGGATGGATTATAGTAGCCAAAAATGTGAACACAGCTGTGAGACAGCAGTGTTAACCACTGTGCCAACGTGCCTTCCTGACATAAAACTAATAGGATTAAATATCAGGACAGTAAAATATCTTGCAGTCAGTGCCTGGCAGGAAGCATTAATTCAGAAAAGCTTGTTACCTACAGGTTCAACAGCAGGTTCTCTCCTCTTAAACAGACAAGTGCAGTGCAGTTTTTCCCCCCCTGGACACTTTTGCTTGTTCACTGCTACTGCTACCAAATAAATGCAACACTAAAGAAATTTTTCTGCTAAATTTTAGCCCACTACTGGGATCAGTGTTATACACTTGAGGGCTGCTCTATCTAATTTTTGGCTGCTACAGGTCTGTCCTGCCATAATGGCATCACAATGTGTTGTGGGGCGCTGGGGGAAAATTGGTTTCTCTAAGCTGGTTGCACAGCACATTTCCTAAGAAAATACCAAAAAGGTCACAGGCAAATGCAGCAAATTTTGCCAATTAAAACTACTCGACAGACATTTGTTTATAAGCCGTGCAGTGCAGTGGTTAACCGATTGTGTGTTTTAAAATCCAAAGCTGCCAGTTCAAACCATGTCTATGGCTTACTGTTTGCACCAGACTAAGTCAGCCGACTTCTGCTCTAAAAGCAAAAAAAAAAAAAAAAAAAAAATTTTAAAAGGCCTTGGTATGTTGTTTCCTCTACAAAGCTACTAAGTAAGAAACAAACTTTGATCACCATGTTCCATTTGTGGACAGATCTGTACCTGCTCTATCAAAATATTAATGCATTTAAGTGTAAACCTGTGGCACAACTGAGCAGATCAGACTACATCTTACTACAACCTACAAACCTGTTATCAGATGGCAGCAGCTTTTTATAGAAAACAATGGATGGCAAATGATTTTTTATACATATATGCAGGAGGTTTGTTGACCAAGATGGGAGCATTCTGAATTGGAAATACTGCTCCTTATTCACAAACCTACAGTGGAGACAAACTTCATCTCTTACAGTTGTGCATTTTTATTATGCCTTTATACGAGTGTGAGACATTCATTTTGATTGCATTATTGCATCTAAGAAGTGCTGCCACAAATTAATTCTAAATATGCACTTGGGTTACTTTATCAGCAATACTGAAATAGCAATATTAGTTGGTTCCCACCACACTCCTATATTCGGCAAATCATGATGCAAGTGGCTAGATTACATTCAAACAGCTGTTGCTCTGATCTCCAGAGAGTCATGCATACACCCTTAAATGAATGGCTATGGCATAAGAAGATAAATATTGTCTTGGACATCAATATGACATATCCACATGGAACATACTAACAAAGAAGATAATGATGATGTACAAAACAAACAAGTGGTGGGTGACTTTATGAATGGAATGAAGTAATCAATTGAAAGAGTTTTACATATGCATTTGACAGTGAAAATGAGTTTGTAATTTTTGTCAAAATGCTGAAAGCCTTCTCCTGACTTTCAACTGTTATATGTGCAGATACAAGTATGGCTAAAGAAACAATTTCATTTTCTTCTTTATTGTGTCAAAAGATAGAAGAAAAAAAAAAACAGACGGTAAACTATGGCCTTTAACAAAGCCTAGTATTACAAAATTTGTAATATATTAGCTGTAGCACAGACTTTTGTGAATTGTAATTAATCCAGGACTACAAAAACCTACCACAAACCAGTAGATTAAAACCCACTTGAGATTCATTATTTTTTTTAAAGTTAGGAGGACCAACTTAAGTCATAAGTTAACAAAAAAAAAAAAAAAAAAAACAATTGCTCCATCATATCCCCATTTTCATTTTACAAAACTAACATCTTTTAAGGTTAAAGTTTCAAGCATCTCCTGAACGTAATACCTTTTTGGAAAACCTTTCAATACTTTGGGTGGTCATCACAATGACTGTGTCAAATAACAAGTTTTACCTTATAACAACAGACAAAGATTATTTTGTACCTAAATAAACAATCTAAAATATCGTCTTGGCAAAGAAATGCTGCATTTCACTCATTAATTCATATGCCATTAATACATTTAAATTCATTAAAAAAATAAAGTATATTGGAGTTAAAAGGCATAAACACCCCCAAGACTGTATGTCATGTAATAAATAGTACCGCTTGTGAGAATTCAATCAGCCTTTAAAAAGTCCAAGAAGGAGATATTTATCTTTTCATTTATTGGAGATGAACTGGCAATTAAGACTATATATTTTGAGGTGGTTTTTCTATGAACAAAACTAAACAACAGCAAAGTGAATGCTTTTTACTTATTTTTATCAACTTCTATAAAAACAAATGATCCATCAGTTGATGAGAATGTGTTGTTTCAATAAAATACTCTGTTTCGTCTCTCACTCCCCGCTTCTTATGACAAGATAGGCATTTCAGCATTCAATCACACAAAAATTCTAATTTTAATATTGAACTTCATGTGCACCAGGAATAGAATAGGCTGTCCTTTAAAAAATAATGACTTCATTCAGATTAAACAAGCCTATTTATACCCAATTTGTGAATTTTTCATCTGTCTTAGAAGTAGCCACTTAGACATTGATTGACACTTTATTCACTCTAGCATGACCTACTGCGCAAATAATTTATTCAAGGAATCAGATTTTTCTAATTAAGATAATGAATGAAAGATACTGCTACAAATATGCTATACTAAATTGCACCCTGTGCTTCATCCATTATTCTTCTCCCATGTTAAAATACACATCAGCAATGATATTGCAGTGTTCTGTGCATCTCTGAGCAAAGGACAAATTAAGGTCGAGCCCAGTGCCTTCATTTATGCCTCTATCAAGCTCATTGTGATCTAATTTAGTCTGCTAAGACAATGAGGATGGACTGTCTTTTTACTCACACTAGTCATTGCATTGCTGTTACAGATGTTAGCATCCAATTAAAAATAAGAACAGTTCAATTAAAACAAGAAGACCTGAGAAATTGCTGAGCTACTTGTTCACAGACTGCATAGCATTTTTTCATGATGCTTGGTAACTTGATTTTTTTTTAAATGAAGTGTGTTTTAAGTGCTGGTAAACAAGCAGTGAACACAGATGCACTCTAAATGATATGTCTGAATATTGTACTATATTATATTATATATATATATATA